>PDGT01000149.1:230052-335042 GCA_003671415.1 Megathymus violae | reverse complement strand
AATGTATCTATATACAAAAGATAAACTATGGAAAGGAAGATTCTCTCCTCATAGATTAGCTGGTTTCAGCAGAAATTTACAAATAGATGAACAGAGTTACTTCAAATCTGTGAAACAATGTCTATCACAATACAGAAATGATTACATATACGAATTGAAAAGCGGTTTCTTTTATTGGAAACGTTTAATAAATAATTCAGTAATTATTGAAGGCTTCCTACCTGTAGAATTAGATAAATCTTCAATAAGTGCTCAACCAGATTTAGTTGAAGTAATACTCTCATTAAATAAACATTTAAATGAAAAACTAAATCTCTTAAAAATGGAAAATAGAGAATTAAAAACGGAATATGAAAAGTGCTTAAAAGATACAGAAGAATTTTTAAACTTAAAAATCGAAATGGAGAAAGCACTATGTGAAAAGTTTATGAACCTGTTACATATGAAAAAATCAAAATTAAACCTTCAAACACCTGATTCAATACGCACAAGTTATGGTGGACAAATAAAATATGCGAAAGGAGAATCAAATTAGAATTGAAAAAGTATTATAGGATTGTAAAATATAAAAATGACATGATCTAGCCATGTTAATGATGATGCGACATATTAACTAATAAAAGGCAAAATAAATACAATTTATAAAATATCACCCACATGCCATAAGATAGTCTTCTTTGTTTACCTACAGAGACTTGATCTCACTTTTATCGTGGTAAAATATTCAATACATGAATGAACATTCCCAATAGATGCATAATCATTCTTCTTGCATATATTTTTACTGTACATTTGAATCAATAGCATTCAATTTAAAAGATAACAGTACGGGAGAGGTGTTCCACACAATCCGGCAAACGTAAGTTGTAAGTTGAGGTGAGTAGAATTCTTGTGTCAAAAGTCGAAAAAATCTATGTAGCCTCGAAATTAAGTCGACTGTTGATAATCGAATAAGACCTCACGAAGATATAAGTTTGAGCGTTTACCGCTGAAAAAGTTACCAGTATAATGTAAATGTACGCTGTGATTTATACTGCGGGAACCGTTAGTAAGAGCGTTGACATATAGAATATGTTAAACTCAGTGTTGCCAATCGCAGAGAAAACTCCCAATTTACGGGGAATTAAGGGTCAGCGCGGGGAGAGGACGGGGAATGGCATAAATCGGGGAATTTCGGGGAATCCAGACCAATTTTTTCAGTAGGTTAAAACCTCTTCATGTCGTCTAATACTTACAATAAAATAATTACGTTCAGACTTGCAGATACAACTCGACACTACTAACATCATGTTCAATGGCAACACCATTCAAATGCCTGCTCGACTATCATTTGAACAAGATTTTATTTTTTGTTGACATGTTTGTGGATTTTTTAAATTGATGCGTACTGTTGAAATTTTCAATAGAATTATAGAAATGTGGTTAAAAAGTTCAGCTATTGTTAAAGAAGTAATATAAAAAAAATTAAAGTCAATACCTATATAGGTCAACAAAGAAAATTTTTATTTGTTTTTTTTTTATTATTTATTGATTACGTTCAAACGAATTTTGTATAACAGTATTTTTATTCCAAAAATATCATATCGGGAAATTTATGGGGAATGAATTAAAAGAAGCAGGGCAACTCGGGGAATTGCACTGACGTTCGCGGGGAATTGAATTTTTTTTATTGGCAGCACTGGTTAAACTGGTGTCATTTGGAAACTAATAATACTTCAAGTTTGACACTTTTTTGACATTGAAAATGTCAAATTAATCCATATTAACCAGAATTAAAACAATCTATTGTTACAAAAATAACAATCAGTACGGTATTATCTTTTAAATAAACTGTTCAAAACGATACATTATATTCTATAATACTGACAAAAAGCATAGTTTATGTTATATTATATTTTGTTAAAACGTAATTTTAGTAGAATAGGTACTCTATTTACAAAAATATACTTTAATAAATTGTAATTATGATAGTTTGGTGTGCGTAATAAAGTTTTTACTCATTCCTGTTCTAGGTGACAATATGAGGATAAAGTCAATTCTATTAATTTTGTCATTATGTTCATTCTAGTTTAGAGATAATCCTACTGAATATACACCATTACATAATTATCTACTCAGAACTATGTATCTGAAAATTGCCTTATCCAACATTTGTTAGCTTATATACATCAGTTTTTTGAAAGATGGATTTAAAGTTACAAATTGGAGAAAATATTGTTGCAAAATTTAATGTCAACAACAAGTCTTTATATGTCAAACTGTTATGGAAAGACAATGATAACGATCTTTTTCATATTCAAGCATTTTATGAAGACAAAACTTGGACTGGCATATATTCAAAAGAATCAGTCTCTAAACGATTGATGAAATTAGATGAAACTGAGGAGGAATATAACAGAAATGTCGAGATTTGTTTAAGTGGAAATTCTTATGGTTATATCATTGACTTAGTCAAAAGCCCTGATGGCAACTCAGCCACTTTTACTTGGAAAAAACAATATGAAAGTGCAATAAAAGTACATGGCGCTGTATCCTTGCAACGAGATGAAGTTCCTTCTTCTAAAGATACTTTGATAGACATTCTATTGAAGAAAAATAACAATCTTATATCAGAGATTGAACTTACAAAAGAAACAAATAATAATCTTAAACTGGAACTAGAACAATACATACAAAAATTAAAAGAATTAACTGAAAGTAAAATATTGTTGGAGTCAACTTTGTATGGAAGGTTTGTTCAAGTTTTAAATGAAAAGAGGAGGAGAATTCAGCTGCTTGAAGAAAATCTTAAAAGTTTAAAAAAACCTGAATAAACATTTCTATATTTTTTGTTGTATCTATAAATTTTATTTATATTAAATAAATATTATATATCATTAGACATTGTGATGGGTTCTATGATACAATCTGACAACCTTGGAACCCAGTTAGTGACACTGTCTACAGAATTTTGTGTGATTCGAAGCTAAAGTAGACTGGGCAGATAAGATTGTACTTGTAACATACACATGCACCATACAAATAGCACTTTGTACAATTATTATTACATATTTGCCAAATTTTATTTTTGTTACGTTTTATTGTTTTCAGGATCAATTTAACTATGATCACATAACTAGGTCGAAATATCATCCTAGAATATATTTAAAGTGAGTACATATAAAAAAAGTTTGCAAGTAAATTGAAAGCTTGAAAGTAAATTGTTAAGTATATCAGGAGTTACAAGATATAATAATAACTAGTAATAACCTGTCCTCACTTTGCTTCAGGAAACAGCTTAGACAAAATCAGGATTGAGGGAAGAGTTGGAAGAGTATCAATTTTGTATTTATCTTTTTAATATAAAATTATCATGTCATAGGCTGAGTGAGTAGATATTATTAACAAGTATTAAGGAAACGTTCAAATATCTTAGAAAACTATTATTTATTTAATAATAACAAGGAATAAAATGTAAGATATGCACACCGATTTGATAGTCACTTGTTTTCACCCGACCCCCTGCGGCGTACCTCCGTAGCACCGCCTTGCTCGACATCCGTCTATAGTTTCTTAGCTAGATATGTGGTGTGTAACACAAGTTTTAATTATAAATCTTCATCAACATCATTATCCTCACTGCTTATATTTTCCCACTGCTGGGCTCAGAACTTCTCACAATCTCAGGGTTTGAGGTCATAGTCGCCATGCTGGGCAAGTGCAGGTTGGCGTAATTCACGTACCTTTCAGAACATTATGGGGAACTCTTATGTATGCACGATGTTTTCCTTCATCGAAGCAAGAGATAATAAATTTGTGATACGAAAACAATATGAAAATTTTCGCATGCAGGATTCATAAGAACCTAGAGTCTCCCGAGCAGTAGGTCTACATTCTAACTATTAGACTACCATTCCAACGTTAGTTTTAAATGTCGAACAGCGATTATTACGTGAATAGAAAAGCGGATGGACAAAATATAGAGCTTCTTATCACTACATAAGTAACTACCAAGATAGGAATTCCAAGTTTACAAACGTATCAATGTTAGTAACAAAACAGAAACGATATGAATACGGTAAACACGAATTTTTTAAAACGTTTGATATCGATATTGTAGGTACTGATAGTTTTAATTTTCGAAAACTAATAATGTGACTACTTGGCGTCAATGCATTAGAGACCCACTAGTCTCTAGTAAACCCTCCAGCTCTCCTTCTTGTATTTGAAGTTTCTGATAACGCCCTAAGGGTTTCGACATATCTGGCCATGTATATCTTATGATAACAACATATGGTACATCCCTATGAAGCAAGGAATTGTTCAAAATTTTTAGCTTAACGCCCCTCGACCGCTACTAATAGTTGCGGTAAAGACTTTCTTCCAGTACAGATTCTTCACTAAACTTGCTCAATGTAGGCTCTTTTAACTCTCGGTCGGGATAAGCGAAACCTACAATACTATACTAAGGGAGTGCATCCCTTGTTTAAGTTTCTTATGGTAATAGCCGGAAATCAACGGGCTGGCTTCCCGTTGGTAAATAATCACAGCTATCCATACACGTCCATGTCACCGGGGATGAACTTCCATTTACAGCTATTTTCTTATTCTGTCACATCACTTTCAATCATCACAGAATTTTCTTGTTGTTGATACAAGTATGAAGTGAAATGTATTGTAATGTTTTATTTATTTATTTAATTAGTCATGTACACACATAGTTGTCAAAGTGTAACATTCGTCAATTTTAAAAATGTACAAAGGTATTGGTATGTGTTTTATTGCACGTAATATTATAAAAGTCATATTAGATATCATTATAATAATATAATTGTATTTTAATATAGATTTCATCGTTTTATTTATAGTTCTCACTAACTACTGTAATACGAATCCTCGTGTTTCGTATTAAACTCGGATGTAACTACCGGTATGTAACATTGTTTTATTGGTACCGGGTAAATATTTTTAAAGGACAAGGTTAAATGAACATGTAGCACACTATAAAACTTTCATTTATTCATTTCATGAACATCAGCGAACAATAAATATTTCATTATTTTATGGGAACAGTGGGCAAAACACCTGCCAGGGTTTATCAACGAAGTAGATATGCATCGTGGTCATGGATGGCTCTTGGGCTAGCTGGTAAAGGCATTGCGGGCCTCTAGGGACGATCGTCTGAAAAAAGACAAGTAAATCATTTCGAAAATATTTAATTGTAATTAGTGCAAATTCGACATTCATAAGTCTATGTTTTCATGAAGAAAATTTTTGAGGATTAGAAGTTATCATGAAATCAGGCTCATGTCGTGAAGTTCTTTATAATTTAATGTTCGATAATTCCGTTATTTCACAGATGAAACCCATTGCTGTTTCCGCAATGAAAATGCCATAATATTAAGAATTAGTAATGAGATGTTGTAAGTCTGTTACCTGAACTGCCAATTTTGGCGGACGTTCGAAGTAAAATCGCTGTCCACGCTTTGCTTCTATAGAACCGAACGACACGAATCCCATGGCAATAAGTTTACCGTCGTGAACTATCGGGAACCAGTTCAGCATAGTTTCTGCCACACACGTTGTTGCAGCAGACATTTTATAGTAGTAATGCTGACCTGATGATAATTTACAAAGATGTAAAATGGTTCTTGGGGCAGTTACAAAAGTATAAGTTAATAGAATAGAATAGAATAAACAATAGTAGATATATTTTGATTGATGATAATTCGTCGGAGACGGTCCTTAATATGGTTGTTACACATTTCGTTTGTAATTAACTTAACCAGTAGAAACCGTGCTTTGCTCGAATTACCAATTAACGAGCAAAGAGGGTGCAATCGGTGATCGGAACCACGGCGCCAGTAATTTTATGCATCCGATGTAATATTATAAAATATTTATTTAGTCCTTTATCGTCAAACTGTATATTTTTTCGATTATCCCCAAATTAATATATTGAATCTCATAACCATACATTTCGGTTTCCTTTTTTTATACTTCCAAACAACACAGGCCACAACAATCCCTGATGCTCATATTCGTATTGATGAATGGGACCTTAAAAATAATTACAATAGAAATATATGATAATGAGACCTAATATTGTCTTTGAGCAATACTATAGAAAGTCTTAGCTACTTTATGAAATTGTCTACCCTACGATCTGACCACGACAAAAATCATCTACTTCGCGAATCAGTTGTCTTTTACCAGGACAATTAGGTAGGAAGATATTTATCATAATACTATGAATAGTATTAGGTGAAGTATGAAATGTCTCTATATAAAGATTGATACGATAATCTAATTCGTGATTTTTTTTATTAATCGTCTTAGTTTTATAATAACATTGATTAGATAATGAATCTCTTTTAATTTATAAGACCTACACTAAATGTATGTGGTTGTAGGTATACTAGTAGGTATATATCAATATTGTTAACCTATTTTAATTCCTGTAATAGCTGATATGATTTGAGTTGATTAATAATACATTGTAGACTACGTATGTGATTCCTCAATCGTCAACAGCACCTCAGGTACCATTAAACATCTCAAATTCGAAATATTCGCATCATTTTTACTTTTTGACCAAAGTGGCGTTTGTGCGTCATCTGTCAGTTACTGATTCATTTTATTGACTTACCCATCCAAGGAATACAGGCTTGTTTAGTGAAACCAGCATCAATGATTTTATCAACGTCTGTAGGAACTTCCATTAGTGTCTGATTAAAGCCCATGGGCCACACCGAATTTTCTTGCAATACTTCGTCGGCTAAAGCTGCCTGCAGACGCTCCGTTGGACTCTTTCGTAAGGTTTCTACAAAATGAAAATATTAGGAAATATTAGCCCAGAATGATGGATGATAATTTTCCTATTTATTCTTTATTTGTTTAGTATACAAGATAGAGATGTTGAAATCTTATGTAAACACATTGATCCCATCCTTTACTACAGTCTGCCATTTCTGCAATCACATAAGTTTGTGGCTATTATGTTCCTAAATTAGCCAAGTAAAAAGTAAATTAATTAGCCTTTATCGCCAAGAGTCTGATTTGAGTTCGCATCTTGAGGTTTTTTTCTCAACAAACTTCAGTTAACACCAGAACCGGTACTGCATTTGTATCGGTTCTCTTTAATAAGACCACAGCCTTCCATAAGTGTTTTCCGTCAGCATAGCCACTACACTATTGCTAGCGGAAAAATATATCTCACGGTCCGTTTGATTGGATCGCACCACTGGCTCTCCCATATACTACTTTGAGTGTATGGTTTGAGGTTTTGATTGGAGTCCATTCCGACACTGATATTTAGAAATTGATTAATTCGTTTGTGTTTTACACGTTTGTGAATTCCGAAATAGTATCACTGACATTAGCTTAAATACGAACGATATTTAAATAATAAATAAACGGGATAAACCTTCAGATATGAAGTATAGCTGCTTGGTCATATACGTTCCGGACACGCCGTTTGTAACCGGCGGTGACCATGGAATGAATCCTTGGATCGTCCAGTTAAATATCGCACCTTGGAACTCGTTTAAGGGAAGCTGGATATAAACAATAAAAAATAAATATCATTAATTAAGTTAAAGCATACCATGTTTATCAACTAACTGATTAAAGTGATTTACTAGAATTTGAATTTACAAGAATTCGAATTTTCTAGAAATAAAGAAATTCTAACTCAAATTGTTTCGGTTGCAGTGTTATTGTCCGTCAACAAGCATATTCACCGCTCTCTTCTTGGCTGGTAATGCGTCAGTGATTCCACGTCAGTGAATACATTTCACTGAATTCCATAGACAGCATTGTGTACTTACAATCAGGTGCCTGCTTGACCGACCATTAAAATAAAATAGTGATAATAATATATTCGGGTAAAAAATGTTTGCCATAAAAACACTTACAGCAACTTGAACGCCCGCGATGAATTTAGTGTCAGGATCGTACATAGCACAGATGACAAGTTCTTTGGGGCAGTACATCACCAGGCTGGGTAGCGGGCTATTTGGTCTCGGCATCGGCGACCATTCCTTGGCATAAGCATCGTCCACATGTCGGGGAACGTCAAAGAAGAAATCCCTACCCGGACGCAAGCCGACATCAAATTTTACTAGAATTAAAAATGACAATGTTTAAAATTGCCGCACTATTTTAAAGATTCTATTTACGACACAAAAAACATTTATTCGGACCTACAAAATATTATTTATAGGTTTTTATAACATATTTATATATTTTACATATATTTTAAAATAAAAAGTATTTTCAATTATATTTTTCACTGAACATATTAACGAAACGACGGTAATAATTGCAATAACCGTATTTCGAGCAGGATAGTCAACACACATAAGTAATTATATTTTGAGAATTGTAAATAAAATATGAATAAAAATATAATCGATTCAATATGATGTAATTTTAAAATATTTGCTACAATACTTTTATATTATATTTATATATTACTTAGCAGACAGCAAAATTACATGCAACGACAAAGCGCAGCAGTTACGAAATGATAAATTAATAAAAAATTAAATAAAATGTGTATATTACCTCTCAATCCGGGATTTAAAGATTCCACTGAAAAAAAAAAACATTTTTTTTACATTTTTCAATATTATTATTGAAGTAAGGCTGGTGAGAAGTCAGATTACAATAAATAACAGTTAGTTTTTAACTTTAAGTACTACTATTAGCAACGAAAAATGCTACAAGTGACTTCTAAATGGCTTTCAATTTACACTGATTCGATATTCATCCATTTTTTCATAATTATCCTTAGTTACGGTTGGTAAGCGATAGGCGCTTCAAAACCAATTTTATTGGAATTGTGCATTTTTGTTTAACGAAAGGTGTATTTTTGTTTAACGATTACCATCATCAATTTATTGATTGAGCTAATGACGAAAAATAATCTGCAATTTCTTACCGGAAACTACGGCCAATATAGCGAGGAACGCTATCAGTCGCCACATATTGATGCGCCCGATTTCTTCTTCTCAAATGATTACTATTATTGGTAGTCGTCTTATATATATATAGGACTTAATTTTTATCTGTTAATTATGTCGATTATCAACATTTATGCGGCTTAAGTTTTATAAATATCATTCCATAATTTTATCTTCCCAACAACAATAAGCTCAAAGTCCGGTTGTCAAAGGAAGTTATCAAGGTTATTCGATTTATAGATATGGATGGTATATGCAAAATCTCTTAACCAATACTACGGCCATTAATAGGTCTCAGTATTCGTATTATTGAGTCAAATGTTACGCTTGTTTTGTAAACAAGTTTTTCAATTCAACCTATTGCTCATTATTATTAGACCCAAAGGCAGTAAGTTGTAAAGTTGAGGTTGTAGCGAAATGTTGACGTGTTTCCTTTCAGCCGAACTGTACAGGAGATAAGCTAACATTTTATTACGTTGACGGTCTGCCAACTTCTCACCAAACTTCTTTCGACCACACCCCGGAAACCGCGTCGGCTAGTGAGCTAAGCCTAGAGTGTGCGCTCGGTGACCTTCCGAGTTCGTGACCAGGGTTTAGTAATCTATTTACGGTGGCGAATCACCTAGACACTTGTGTGGCGTTTAGGCTGCGAAAAAGGTTTAACTGTTTCCGGTCAAAATACTGCATTCGTTTATCCTCCGGTCGTAGCGAGTTTTTGTTCAATTGGGTTAGGAAGAAAACGAACTAGATAGTGCAACTGTGTGTTGCGCGGATACTGTTTCACCTTTATATATACTGCGTATTTGACTGGGCTTTTATTTCACGGATTTCGAATACACAAAGGCCTGCTGTGATGGACAAAGGTAAGAGAGGTCTAGCACTGATACTCTCTGGTCTTTGTCTGATGGTCGTATTGAGGCGGTCTAAAATAATCGCCCCAATCCCATGCTTTCGTAAGAGGCGACAGAAGTCAGCCTGCTTGGTGGTAGGGCTTCGCGTAAGGATTATATTATCAATATTAATACTAAGTCATATATTATTACTGGCATCATTATCTTTCCGTGTAGTCTGGCTAGCTACCACCCTCCTGCTAGTGTTAGCCGCCAAATGACTTATCGAGTTCCGGCTGGGGACTTGAGATCCAGCACATTTTTTCTCTCTTCTTGCCCATTTTCCGACAATGTATCAGTGATACTTTTAGTGTTATTGATGTCCATGGAGGACGGTGACCCCTTACCATCCGGTGGTATCGTCTGATCATTTGTCGGCTATTTACATTAAAAAAAATTGTCTGCAGGCAAGCGGTATAGCAAGAGTAGTCGCTTTTGCACTGTATTGGAGTGACAGTATGATTCGGCAGCACTGCAACAACTCGAGAACTCAGACGTAATGATGTGGCTGTATGTGCCCTACGTTTCTACGTAGGTAGAAACGTAGGTAGATAGGTAGGTAGGCCCAATAGCTGATGATGGCGAGCTTATTGAACAGGGTGGTTATACCTTATACTAGAAGGGCACTCCAGCTTCTGAGCTTAGGCGGTCAGGAACAGGCTTTGCAATTAAAACAAAGCGTCTAAAACGGTTCAATTAAGATATCTGATAAAGTGCATACTCGCTTACACTAGATAAAAGCAATAATCGACAAATTTTATATGGAGTTCACCCAAGTTCTAACATCGGACTCCAATAAAAAGTTCTGCTATTAAGGATTTTAATGCTGTTGCTCAACTTATGCTCGCAATTCCATCTTGCGAATACAAATTTCATGCCCGCCAAAAGCATTCGCATTTAATTAACTATGCCATTATTCTGGCAGGGGAATATTTCAGACGTCACATTATCATAAGTAATGAGAGATGGAAACTGCTGGTCAGACCATCGATTCGTGATAACTAAGTAGCATCTATGCCTACAACCTTAGTTTAGAACTGGTAGGCTACAATCCAAAGGCTTTCACTTGAAAAAGCTTGAGTCGACCGAAGTGCTCAGTAAACATGTAAATTCTGTCGATGCGTGTATAGCGGATGTAAATCGTCAAGGTGCAAATCTGCACATAGTTGGAACAGCTTGTCTACTAATCTCCTAAACACGGTTAACAATGTCTAAGTACATCGATATTGATTTGACAACAACAACAGCTTGCTATTAAATGCTCTAGAACAAAATTGCCTTCTCCTCAAAGGAAAAATATAGTTCATTATATGTGACATACCTACTAAGTCTATAATGTTTTTTATTTCATTAATTTATAGATAGATAGATTTCCGATTGCGATTATACATTAAGTCAGATATCATTATTAAAGATCAGATTTGTGATTACTATATTCATGCTAGCTGTTTTTAAAGATTGTGTTAATAAATATTGGAAAACAAGTCCAATTTGCGCAATGCTGGTTCAGTTATCAAAGAATTGTTTATATTTAACTGGCAGTATCAGCCCTAGTACAAATTAAAGTTCAAATTGAAAATCATTTAACCACTGAAGAACTATGGCATAACACACGTACGTATTTTTTGCTTCTACTATCACAGTCACTGTTATTTTTATGTATATTGGAAAACTACTAAAGTAAATACCTCTTACTCAACCTACATTATTCATAATCAGAATAAGTATGAACAAATAACATTATGTGAACTCAAACGTGCGTACACCGGCACTACAAAAATTCCGAGATTTGTAACCTCTCCCAATACATTCTCATCGGTGATATGTTGCTAGGGCAACATTATAATTATTTGTTGAATACCATTTATTTCGCTACGACTAAAACTAAATGTTGCTCTATAGTCTGCACACCGCCCCGCAAGAGCCGTGCGGATCCTTAGGGACGTTGGTTCCCTTCAGAGATAAAATAAAATAATATGAATATTTGTGATTAGGATTGATTTAAGGCTTTTGTGAATTTTTTTTTCATAAACATGCCATAAACCTTGTCAACTGTATCAACCATAAACCGTGCCAACGTGTCACAAACATACTAGATTTTGGGTTTAATTATTTTCAGGTGCAAGTTCGACGGACAGCACAGAGCAGGTAAGTACTTAGATTAAGTAAATAAATAAATAAATAAACGTTTAGACACTCACACCCCCGCACTAGGATTCCCTGTGTTGCGGGTGGCATAGACATACACAATTATCACATCACGTATTATCAGTGAGTAACGTAACAGCAATAATTCTGCTTTGTGCATTAGTCCTACGCTTACAGTACAGTTTTTCCTTTTAAACTTTTCTATCCCTACTAGGACAGTAGCAGACGCTCGCAGCAGCCGCAGCCAGCTGGAAAAGCGGCTGGGTTCGAGATTCGGTAGCGTAAGTTACTTTCACAAACTATGTTAACCTTTTCTGTTTCAGGACGAGTGCGCTAGCTCGAAGGCGGTTGAAGAAGAAAAGACGGTCCCGTGAACCACTCCGAGTCGCTATTCAACGCGTGATCATTGTTTTTAATACGCTTTTATTAGCTCGGGTTGTATCTATGTATGTATGTATGTAACGGAATCTTTGAGCTTAATTTTCACTGGTTTCTAAAAGTCTGATCAACTTGAAACTTTGCACACATATCAAGGGCCGATGACAATGCAATAATTTGATAACAGTTTCCCATTATCCTTATTAGGACGGCCAGGATTCATAAATTCTTTTTTAGATCCTCTGTAGGAGAGTGAGAAAGATAGAGCTAGCGCGCGATCTGCGCATGCCTGCACTTCCAGTCAGAGTTACTCTTACTGATTTCTGGAGTAGTAGTAAGTCGTAACTTACTCTTTCGAACTTGCTCGGGGACGCGGTATTGCTCAACGGGGACCAAAATGTGTTTAGGATAGTTGCATTCTAACCTTGTTTATTCCTTACACATGCGTGGGTACTAATAAGTCTCATAAACGCAAGTTACTCTATTTAATATTCATATAAGATGTTATATAATAACCGTGATTTATAAAAGCTTCTTATTAATTACAATAAAATAATCAGAACATAAATTTTGAAATTATTTTACAGAACAAAATTCGACAAGTAAATAAGATATTTATCGTGATCAAAATCTTTTAATTAATAATTTTATTGATAAAAGTACAATCAACGAAAATGAATTAAAATAAATAATAGTTTAAAATAAATAATAGTTTAAAAAAACTAAAAAAACACGCTTTTATTGCTAATTGAACTAAAAAGTAGAAAATAATTTTTAATTACAAAGAGTCTTTATTACAGTAGTAGAAGGTCGGACAATCAATCATAATTAATTACCTCAAATAAACATTATAATAAAATTTAAGTTATTAACAAAATAATTCAAATCAAATTAAAAAGCGTGGGGTCCATTTTACTTCATTTTTATAACTTTTCTCTCATATGTAGATAGTTTCCAATAGAATGATTGTGTCATATTTAATATATCGAGCACCCCACGCTTTTTACTTTGATTTGAATTATTTTGTTAATAACTTAAATTTTATTATAATGTTTATTTGAGGTAATTAATTATGATTGATTGTCCGACCTTCTACTGCTGTAATAAAGACTCTTTGTAATTAAAAATTATTTTCTACTTTTTAGTTCAATTAGAAATAAAAGCGTGTTTTTTTTGTAGCAAGATCCGCTATGTTCGAGGCAGTAGGTGTAGTTTTGTGCCGTATTGGGGCGGCCTAAAATACTCCCCCCAATCCCATGCTGACAAAACAGGGTGTCGTAATAGTCGACAGCATTCAGGGTGCTTGGTGGTAGGGCTTCGCGGAAAGATTATATTATCAGTACTATTATTAAGTCATTAATATTATTTCCTGGCCGACAACGCATCAGTGGTACCATTGGTTTTGCTGATGTCCATAGGTAACGGTGACCACTTACCATCAGGTGGCTCGTCTGCTTGTTTGTCGGCTATTAACATAAAAAAAAGTAGGTACATAATGCCATTCGTCGGACTGACTGTACTCATCGATTTCTCCTAGTCTATTAGCAATAAATACTTTATACGATCTACTATGATTTGGGATCCAATATAAAACTGTCATTGAATCTGTTCACCTAATAAACATAATTCGGAACCAAACGGTTTTCCCTTATAATGCGTCCGCTAATCTACAGCCTAGCAAGACGCCTTGTTATTCCAAACGCGGCACGGAAATCAGTTTGGTAGGAGTAACCTTACATTTACTCGCAATAAATGCAGTTGTCACGTGTCCATTGCTACTTTCCTTACCTATATATATATATATATATATATTTGTTCAGGAGAATTGGAGGCAATTTGGTTAAAATAAATTCCGGGCTTCTTAAATAATCAATTTGCCCAATCATTCGAATAGATGTGACACTATTTTTAATTCTAACAGAAAAATTTACTATTTCATTCTGATATGAGACGGGTAAAGGTGTTATTTTATTTAATTGTGGTGTTATTTTAAATATCATAAGGTCTTCCAAATTTTAATTCATTTGCTTTCACGATGTCATGTGGTGATGAAACACTCATCAGTAAGGCGCCCGTGGCCTCCTTGGCTTCACCTATTAAAAATTTTCTCAACCTCCACAAATTCTCTTTATCGGTATATTTACACAGCTGTGTTGAAGATATTTATGCTTCTTTCAATTGTAACCACTCCATTGGGTCTCCATAGAACAACGGTGTGTCCTTTGTTGTAGCCAGATGGGACAACAACTCAAGGTTACTGCTGTTGGTTTTCACAGCCACACCAAGCACGGCATCTTTAATAGCATCGGTTAGCTTAACAATAGCTGCTTCAATGTGCATACCTGCCGAATTCGAGGGCTTCTGGTCATGGTTGATTCCATTTATTAATAGTGATGGTCTAGGTGCAGGAATAGATTTGTCCAATCAATCCTCTACTTTACTTTTAAATGGCGACCCTGATCGTTTAGAACAACGGGATTTTTCCTCAATTCCCGCTAGGTCGGCGGTTAATTTAATTTGCAGCAATTTTTTTTGAATTCCGCTTGCTTTAATTCTATTTCAGCTTGCGCCCGTGCCGCCTCATATTCTAACCTTTGTCGGGCGGCCGTCGATGACACACGTGAGCAACGGGAATCGCTGAGTGCGGCGTGAGCCCACGTGCCGCCATTAATGTTCTTCGGCCCGTGCTGGCCCGATATCAGATTTTACCTCTGGCAAATTATTTATTTTGCACTGGATTCCCTGATATCCTATTTCACTTCCGTAGTTAGCATTTTGTTTTCGTACGCTGATTGCTCCTTTTTCAATTGTACACGCGTTTTCACTAAACACGACGGGGTTTGGAACAATGACATCCCTATCACACAGGTTTATTTTCTTTCCCACGTTAATCCAATGATGATCCAGCTCGAAGGACCAAAAACTTTGTAGAGGATGCTGGAACTCCGGTTTAGTGAAAAAGAGAAGACGACAAAAATACTTGTTTAAAGTAGTTTTGGGATATATTTGGGATGATCGTTGAAGTAAAATTTTTGCATACGAGTGCGTGTCGTTGCAGAGAGAACAAAATCTTTTTTCTACATTTGACGTTAATAGGCGACTGTCATAGACTAGGAAAACAGGTAGGTGCCTATCGGTCTCCAAGTATATCCGATGAAATTTATTTTATTTTACTTTAAGATAAATCGGAGTCAGGTAAGTATTTGCTAAATATTAAAATTATTATATACTAATCGCTGCATTTAATTACTAGATTTTAGGTTTAATTATTTTTCAGGTGCAAGTTCAGTGCACAGAGCAGATAAGTACTTAAATATAAGTTTATATAAGTAAATTATTAAGACGTAATGCATTATCAGTTTCACATCATCGAGAAGGTTTTATCTGTCGTCAACAAATATTTTAAGAGTTTAAGTGTGGAAAACACAATGCTTACAATAAGAAAATACTTTTGAGATGTCACTGAAGACAAATATTATACTTAACGAAGTAAAATCGCAATTTGCAGCATGAATCTTATTGATTTTGATGCATTTTGTAATTCCTCAATTATATCAATAAAATGCGATGACATACAAATTAATATTTTAATTGTACAAAAGCGCAATTATATAACGACAGTTGTTAGTAACTTCTTCCAAATAATGTAAAGAATTTGGGTTTGTTGTTACAAGCCGGGTGAATGCACTTGTCAGCGTCGCTCAACGGTCGCGGCTGATCGAACGGTATGCACAGGGACTTGGCACCCATCGCTGGCGCTTTCACCTCTGTTGTTGAGTCATCATCGGTCCTGGGAATGAATGTGTCAAGTATAGAAAACCATATGTATTGTTACTGAATTATTGTGTTACTTTTGATAATACTTTTCTTAAAAAACATGTTTCAAAAATATACACATAGTTGCACAGGAATGTCAACGAGAGGTATTTACCTTTGTGACATATATTGTTGTATTATGTAGTCTTGGCAATCACCACCATGACAACATGCTGATACCATTTAATAACTTTTGTTAAACCGATGTAGACCAATAAGCGACGGGGACGTCGTCGACCAATGAGCGTCAAGTTTTCCCCACCAAAAAAACTGATGACTAACTTAATAGGGCGCGCTTATGCATTATTACAGTAACAGGCGTCGAATTAAGACGTCATCGCTATCCTCTAATAATTTCTATTATGCGGTAATTTATTTAAGGTACTATGTAAGAAGTATCACGCGTTGAAGTAAAAGTAATCCGTCTAGTTTAGTTGTTCTGTCGTTGGTAGGTGAACAGACGTAATGGTATTTCGATGCTTGTAAAAGATATTTAAAACTTTAATTGTATCTACAACGTTACCACTAAGACGAGTTTATGTTTCATATTTATGATTTAGAAATTGAGAAAGAAAAAATACCTTACCTTGCACTGTCGTTCTTAATGTTGTCCTCGCAGGGCGTCTCCCCGCAGAACGGAGCGAGCAGTATGTGTTTCCGTTCCAACGCGTTGATGAACCGCTTCCACTCGGTGACCAGGGACATCCTCTCGTCGCGTTCTTTTGTTGCCCTGTCAATATTCAACAAGTTGCTTAGCTAGGCGCTACAACTTTATATCAATATTACAGTTTTTCGTTTATATTTGTTTACGCGTTTCAAAATATTAACTTAAATATCTTTACCCGTAAATCTGATACTGTACGCTTCTCTAATTTTTGTTAATTACGTGCGTATTACAAATTAATTATCACTTGCTTAGGTGAAGGAATACATAACGAGGAAACGTATGTACCTGAGAGTATTCAATAATGTTCTCAAAAGTGTGTGTGAAGTCTGCCAACCCGCATTTGGCCAGCATGGCAGACTATGGCCTTAAACCCTCTTTGTGTGAGGTTTGTAACGATGATAATTATTCTATTTATTTGCTAACCTCGCAAGCATCTCGTTGTGAGTGGTCTCGAGCAACGCTTTGAGGTCATTGGCCGCGTCGCCGCGTTTCAACGTGAGCTTATCGCCAGTGAGCCGACGCACCGCCACTATCTCGCCGCGGGACATGTCCTTTGGACCCAGTTCCACGCGGAGAGGGACACCCTGCAAGCCAAAACGATTTCAATACAAACTCAATCCTACATTGCACGTAGTTACACTCGTTTGCCAGTTGTCGATATAAATAAAACTAGTAGAGCCATATGGGATTCACTTGGGACTGAATTGGGATTCTGCAATTTAGATTTACTTACAGGTTTTTTATAGAATATTTTAAAGGATATGAATATTACATTTGTCATCATTTTTGTGCATTTTCTTCAACACTTTTTATACTCTAAATCTAAGATTTTAAAGTTGTAAAAAAGTTACTTAACGAACCCTTTGATATCAGATAAAATCAGTTTTTATTCTTTTCTAATGACCCCAAAAATCGGAATTCATTTATTGACGGTAAACGTCGTGTCAATTCGAAGAATATAGGGTATGACAGACAGATTCGTAGGAATCCTAAGGATAAAGGCCGCAATTTAAATGGCATTTCAGAAGAGAGACGGAAAGGTTAATTAAGCTATACATGTCGTACTAAATCATGTGTACCATGCGTTAATGTATGAATACTTAAAAGAATACTTAATCAATCCCTTATTTAATAATGTTAGTGCTAATTATCTACAAACTTAATCCAATTCAATGTCATTAATAGGACAAATTGATTAATTTGATATCAGAAGTTTGTAAATTTTAGTTATTTAACTTTTTTTGTGTTTTAATTATTTGCCCATAACCAGCGAGAGTACAGAGATAATAATTTTATTATTGTACTCGCTTCGCTTCAGAAAAACTTCGCCTTACGCTTAGAAATAGCACCCGTACTATTGTTTTAGTTTTACTGAGTTTTTCTCGTTCTGTGAATTACAAATATATTAATTAAAAATCTTTTTTTATATCTACTGTTAAGTGAAACTTACTGCAATACATAAGTGACAACTATAACGAAATCGGTTAACATGTTTCTAAGATTAGCGTGCACAAACGCACGGACAAACAAACAAATTCTAACAACTATTGTTTTGGGTTCTATCGCATTGTTAAAGGCCCCTAATAATAGTATTTCTCATATTATTATATCGTTCATGTACAGAAAGCGATCCGTTAAAATTTTATATGTATACATTTAAGTAACAAGTTTTTGGTAAAACTTTTACAGTAAACGAGATTCGATTTGATGTATATAAGAACGTTGCAATAAAACAACCAACCTTAAGTTCCCAATGGTTGAACTTCCACCCGGGGGAATAGTTGTCCCTATAATCGCCCTCCGCCCTAATTCCGGCAGCCACTAGATCGTCGACCAGCGCCTTGCACGAGTCTATCAAACTCTTTCTCTCTTCCGCAGTACTGGAGACGGTGATACCGCACGGCACCACCACAACTTGAACCTCGGCCACACGCGGCGGCAGCACTAGCCCTCGGTTGTCACCGTGGACAAGGACCATTACGCCTAAAGCAAAAAATGTTATCAGTCAATGACATTGACTGACCCTAATTTGGAGTTTTCAAAGCAGATAATCATGTTACCAATAAATGTTTTCGAATTTTGTTTAAATCGTGTATGTACATGCCAGTCGTAACAAGTGTGTGTGAGCGATTATATGTTTATAGTTTTTATATCGTTTATCTTTAATGATAACTCATTCTGCGGGGTGCTCGAAGATAAAAATAAGTGTATTGGGGTGTAAGTTCCTCATCTGACTGCTATACTCTTATCAATAATCGATTGAGATGTTTTATAATTGCCATTATTAAAAGTGAGAGTGGACACTGTTGCAACTGTTATATTATAGTTAATTAATACTAAGGAAAAAATGGATTAATGATTTATTTCATTGAGTGGGCACATTCCATCGCTTTGTTGCGACCGACTCATGCTGATGTGTGCTAAAATTCCAAAATTTCAAAATACCGGGGCTGCTCATGTCCCTTGTCTAACAAGATGAATGATTGCCTCCTACCCGATTGTATCCTCAAGTTAACCCATTATTATGGTAAAATAAATACCGGGTAAGAAACAATAAAATAGTTTGTATACCATTAATCTTTATACGTCTTGAATATTAAAATGAAATAAAAAAAAATTACCCATACAAAGTAAAGATAAAAAGTATTGAACTAAGAATTTATTGTACTGTGATCAACTCATCGGTATTACGGAATGTAATATATATACATTATAAAATCAGTACCAATCGTCCTGGTGGTGATTCCCCACGAGTTCTGGTACACGTATTTCTTCTCCTGAGTGTCGGGGTCGTCGTATATAATCTCGAACATCTTGGAGAAGTTCTGTCCGAGGTGATGGCTGGTCGCAGCCTACGAACGTATTACATATACTTGTTAACTTGGTCACAGAATACAATACTTAGCGATTTATTGTTAACCAACCCTTGCAAGTAGAACAACTAAACTAGATAGTTTACTACTACTACTTCAGCGCTTGATATTCCCTAAATAGCACATTAAACAAATCACTGCACAATATAAATTATTAGAGTGTAACCATGACGCCTTACTTCGACGCTTGTTATTGTACAAATGCACTAGCGCGCCATGTCCGACAAGTCCTCACTTTTGTTTCGCGGGGAGCCAGTGGTGGGGGACCAGTGGTCCTAATCTGGTTCTGCACAAGCTGTTAGGGTGTGCCGCGAAATTGATATTATAGAGATTGCCAACACTATCAATCTTTCAAAATCCACTACTGGCCATGGGCCCTGCCTACATCACCACTTACCGTCAAGTTGGACTGTAGTCAAGCATTGACTTATAATAAGTAAAATATATATATATATGTCGGCAACCATACCGACCATCTCCGACATATATACATATATTTTAATTTAAACCCAATGTCCAGGACGTAATTCTAATTTCAACTAATTTTTCATAGTTAGGTGCACATAAAAAAAAATAAAAAAATAAGAATAATCTGAACGTACCTGTATGCCGCGTCCACTGGCCGGGACGTAAGCCTCGACAGTGGTGGTGTATGCGCCGCCTGCGAACTTCTCCTTTTCCGTCTTGCGCCCGCGCACCACGGGAATCGCCAGCAACTCCTCGTACACGCGCCGGTACAGATCTGGCAAACAAGCAAACTAATATAACACTGATTACTATAATATAAATAGAACAGCCTGAAACTTTTATTGTATTTGAAGCGTCGGCAGCGCCTCGTAGCGAATGGAATAGGAACTACAGTTGTTATCTACGTATACTAAATATGTTCATTAGTCACAGCGCCAAATCCACCAACTTTACCAGCTCGAGCAGCTTTGCTCGAGTACCGTCAGAATTATACTGGGTGGTACGGCCCACTGCCAACCAATGGGAACCATGAGCAGATGGTGAGGTTGATGGTGACTGTGCGAGCCCGTAAACATTAAAAGATTAATATTATTTTGCGTAAGCCGTTAAGGATTTGCGGTATGAATTTTTAATTATCGTACCTAGAATATACAAGACTTCCTCGGCAGCTTCTTCCTCAGTACGAAACGCGGTGTGACCCTCTTGCCACAGGAACTCGCGCGTGCGTATGAACGGTTGCGGTTGCTTGAACTCCCACCTCTATAAATTAAATATTATAAAATTTACAATCTCCGTTACAAATTTTTAATGTCATAATAAAGAACAAATTATATACATGTGTATTATAATATAAGCTTTAATTATTTTATATACTGTTTTATATGTATAGTATAATCGATACCGCCTTTTCTCAAAATAGTATGAGGCCATGGAAAACTGAACGTATTATTTTTCCGTACGATGACGTCAAGCAAATTTTTTAGTTGATGAGTCAACGTAAACAGAACCATGAATATGTTTTTACGAAATAACAACAAAATTTAGTAATTATATAATTGACAACTGCCATAAGCGCGGTTGATAGTAACTAGGATATGAAGTTAGGTTTCAAGGTGTCTGCCTCAGTTTGATCGAACTAGGTGCCACGCACCAACTTGCCACACTTAACGTTTGTTTACTATGATAAATTGATTTAATCACTAACAGTCTTGCTTGACATCATCGTTGATTTGCAATTGTCATATAATAACAAGCTGTATCTATATTCCATAACCGGGGCCAAGACTAAAAATATTCTATAAAGTGGCATAGTAATTTTTTTTAGGAAAATTAAAAATAAAATACCCCGCAGTTTCGGTTGGTCCTAACCATGCGATCGAGCTAAAAATATATTCGTTCTGGACATATTAGGCGCGGTCTATTCAGGAAGTAGAGAAGCGTTCTTGTAGAGTACCGACCACGACATTGTTCCACTGGTTGAGTTTCAGCGGGAGATCGCGATGCGACTGGATCCACTTGCCGTACGCGGGGTACATGACGGTCTCGGACGTGGGTCGCACTGCGATGTGCTCCGCAAGCTCCGAGGAGCCCGAGTGCGTCACCCACGCCACCTCCGGCGCGAAGTCCGCAATATGCTCTTTCTCGCGCTCCAGCGCCGCCTGGTGGACAGAAAGAGAATGATCTTATTAATTGGTTCTCGAACGTTGTAACTGAACTATTAAAAATTTTTCGCGGTTGATTTGGGTGGAAGGCTAGTCAGATATAGGTCTCTGGCAACATACATATATATATTTGACAGTTGACAGTGACCCTGCCTGCCGAGCGATGTATGTCACATTTAAGTGACGGATAAATGGTTGTTATCGGGTTACAGGTGTTATGTTATATTTGTGTGTGTCTATGCCTTTCGCAATGCAGCAAAGCTTAGTGCGGAGGTGTGAGTGTGGATGTGAGAAAAATAGATTTTGTACCTTAGACACAAAAATGGGGAAGTAACAATCTTTGACGCCGAGCTTCTTGAAGCTGGCGCTGAGGAACTCTCGGATGACGTCCCAGATACTGTAGGACCAGGGCCGCAGGATGTAGCAGCCGGATATGTGGTAGTAGTCGATCAGTTCAGCTGCAACAAACGATTCGTTACGTTGTAATGATTTTTTCCCATAAATATTACTCACTTCGGTGAAGAAAAACCTTTACACCTGAGTTTTTCATAATATTCACAAAGGTGTATAAGTCTGCCACCCCGCACTTGGCCAGCGTCGTCGACTACGGACTTGACCTCTCTCACTGTGAGAGGAGACCGGAACTCGACAGTGGGACAGTTATAGGTTGTAATGATGACCGTGAGTACCTTTTGTAATGACTTGAGAGTACCACTCCGGTAGGTCGGTCTCCTTGCATGCCTCCAGTCCGAGCCGTGTCACCTTCTTCACGCAACTCGACGACTCCTCCTTGGCTGGTTTAGGAGACTGAAACAGTTTGATAAAATGACAACTATGGCACATTAAGTATATTATTTGCTTTATAATTCAATTAAAACGTCGGCTTTAAAACCTTCCTGCTGGGCCGGTTCTATTAGCTTCGAATCAGAGCTTATGACAATTATAATGAGACTGACTTCACATCTTTGCGAATAACGTAGAATTCTTATGTTGTAACTTTTATGATATTATCAATTAAATATACGTTCCACATTAATTTCAATCCCCATCCAAATCCCATTCGATTCAAATCCCAACGATTCCCCAATATTCTGCAAATGCAACAATAATTTTCAACTTGATCCCACCTACTGTACTGTAGTTGGATTCTGTACCACTCGGTATAACCTAGACTACCCACGGATGGTGGTAAAGTTTCATACCTACCTAGCTGACATCCTACTTCTTGAATTAGGAAACATGTTAATTCGTGTTTCAGTTGCAATGTTCGTGATCGATTAACGTGAGCTAACACCGCTAATTTCAAGGCTGGCAACGCTTCGTTACAAATGTGCGTGAACGACGGCTAACATAAAATCTGAATATTAATACGTGAACAGAAACCTTTGTACCCTCGTTTTTTCCTCTGTTTGTCAAGTTTTTATTTTATTTTTGTATTCTATGGTAATTATTGCAGAGCTTTAATGTTTTCAAAGTTATCAAATGGTTCTGATCGAATTTCGTCCACAAGGCGCAAACTAGTACTAATTAATCTCCTATTCTTCCATCACTAACCTGTTCCTTGGCCTTGGCTTCCTTCTTGATGTCTTTCGGCTTCTCCTTCTTTTCCTTCGGCTTGGTGTCTCTGGGTTTAGCGTCCTTGGTTTGCGCTGGCGGTATGTACGCACTGCCCGTTTCCATTTGGTACTTCGCCTTCAGTTCTAGAAGCTTCTTCACCTCAGCGTCAATGGTCGCCTGGATGTCAATAGGAAATTTAAGTGCAGTGTGTATGTGTGACGAAAATAATACAGTTTTTGACGTACAAGACCACATTTACATTGTGCCGTGGATATCCGCATTAAAACCACAGCAGTGCATTTCAGTGCGGGTGTGAAACAAAATTAAAAGTAAATAGGATATCTTAGACGGAAAATACAAATGATGACGTACATACATACAATTTTTCAAGAATATTAAATAAATAATCGACGATCCTTATCTATATTAATGTTAGAAAGTGCAAATTTTGTGAGTTTGTTTATAAGCGAAAGGTTAACGTTTGCTTGTACTTAAAAATACTATTAAACAACAACTTAATAAGATACGACGGGCGAGATCGTAATGTACTTTAAGCCGCCCTCGCTTCGCTTCAGAAAACGTGCACCTTACTTTTAAAATAACGCAGGCGTTGTTACAGAATGGATTTTTCTAGTCCGGTTAATGAGGAATATATTAATTTATTATCATAGCATCATCATCATATATATCATATGGTCCCATACGGTACAAATTTTATGTACTGCCCTCTCAATAGATTGTCTGTATTAACTATTATTTCCTATCTCGCGGGAACAGACGTATTTCCCGGGATAAAGATTATCCTGGATTTTAGCCCATAATATAAGATAGTAATATGTCAAGTATCATCCAAATTTGTTCAGTGGTTTAGTGTGATACGAGATAAGACAGACAGACAAAAATAAATGTTTTGATGTCTACGTCGATAACATAGCTAACCTATATAAAAATTACCATAAATATTCCATATACAAATTCGTCAGTTATTAATATGTAGTATAGATTATTATAATCTATTACACATCGGAAGGATAGGAGACGGAGGCCTAAATTAACATAGCACTGGACACTGAACCTATGTGATGCGACGCCCCCATCGCGTGCTGGGGCTTAATACATAACCTGTGTTGTTACTTCAGCTCGGCACGAATCTTTTACAAATTGCCACTCCTTAAACGCACCATACCTCAATTGTAAATGTCGCTGGCCGCAAAACAAATCGAGACACAACGTTAGCAAGAGACCGTCCTGACTACCGAGCTAACAAATTCTAGAATTGTGAAGCAAATTTCATTGAGTCGATTGAAATATTTATTTTCAACTACATTACCTTATCAGCTTTTTTGGTCTTGAGTTCTCTAACTAAGTCTCCTTGTTTGGCCACCTCGGCTGCAAGCTCTTCACTGCCGGTTCCGTTCATATTCACGGGCGATGCGGAGCTCTGATAAAAAGAAAATAAATAATAATAATGAGAATATCGCGTGTATTAAGTGACTCTTGCACTAACGTTTCTTGCATAAGGTCGAGTGTCAGATCCATAGATTTTAGAACCCGCGTCACACTTCTTATTTTTTTTGTTTGTTTTTTGACACAGGTACTGATTATTAGTTACAAATATTATCAGTTACAAATATCTGCTGCAACCTAGGATCAAATCCAGAACCAAACGTTATGTAGACAGGGTCACTACCACCTTAGGTAGAGTGACATCTCTGTGCGTTTAACAGTCTTTTAACCAATGTGGCGAAACTGGATATATTTTTCTATAACAAAAATCACATGGAGAACACACAATCTCCATGACATGTCAAGTTGACAAATTAAGCTTTTATGTTAAGATCAAATGTTACCATACACAACGTTACCACACAGGTACCACAACACAAAACTGTGCTATTATTCATATCTGGTCTTCTGTCACACTGACAGGAATCAAAACCATAGTTTACCACGCTAACCAAGTGCTGTATAGAAAACTCTATACACATCGGATGCCGATATGGTGAACTCTGAGACACGCAGATTTTCTTATATTTTTCTTTGAATATGTATAATTTAAAAATGATAGATACGCACATAATTCTAAGCCGCGTCCGCCCGACCCCGAGCGAGAACGCGAAATTCCGTCTACTGACCTATCAGTTTCTAAAGAGTCGACCGTGAATGTTAAATCATTCTTAACACTTTTAACAAAACCATAATCTTTAAGAAAACGAACGCTATAGATTATTATGAAAAAAAACTTTACCTGGTTTGAAGACTTTTTCGTTTCTTGAGGAGCTACCGAGTTTGGTGTCCAATCACTGCCGGTTACTGCCTTGTACTGAGCTTTGAGGTTCAGTAGATTTTTTACCTAAAATTAAATTCACATGGTAATGGTTAAATTTAGTTAACAAATTAGACAATTAAGTTCAATCGACGAGGGATTGAAGACCACAGTCCACCACGCACATCAAATACGAACTACCAAACTCACAGATCTTTGAGAATCTTATAAAAAACTATGAGGTATACAGTGTTTATCGATATATCAACACAATTACATGGATCACGGTCCCAGTCTTGCTGAATGCGTTGATGGGGAGAAATTCTTGACAGTTGACACTTGACAGACATTAATGTCAAACGAGCTGTCGACTTTGTGTCTAGTTCGGTTTGCGTTCTTACGTACCATATCCCGACACACGATACTAACGACATCTTCACGCACTTTCGGTTAAAAAGCTTGTAACTGCACGGATAAAAACAAAGTTACCTCGACATCGACGATTCCCTTTTCGGCTTTCCCCCCCTTGAGTTTCCGCACTTTATCTCCCTGTGCCGCTATTTGTTTCAGGAGATTGGCCGCTTGTGCGTCGTCAGTCTTTCCAGCCGGTGTAGGTGTCGGAGTGCTTCCAGGCTTCCATTCCTAGTAATAAAAATAAGTTTTATCTATGAATATTATTAAATAATAATTACACAATAAATAAATAAACGCTCACACACTCACACCCTTCCACTAGAATTCCTGTGTCGCGGTTGACATGGACATACCTACACAAAATATCATAACAAACACCCGCGACCCGAAAATAGACAATTATCTTTCACATAAATATTTACCCCGCCCAGATATCGAACCCAGGGTTCCGTCACTCAACAGGAAAGAGCATTACCGACTGAGCTGCAAAGTCGTCTAAAATAAAGTAACCTAACTGTGACAATTCTGCACTTAGTACTTTTAATATGCAACGAATTCTGATACGGTTTTCATATTCTAAAATCTCCCAAAGCTTTGTGCTTATACACTTATTAATAATATATAGTAGTGAAATCTTCATTTGACGTCCAGTAAAAAGGATTCGCTGATAAAAGACTCACATTCAAAATATCATGGTGTGAGTTTTCATGCCATTAAGTGGTCTACAATAAAAAAAATTAAATTATTAACCAAATAGTAACAAACTGGCCGCAACGAGGCCCGTCTTCAAGGGCCATTACAGACAGATCTTTAGCTCAGAAGGAAGTGGAGCACTGGTACCGAAACATTAAAAACACTTCAAAATTTATTTAAGGTAAAGGGTGGCAATTAGCCACGTTGATAAAGCAAGTTAACCACGATTCACGAGTACCAACGTGATTAAGACCTTAGACCTCAGCGACTTCTAAAAGTAAGAAATATGCACCACTGCCTATATCAGTCAACAAGGTTCACTACACCAAGAGCAAACGAGATTAGCTCAATTCCTTACACTTCAACTAGTAATTAAACACAAACATTGTATAGTTTTCATCACCATTGAGATGCACGCATTCCACAAAACTATGATTGTTTCGTATCTACTTCAAGTTAAAAAAAAAACACTTTTTTAAAATGTGAAATTTTCAAATCAAAAATTCAAATTTAACTCAGGAACTACGTACATACCAACTTGAATAATCGTTCAAATGCTTAGTGAACAACAATTCAATCTTATTTGTTCAGTTGTCACTCCTGTGATGTCAACTACACTATTGTGTATTATATAGACGCTGTATTAATATAATACTATATTTCACTGTTCACGTCATTTTATCCAAACATTTTTCATTTAAATTAGTTCTTTGTAATTTGATTTATTGCAAGTGTACCAAAAACCTTGAAAATTATACAGAGAAATAACATTGAAAAAAAAATTATCAGACATTATAGATTGTAAAGCATCTTGCATGTAAAATAAATATAAAATTCGAATTCCAAGCTCAAAATTCTATGTAAAAATATATCTACTACAATAGTGTTCTAAACACGACACAGATGCATTGCAGCATGCATTGTTGATAACTGACTCAAACAGATTTCAAGTCCAACTCCTTTATGAACATGATCATTATTTAGTTTAGACCGCTAGGAATATGTGGGTGGATCTCAGTTTCTATTGCTTAGCTTGTCTATTGAAGTGATCCACTGAGTAAAGCGAGCGTGGTCTTAAGTCAAGATGAGATACCAATAGTGGCAAAAATTTCTTAAATGTTTCCGCGCTCAAGAAGCAACTTTTATAATAATCTAGTGAACCGCTCCGGCTTTGCATTTTTCTTAGCAATAAAATGCGATGTGCGCTAAGAAAAACTACGAACTATGTCCATGTTATAACATGTATTAAGTAGTTTAAACTGTGCATTGTCTGTCACTCAATCAGTAAGCTTGTCGATAACATTTATCCAACTGAATTTGAGATATAAATATCATCCAAATTTACGACTTTTCCCGTGGATTTTCTAAAAACAATATTTTACACAAATCTTGTCACTACACAATTTACACAAATATTACACACAATAAAAAAAATAGTCAACTTTTGATCAAATTTTTCTCAAGTCTTCATCTTTCATATACACAGCAAATTATATTTATTTATATAGACTAGAAATCATTAAAGCATGTCGGAGGCGTTCAGGTGTCAAAAGAATTTCCGTCATTCAGATTAGTCATTAACCACTCCTCTAGTATATAAATGGTCGAGTCTGAAGGCCTTCACAATAATAAAAATAAAGGTGTCCGTACTATGCTAATTTCTTAAAGCCTGACCCAATGTAATCCAATATTTATATTTTAGACGAGCGAATAATCAAGTTTATAGACCAACCTGTCCGGTAGAAGCTTTGTATTTGGCCTTAAGTTCCAACAGAACCTTGACTGCTTCGTCGATCTTAGCCTTTTCAGCTTTTTCAGCCTTGAGCAATCGGACCAAGTCCCCTTGCTTGGTGATCTCTTGATTTAAATTGGTAGCAACAACTGGAGTTGCCGTTTGGGTTGGGACTACAGACGGCGTTGCACCAGGTTTCCAATCCTTAAATAATAACAATTAATTGCTATTACTAGTGAACCCGGCAGACATTGTCCTGCCAGAATGATGGTTTAGCTGCTATTAGCGAGTTCCACAATTGTTTTTTTTAACAACTTTTACCGGATTAAATCACTAATCTAAACTCTTTCAAAAATTGTATGTATACTATATATGTACTCATTTCTTGGAAACTTCCTAAAGAGCAACACGAGAAGTCATGCAGGGGAGACATCGCTGCTCCATAGCAACTATTATTACTGTAAACTATTCGTATTCGATATGTTCGTCGCATTTTATGTTCGTATTCGGCCGAATGAATAAATAGTATTATAAGTTAATTTATATACATTTTAAAAGCGCTTAAAGATAAAATGTGTATGCGTGCGTGCGTGTGTGTTAAAAAGAATCAGCACTCACTTGACCAGTAGCCGCCTTATATTTGCCTTTAAGTTCCAATAAGAGTTTCACAGCTTCATCGATCTTCGCTTTGTCGGCCTTCGAAGACTTCAGGGAACGAACGACATCGCCCTGCTTTACTATATCTTGGTCCAAGGTTGAGCCGTCTCCAGAAGGCGCTGTCGCTGGTGTCGGAGCTGCGCCTGGTTTCCACTCCTAAAGGCATCACGGAAATATATCATAGTTACGGTTTTTACCTCTACATACAGTAATTTACGAAGAAGGCTTAGGTTGATAGCGATTACTTGACAAATTTACTTAGCGTCTGATAAAAGCGAGAAATAATCAATTGAAGGTAGAGATTGTTTCTGAAGAGAAAGCAAGTCAACAGTACAGTATGTAGAATTATATTGTACACCCCTGACTATATAATAGACACAGAGTCATTGTCGAGATATATTCACTATAATTGTACAAATTATACAGTTAGTACTACACAGAAAGTAAATACGAATAAAGTAATACATCTGCATCAGGTTTTCCTGTGCAACGAAAGATACAGAGTGAAGCTCATACTTCATATACGTCCCATCACTAACATCCAGGATGTGAGTATAATTACAATTTTTTACTTAAACAATAAATGTTCTCAACTAGTTAAATATATTTTTGTCGATCCATTAACTGGCAACAATGATTTACATAATATAAGTCAATGCTTGACAACACTCTCACTTGAGGGTAACTAGTGACGACGTGTAAATGGCGATGAAGTGTAAGTGTACTGAATACACTAACTTATAAATGCCTATTCACAGCCTTCTTGAAAACTCCCACATCATAAGAACAATAGGCGACGTTCATTACGTAAGGATAGATACATGCCGTAAGTCGAGTTGTTCGACGGAGGAACGGTAATGGTGAAATTTTTCGAACAATTCCTGCTCACACTCACCAAAATGTACCCTACACTATTCTTTCCGCGCTTCTGTGAATAAATCAATCAGGGAGTACTTACTTGTCCTGTAGCTGCTTTGTATTTAGCTTTGAGATCCAAAAGTGTTTTAACTGCCTCGTCGACTTTAGCTTTTTCAGCCTTGGCAGCCTTTAGCGATCGAACCAAGTCACCTTGCTTCGTCACCTCGTCGCTCAACTTATCCGCATCCCCCACAACGCTCGGCTTCACCTGGATCGGTGCTGACTGGCTTGGCTGCTTCGCTTGTATTGATTGAACGGATTTAGGCTATAAAGAATAAAATTAAATTCTTATTTACTAAGGCAATTATTATCCCATATTAAATCGATACCAATAATAAAACTGTAATAATTTATTTAATAAATAATGCGATAAGTGTTAAAATAAGTTTCGTGTAGGTTTTAAGGTCCAGGAATTGTAATAAACCCAAATAAACGACAAACAGAATGACTACTCAATTCAGTTACTTTTCACCGAAAAAAACCAACACATATCGAGTGTATATACTTGCTTAGGTAACTTCAAAATTTGATTGTCTTTCTTCCGGTGGAGAGCTGAAGAGTGTGTAATATAACATGCTGTCATTAATTTAGTTAGACATACATCACACCTCGACACGTACGAAATACGATATCAAATTAAAACTTGAGTCCTTTCCTTCATCATTTTAAATGCCTTTAGGTATTATTTCTATACAATGTTAATAACATAAAAATGTTACATTTTCCATGAGTACATGTGTACGAAAGACTCAATATAAAGTAATGATTGATTGAATGATTAATTATATCAACATTTTTTTCAGAGGTCCAGAAATTTAACTGAGTTAAATTTCCACATGTTTCACAAACAAGATCAGGACACGATAACCGAAACTAATGAGTACTCATAATTGCAATATATTTGTATAGAAACATAGAAGCCATATGGAAAGTAAAATCTATAATAAGTTACTAAGACTAACTAAGAATTAATTAACTCCTTACTTCATTAAAAACATCGTCTTGCTAGCAAACATAATGGGTAACAAGATCCAATTTCATTACATACCCAACCCACCTAACCGAATACCGATGCACGTGCGTTCAATTGAATACAAATGTTTACACTGGCAATAGTGACTAGTGACAGTAGAAATGTGACGTGATACACGTGGACAGGAATCGTGCACAACACGCACCACAAGACCTTTCACTTATATGTTTTGAAAAAATAACGAACAATAGTGCTATGAATGATTTCAACGAAGTACCTATGCTATGAAGATTCAGGAGTACCTGTGAACACTTGAAAAGACAAATCAAAATCGAGCCAGTAATCAATAACGAATAAATGAAACAATTCGTTAATATTTAAAGAGTGAGGTGATAAAAATACATATGTAGTAGTAGGAAATCGAATGAGTTCCGCAGCGACTCGCAGCGTACACTTACAATAAACCGCGCGGATAAGTAGAATATAAGTACGTTTTTAAGATTCAAAAGAAGATTAAGAGAATTCAAATTACACCATTGGTTCCACAAATCCGCAGGGATGAAAAACGGTAACGTCACCTATCGGTTGGCCCAGCTGCTCACGTTTCGTCGAGTATCTATGTCGGATCGGGCGCAAGGCGACAACACAATGTCACCATTGTGGAGGGGACTGGGACGACGCACAGCACACGCTCGAGGAGTGTCCTGCGTGGGCGTTCGAGCGGCGCGTCCAGTTGAATGGCGATCCGTTCATCATCCGTTCGTCATCTTCCGATGAACAGATCTCTCTCCGCCAGCAATAGTTGATGGCTATAGTCTCGTTACAAAAATCGTCTCGAAATCATAATAGTAAAGAAGGAGAACACCGAGCGCGATCGGGAAAGAGCCCATCTCAAACTCAACTAAGATTTTTTTTACCATAGATCAGTTCCTATTAAATATTTTCTACTAGAATTTAAAATTATCAGTTACTACTTAATAATAAGTAGTAATGACGATCTCAAGTCCATGCACTTCTTCCGATCTTAGAAATAATAATCGAATTTTTATTCCTATCATCATAAGAAGGACTTTGAAGCTTTGACTTATTTACTTTAGAATTAATTAATTATTATATTTGCTTATTTGAATAGTTATGAGAATTTTACTACAAATTTTACTCTACACATCTTTTGCTTATCTATTCATCTATATACTAATAAATAAAATTGGAGTGTCTGTTTGTAATATTAAAATAACCGCTTTTTACTACATGCATATGAATGTATATACGGTACATATACCAAAATAACATTTTTTACAATTTTTGTTTGTCTGTCTGTCTGTCTGTTTGTTCAGGCTAATGTCTGAAACGTCTGGACCGATTTTGACGGGATTCTTCACTGCCAGGTAGCTGATGTAATAAGGAGAAACTTAGGCTACTTTTATTTTTACTATATATAACTTTATATAACTTTTTTGTTAAATTCCACACGGACGAAGGACGCGGGCACAGGTTGTACAATATAAAAGTAAAGAAAAACACTGCAAGGTAACCTGTATCTACCTACTGTATCATGTCAACACACACATGTGTATCGATATTTCTGTATAATGTCAACACTACATGAAGTTTGCAAACGCGACCTTGGCCACCATGAACACAGCCCGGTTATGACAATAGAAATATTCGTAACTTTGATTAATGATGAAAATATTCAAATCACCCGATTGACTGAGACTTAAAGATACTGAAAATATTTGACGCAATCAAAGATTTTAGCCAACGATACGATGCTATGCATTTTCCTTTGTGTGACAACAAAGTGTGTGTTCACACACGGTAGAAGCGAAACTTCCAGAAAACTACATTTCGAGAGAATAAGATGAATGCACAGTACCAGGAGTAGGATAATAAAATTCTAGAGTTTGTTTAATAATATTATCACCAATAATAATTGTGCTCGCACTTAGATGTATTATTACCGCCAATTACTACATTTATGTAGCAATAGTGTACACAGTATGTTGGTGATTCAGATAATAAATAAATAAATAAATAAAAAAATTATTGTGGTATGCGGTATTTATGTATAGAGTGAGACATGGGGAATGTTTAGTTTAGGGAAGGGATGAACAATTTACAAGACACTTGATAAAAAGTATTGCAAAAAATTTCATGCGGTTTTTCATTACCAGGGGAATCTTTGTAAAGTACGGGATTAACATGAAAAAATTATAAAACGCCTGATAACCCAACCAGGCTGTTGAGTTCAACAAGAAACTCATATAAGGCAAAATATACTCATGAAATACATGTACACACTCATGCATTATTAGCGTAACGGAATATTATTATTGTTACGTAACGGCTCAGCATAAACTTTTTCCTTCACATGGCGAGCCTAAGGAAGTTTCACTTCAAAAAGAGAAAAAATATTCCATTCGTTAATTTTGTGTACCGATTGATGATAATTACTTTTCTCTATACAGGCTACAGACATACATAAAATATGTTCATTGACAATCGATACTTCAGGGTATTTTTTATGTAAATAGCCAAATTACCACCAGGAGGGTCACCTAATGGTAAATGCCCACCGCCGCCCGTTCCTCCGAGAATTCCTTGGAGGACATTTACTATGTTAAATAACAGATTTCAGTTTATTTATTTGGAAAACTTACAGCTAAAATATAAAGAACAATACATGTATGGAATGAAATGGAAAGCCAATTACAAGTTTTCACGTTTAAATTATTTATAATGGTAATAGCAATAATGACCTAAAGAATGAAAATCGGTAGCTGCATATAAATATATATACCTAATCAACAGTAGGATTACAAATTTTAAATAGGTATATAAAAGTTATAGTTTAGTTGTACCAATGTATTTTTATTCATGCGTTTTTGCCAATTAATGTAGTAAAATTTTATTTCGAAGTTTAGTATTCAGTGGCGTGGCGTAGTAGTAGTAGGCGGCAGGCGCGGCCCGCCCCGGGCGGCACTTTTTAAGAGGCGGCAAAATTTCACAATAAAAAATTTAAAAAAAATGAAAATATTTGAACCATTTCGTATTTTTATCGCAATTACGAATTCGGACCAATTGAAAAGAGCACGGAATTTTTCATTACTTATTCTGTGACGAATTTAGGGAATCCCCTTTCTTTGAATATTTTGTAGCGACTGGCAACACCGTCTATACTGGCTTGCGGGATTCCCCTTATTTTATTTTGCACTTGAATTTTTTATTACTAGTCAACGTTAGCGAGAATGAATTCTATTCCATACATTATTAAGTTCAATATTGTTTATTGCGTACGGGTAAGTCCTATTAAGGAAGTTCGTGATGCTTTGACAATTCAAAGTTTTATTGATGGATCGTCAGTTGTCCATTTCACATTGTTACGTATCGTATTTATATGTTTTTATATGTATTTGTAAAATCTAACCTGTTTTATTTAAAATGTAACCTGTATAATGCAAAATGATGATGATTATTCTTGCCGAAAACTTCTCTAGAATTAATATATGTAATGTATAGTATACATTTAATTAAAATAGGTACCTAAATAAGAGGGCGACAAAATTGTCTTCCTCCCCAGGCAGCCGACATCCACGCTATACCACTGGTTATATTGTTATTGTTTGTATAACATCTTCCATCGCCCGGGTAAGTGTCGTGAACCCACACTAAAGAAGCGTAGTCAAGTATGCTTCAGATTTTATATTATTATAACATACCCATATACGATATACAAATTGTGAGTAAATACCCGTAAAATTTGAGCAATATTATTGAATTTATGGTACATAGATTAATTTATAAATTATATCACACTCGCTATTATCCCGCGGGACCACCCAGAAATAGCTCCACAGACAACTGTATTCGCGTTAATTGCGGCCACACAGAGCAGCGGCTAAAATGATTATAAATTCATAGAACAGAAACCCATTCGGCTCCCATGCGGCCATTTTATAAGATTTTTCTTTTTACAAACAGCCCTTGCCAAGAGACGTTATGACGGGCAGACCGTCGAAATATTACAAATCTTAAAATATCTACACCCTACTCTTATAGGTACAGAAAGTGACTGAATTTCAATGCAAAATAATAATTACCTCGTAGTAGTTAAGTACTACTTAAAGCTAAGCAAATATACATATTAAATATACCTACTCTGTAATGGTAAGTCAAGATCTGTGTAACACTAAATATTGTATAAGTGCCATTCACTACAAGGGTTGATTACATACATACGTATATATAGATACTTTTTATAAAAACTGTTTTATCGACACAAATCTCAAGGGAAGCGCAGGGAGACTGCGCATTACGATTGCACTCCATACCATCCATACGTATTACCAAATTAGCACAAGTACAAAGACGCCATTCAAAATCAAAACAAAAGTTATTATTGGTAAATTCGGTCTCTTCTTAGTTAAAAATTTTCGTGTTCATGTATAACTTCAAATGTGACGAATGTAAAGTGGTTGAACACTGGGTAGATTTTGTAGCAGTGCTAGTTGCTCGTGTAGGCTTACGATATTTTTAGTTTTGATGAGCTCAACAATTTTGATGCGATTTTGAAAATCAAGTCATCTAATAATATATGTAGTAATACATAAAAATCGCAAGAATTCCGGTAATGTTAAAAAAAGAAAGGTGCAATCCAAAAATAGGATAAATAAAATTTTAAGTAATGATCTAATAATTAAAATAATATTTTCTATTATATTTCAACTACTAGAACACATTGAAAAGTAAACCTACCTATCTACCATGAGTTCTATCACATTACACAGATTGCGTGTTGCATTTAACGTACATTCGTCTTGTAGGTTGTACGTAAGCACACTATTCGTTTTGAAATCAAAAACCTATACTTGATACATAGAAGATTAAGGAAAACTATGTCTCAGTTTTAATATTACCTATGTAAATATTTTACTAAACATAAAACAGAAAATCCTTGCTTCATTCATGTTTATACATAATAATAACATATACGTTAAAGTAAGAAGGTATTGTAATCAAGCTACATTGGCCGGAAGTATCAAATTCATGTGACTACGGAATGTGCATCAAGAGAATATGGTACTTCTGAAAAAATATCTTTGATGAAAGCAAACGAACTCAAACCTTTTTTCTTTAACTAATAGGTACAAAATTGTCAATGTCAACGTCAACATCGATATAAATCAAATTCGATTTACTAGAACTTGAGTGAGTGAAGTTTGAAGGTATACGCAAATTTGACTTTATAGCATTTGTACTGATATTGGGTGAACTGAGTTGGATTGACCGTCGGCGGGCTGCGCGCCGAATTAGAAGGTACTAATTCGTTCTAGGATTTCGCTGATTTTCGCAATATTAATTCGAGAACTGAGAAATGAAACGTAATCCAAATGATTTATAACATAAAACGTACGTTTTGTACCAACCTTGGTAGTTATGATATAAGAATAACTGGAATGTGAAGTTCGGGTATCTACTACCTGTCTAAAATTTTACCGGCTAATTATATACATGTTGACAGTAAATATATTGATGAGACTTATTCTTGTAACTGGTGATGCGTACTTAATTCAAGCCGTAAGTTATTTTATTTAGATTAAAAATGTTTGATACAACATGAATTGTTAATCAAAATTTTTGACGAGCTTATTATCATACCAAATTTGTTACAAGGTACTTACATAAAGATAAATGCCTTACGACATAGTAAATAGCATGTTTATAGTTTAATGATATTAATACAACAGTATTAATTTCAATGTTCGAAAAATTTAAAATTTATTATGGTATAAAAAACATCACTTAAATCATCTAGTGCTAAGATTATAAATGACATTGGTTAATTTAATCTATAGTCATCAATTTAATGTATGAAAATGTATTACATTAGTATAGGAAGCAGAAACAACAGAAATGTCATATACATGTACTTGACATCATAATATTAACAATTTCAGATTTCAATTAAGCCATTATAGGTTTTTTTCACTTACATGGAAAAGCTAATGGACTTATAACTGACATTAAGCAACCACTAAAACACAGAGAAGTCTGCGAAAACAGAAAAAACAAGTTATAATATTCAGGATTTGTCACAATTATAAAATTAGTGTTATAACCGAGGTCAGAGATAGAATGCCGATGTAGTACTAACACCCTTCCAACCGAAAGTTGCACCACAGGAGACTAGCTGTTTTGCTTTTGGTATTTAGACTATCCAAGCTATACCAAATTCTCTGGATTATTTCAATATAAAGGTGTCATTATGATGACCACATAGCAATAGGATCTGACAATGTTTGAGTGCAAACTGCAGTAGAAGTTATACTTAGTTGACGTTTTGCACAGTAACTAATTAATAAGTTAGTGACTGCTAGTTATTTGTCTGCTGTCTTACATGCCATGTTTATTGCCTAAAAGACCTTGGATATAAAACCTGCAACGAATACTCTATAATTACATGTAAAATTATTTCCTTCACCCCTTCTGAAATCTGCTAGAAGAGATCTAAATATGCAGAATGTTTGTGATGTACCCTTGTAATGTGTTTGTAAACATACTTAATTATGTAGTGTACACAAATAAATACATATACAACTGACTTAATTTTCAGTTGTTCTTTGTCATAACATATTTCTAATAGAAATTGGTTATAGGTATTATTGTAAAATGAAGTTCCATTTCTCATTTTATTGCAGTTATTTCATTGGGAAATCAAAAAAATCAATCATGGAATTCAGTAATTTGACAATATGTAGGCAGGATGTGATTGTACTTAGCGATACAGACACACACTCAAATGAGGTGAATTCAGATAAAAAGAAAAAACGTATAAGGAAAACAAAATGTATTAGGAATGTAAAACTGACAACTATGGCTGTTAAGCGCATTGTACCATGTTGTAACAGACAGAGATGCAGAAATGGTCAGCAATATCACAGACAGACTTGCATGAATACAAAATATCGGGAAAAGAAGACAGCTTCAGTACAGATGAAGTATGCTAAACGTGAAACTTCAGCTAAGGTATTCCATTCTTGTCAACAAAAACAATGTTTTTCCTTGTCTTATTTTGTTTTAATGTGATTTACCCAGCAACACTGTTATATTTCAATGATGAAAAATTACCTGTATACTGTTTTAATGTATCCAGGAAAAATCACTCATGATGGCACTGTTTTTAAAATCCTCTTAGCAGTAAGGTTCTATTAGATAAACTGGTAAATGCTGTTTTGATTTATAAATTATTTTTTAATAATGATAATACCTCCCTATATAATTATGGACCATTGTTTCATACAAACATATTGTATGAATATGTACCTTTATTGGGCGATCGGTTGGATGATACATAATATTAGATGTAATATTAATTCAAATTTTTACTTCTATTGCCAATACAATATATTAAAAGAATATACTGAATAGTATATCTATTTAATTTCCAGGACACATCATCTAAAGCTGATAAAAATCATGATGCAATAACTATGGTATTAAACAGAGATTTGTATAGTCCAATAACTGTTGCATCTAGTAGTAACACATATGAAAACATCAGTTCATGCAGTTTCAATATTCTTTCAAGTGATTCAGATGAACTTGAAGATTTAATCAACTTAACAAGAAAGGTAAAGATTGAAGATTACTCCAGAAACACATTTAATATATATATATATATTAGTAACATCCTTAAAATTGTGCTAAGACTGATAATAGTAATAACACAGTTTGTAATTTTCTATATAAAGAAGACATACATAGTAATACTATAAGCTAAGAAATCTTTTAATAAGTTACTTGTAATTAAGGCCATCAAGTGTTTTGAAATTATCAATCTAATATTTTTCAGCGAATGAAAAACGAAGTTGGAAATTCCTGCAGTCTTCCACTCAGAAAATCTATATGTTCAACTACAATGCATGACGATTATCAAAACATCTCATCAAATGATGAAGTACTTGACAGTTCTATACATTCAATGGACACAATCGTTCTTTATCATGAAAATACAATACCTTCTCTCCCAAGAAATCCTGAGCATCTTAAACAGTGTAACGACAACAATATAGATCCAATGTCGTTGTGTCGGGGTCTTAACCAGGGTACCAAAGAATTGATTCAGCAAAAAATACCTAGTCTGTCAAATCAGAATAATAACAACTTGTCACCTCTTTACGAAATATCTGGAAAGGTATTCATGGAGCATTATCTAAACACCAGCTTTATATGATATATCTAAGAACTTCACATAATATTCAATATGTACTTTATAAATTAATATAAGGAGAAGTAGAAATATTTTTATTAAGGTTTAAGTTTTACAATAAGGTCTTTAATACTTGTTAATGTGTGCAATTATAAAAATAATGAATGGCTATGAAAGTTATAACTGGTGTTTTGTGGGTGTTGGATAAATTTAGATAAAGAAAAATTATATTGTATAAAAGTGTTGAGTCACAGACGTTTATTTATGATGAAAGGTATTTTTGGCATGGAAAAAATAAAATATGATTCATGTAATATGTTTTTGATTATTACCTGAGATTAGATGAAAACATTAATAACTAATTAAATGAATTCTATGTGCAGTACTCGTACTTGTAAAGGCACTCGGGTCTACTAAGAATGAGCACGATGGGCGAAATATTAATAAAAGTTTAATATAGGGTGTATTGGGTAATTCCGATAGAAATTTATATGAGATGAGCAGAGGTTTATGTTTCGTTTAATTATTCAAAGTTATTTTATATTAGTTCCCATAATTATTTTAGCTCTATTGACTCAATAAAACGATTTATTATTAATATTAATTAGAATCTTAATCACCTTATTGGGTTCTATAAATAAAAAATTTGAAATGCAATGTAATATATTTTGGGTGTAGGGGATATTACGAACTACATTGGGACAATTACGAAACTATTTTCTCTATGCTCTTTTTGCACTTTCACCGAAGGTATAAATTTCTTTTTCAATCGTAATTACTCCTCGCATAAAATATCATCAATTTTGTTGATGGTATTGCTGATCTTATTTTTTGCAATATTCTTACTTCGGAATTATCCCCAAAAAAGTCTAAGGTTCTCAACATTTTAGTTAAGTATGAATAAATATGAATGATAAAAACTAGGTGAAGATATGCATGCAAGGAAGCTGAGCGAAACGAAGAGAACTAATAAGGAATAGCAATGTGGCGTTCCCATATTCCCTTGTTTACAGTATTTTCCCCTGGGGAATATACCCAGTAAGTTTCCAATATTCCCGGGAACGTTACCGGGAATATTCCTACTTTTCCAGGCATGGCACACTGCTAACAAAGAGTACCAAGAGCGGTAACGTACATTCCACTCGACGAAAGACGTCCACTGCTGGACAAAATTCATACGTATACCTAGGTACACAATATACGGAAAAATGAAAATATAATGAGTAATAGGCAAGGAATTTACTATAAAGTCGCGTAAAAACTCCCACTTAGGACGACGCTATGAAATACGAGTACACCTAATTAAGAAAGCCATGGTTTTCTCAGTTTGAGATCCAGTGCTAATTGGTAGAAAAAGCTATGCGGGGTTATTACGAAATTTGTTTATTCGAAATGACCCCTCTGGGATAATTCCGAAAAATAAATAAATCCACAGCTATAACGTTGTGTTCCTGTCAAACGGTCACAAAAAACGATAATCTATCATAAAAACGAACAAAACTTTAAATAACCTACCATAATTCAGAGAAAAGTATGTTGGGGATATTACGAAACAACAAAAAAGGGACGAAAAACACTTGTTTGAGGAAACCTGACACTGTGCAAGTATTGTTGACACTACTGGCTCACGACAAATGACGCGGGCAGGATAATTAAGATCGCAACTAGACCAATGTTTCCAATAAAAAAATACTGCCAACGATTGCTACATATTTTGAATTATCGGAATATACCCATTTTCGGAATTATCCCAATGCACCCTATGTACTTAAAAATAAAACAAAAAAATTAAATCGATTTCAAAATCACAATACGACACACGAATACAACCATTACAAATTGTACAAAAAAGCAAAAATCTGTAGGTACAAATAATAACTAATAATAAAATTGTAACTGATCGCTTTCTGTACATGAACGAGAAAAAGATAATTAGGGGCCTTTATTAACGCGATAGAACCCAAAACAATTAGTTGTTAGAGCTTTTGGTCTGTACGTATGTTCGCGGTAATCTCAGAAACTGCATAACCGATTTTTTTTTGATTTTCACTTATGTATTGCAGTAAGCATCACTTAATACTTAAAGTTTGTTTCATTGCAATCCGTCCATAAATAAAAAAAAGGTATAAATTAATTTAAAAGAATGTAGGTATGATTTTCTTAGCGTAAGGCGTAGTTTTTCCGAAGCAAAGCTAGTGCAGTTTGCTAGTAATTTGAATAAAACGGTTAGCGCTATTATTACCATGGTAACCACGTAAATAAATATTATGTAGGTTGCCAACATTGGTAAACCAAAAATCCAATCATTTAAATAATTTTGTACTTATTGGTATATAATATTTACTATTAGAAATACTTTACATGGTTGGGATAATTTATAATCATTTACCATTCGGCGATATATGTTAAAACAAATATTCTCAATTTTAAAGGCTCTTTACATGTCAAGTACTAATGACGTTATCCGTAGGGCTCTTGTTACCGTCAAGATGCCGACTTGTTTAGAGCCTAATGGTGTCCCACATAACAATATCAAGCGGCCCGATGGTATGACTTTCCTGGACGGGAGGGAGGATGTTAATGCGGGATGCAATCTTTGTAGACACACTGACACCTTTTCACCTACATGAATCTTAGCGTGGCACGGGGGCGGTGGCAATGGCCGCTGAAAACATCAAGCGTCGTAAATATGTCGATTTATTGAGTTACTACTTATTGCCAAAGGATCAAAGAAGCGATGCTGCATTTTTTGGTAGTGTTTTCGTTTTCTTATTTGTGAATTTTTTTTTGTATATTTTGTAAATAATTCTTTAAAAATATATATTTTTAATTCTACATAATATTCATTACTGTTATTAAGGAACATGTATTTATCAGTAAATCTAATATATGTATACCATTTATTAGACAAATATACGAGGTACTGGTTATCTTAATTATTATTTACGCAACTCTTTTAAGTGTGATATCGCCACACTATAACTTCGAATCTCTACATGAACAGCATCTTTATAGATTAATATTTATTTAACAAAATCGCATGAGCTTCATTATTCTCCATAATTTTTTTATCTATAAACTTTGAAATTTATGTCATTCCGTATTTCATTCAATAACTTCACATAAATATGCAATCTTTTTCTCACCGGATAAAAAACGTGTATTTTATGCCGCCAAATATATGGGTAATATACCTTAATATCTTTTCTCGGCGGCGTTTTTTTGCGCGGAGTAAAAATTTTAATTGACGTAAGTAAGCAGTCCTTTCTACGCAATTTTTCCTACGGTTTTTAAGATATATCTAAAAAAGCAAAGTTTATTATTATTTTAAGATCCCAAAATTTTGTACACAAATACGGATCGAAAATAACCGTAATTATTGACACCATTTGGGAATACAATATTATGAAACTGGCAAACCTATATTGCTAACAAAATATAATGGCGGTAATACGAAGATGGAAAAATCTATAAATATTGAAAAAGTCTATACTTCCATAGTGGATAACACTGTACTTATTTAAAATTGCGAATAAGTTTATGTTGTCTAGTTCTTTTCTTCTACAAGTAGAACCACGAAGTTAAGTTGCACACTGCACAAATATGACTAATGCAATATTATATTTCTATTTTTTGTAACAGTAATATTTATCGTATAGGAATTTAAATATGTTGTTTTCTTGTCTTCCTCATTTCCGTATTAAATTACAAAAATTTAATAGAATCTTATAACATTTTAGTTTTATAAATAATAAAAGATATTTCTTGTTATATCACATAAATTGTATTATGAATCGATTAACTGCGGGATTTATAGTTTAAAAATAGTAGAAATTTGAGCTCAAATTATATGTGTAACCAGTTTCGACAATAATAGACTTGTTTATATGATTCAGTATTTGATAAGTGTTATTCAACGAAAAGATCTAAATATTCTAATAGATAATAAAAATAGGTTTTAATTTTTCATAACAACAAGGAACATTTTCATTACCTGCATTAAACTAAGCACAGACCATTTTAGTTGGAGTAAGGTAGCTTCATTTCAATAAAAATCGACATACTGTACGTAAAATAGTCGTTTAGTAGGAATAGACAAGTTATTTTTAAGATTGGTTTAACTATTTAACTTGTTAGTTCCATACCATTATCTACAAAATTGTCTATGTTACAAAAAACTGGAAATCAGAGGGAGCATGCTCTGAAGAATATAAAATTATATTAATAACAGACATTTCATTATCGTTGTATAAAAAACTAAAGAAACGTACGATTTAAAAAAGATATTTAAACATGTTTAAAAAAGATTTTTAATTACGTTTAAAAACACTACGAGTGCATATGCGAAATTACCCGTGTTGTTTGGTGTGTCGTGACGAGCTCCAACGCATGACGTAATCTGCATGCATGACGACACACACTACAGAAGTGCATCTACAACTGTATTAAATCGATAATGATACGATGAGAGACACGCTAAGGTATTTTCAGATTAATTGCTAAACCATATTAATAGGTCAGATTGTTTGGATAGAATACAATAAAATATATCTGATCTATCGGAATCATAATTCGTGTAAGCAATTATATCAAAAACTTGCAAACATAATCAAATAATAAACAATTTAATAAGTTTAGTTTAATTAGTTATTGTAAGTAGCTTAATTAGTTATTAGTTATAAGTGTATGGATGGGTTGAACCATAAAGTTAATATACAAGTAATAGAGGAACACAGTGTGCGAGTGAGATTTCGAGCTTTACGGAAAGTCCTACTTGCGAGAAAGAGATGCAAGAAAATTTACCGTAGGACTGTTTACAAACTATTTACTCTCCATTACTCCCCTGTCAAAAAATTGTCCTGTCAAACAAAGAGGCAATACATAGGTAAGTACTGATAGTGCAATACTACTTTCACGATGCTTATTTCCATAGAAGTTGATCTTAAAATTATATAAATTAAGATTAATAACATGCAATAAATACTCCATTTTATGAGTGATAACTTATTTTTCATAATTATGTGTAAGATAAAAAGATATTGTGTACGTGAAAATGATAGCGTTTCGTGTAGGACTTGCACAAAATCTATCGATAATTTTTAAGTGGGTATAAAAAAATATTTTTCGTTTTACCTAGATTTGTTCATATTTTACCTTTTTAGTTTCCGTTACAGCCAGTAAACACATTGGGCAGAAAGTAGATAGACTGATATTAAGGTGCATCTTTAGCTTTAGAATAGTATTAGCTCCTTAAATTGATAAAATTTGCCGAATTTTATATTTGTTATTATTATGATATGACAATAAACGGCGAATGTGATTTCATATTTATTGACAAATTTGACTTCTTCAAGGTTTCCTGTAAATGCAGTTCAAAAAGAAAAATGGATTCGAATGTTGAACCAGATAGGTAGGCTTCCTCACAAAGTTTACAGTAGACATTTTAAGGGCCACTATTTTGTTCTACGAAATCACTCACATGTTAATGAAGAATCTATACCTCCATAATTTGTTGGTTATTTCCTTTCTGAGGGCAATAAGTTATACCGATTTACATCAAATAATTAATGAAAACCGTACCGTACCGTACAGTACCGTTTGTTTTATCCTCACTATCACGTTTTGTTTTATCCTCTCAATTAAGGTTAAGTATAGAAGAAGCGAAGTAAAGAGAAGTTACTAGGATTAGCATGGTGTTATTAATTTTACATGTAATAATTAAATTATAGAACAAATTAAATATAACAAAAAAACCTGTAATGGAATAGTCGACATTCATGTCGATAGTGCATGGACGTGAAATTAACATCACTAAAAGTCAAGCACATCAGTGTATTTTTCACACCATGCACATTTATGTTTTGGTGACGCGATTTTGAGATGAGTGTTCCTCTATTACGTAACTCTATGGGTTGAACGGAATAGACTACTTTTATCTGTGAACCAATCAAAACGGTATGTCATGTTATGTCTTAGTGTCAAATTAATTTAACTGTCAATAAGATCATGTCTTTCTTCGTGATTCGCCGATTCGTGTTCATAATTTCTATCCGTCATAGCAATTTGGTTTTCATGTTTTTCTGTTACTTATGTTAGTAATGGCGGTTAGCGTTGTGTTACATGTAGGTAGCGCTTTACTGGAAACGCAGGTATAATTTGTATCGCAAATACCAAAAAAATAATATAGTTTTGCGAGTTAATATAGGTAAGATTTTGGATTATTTGTTTTCATATTTAATTTATTGGATTCGTTCTGACCTGAAAACAACGATGTAAAAATTACTAGTATACCTATACTCTCTGTCGGTATAAATGTTCTTAAATTGCATGTAGACATTTGTAAATACCTGTAATCAATAATATAAAATATGTTGCAAAATCTACCCGACATTTTGTTATATTATTCTGAACTTCATCAAGGTTATATCATAAATATTACATTACAGTGTAGGCATGAGTAACGGATCGTATTTCTCCCAATACGAAAGTCCAAACATTGTAATTGTACCGACAGAGTCTTGTAATCCAACTTTGCCGGAACGACGAAAAATCGGCAACAACATCATAGTACCGATCGTGAACAATGCTACTTTCGAAAAATTAAATTTAGCCCAAGAAAATAGGAAACCCCATGATTCAAATGCGTATACACAGGTAGGTAAAAAGAAAATATCGAAAAGGCAATCGCTAAAATCTTGGGCGGCGAACTATTTGCAGAACATTGGAAATGCCTGCACCAACGTAGATACAAATAAAAGTTCTACGAAAAGTCCATCATTAAAAACTTGGGCGGCGAATTATTTGCAGAGGGCTGAATTATATAAAAAACCTTCTATTTGGGTAAGTTATTTTACTGAATAATTTGTATTTACCAACAGTACAATAAAAAAATTATAAAGGATTATTTTTCGCTTAGACATCACATTCTATATTACAATATGTATTGACAAATAAGTTCTTCAGTGTTCCTAACAATAACACCTACTGTGTAGTTATAGGAATGTGCCATAGATAAGTGTGCTGAGCAATGTTTTTTGCAGACATTTTACTCATGAGCTTATAAAATAACAAGAAACAATCACATATAGATAGGTATACTTTCGCAGGGCGAGCGTGGCAAGACGAAATGTGCTAGTTATATAATTTTTCAATAGGTAATATTATCTATATAAATTTCGCTCATCTTTTACCTATTCGTGGGAATCCTTAAAATAAGCAAAGTTGTAAAGATTTATTTGAGTATAGGTAATCTTTTAATGATGCCAAATTCAAACAAGTGTTTTTCTGCTGCGGAAAACTGCATTTATTTCAAGCGAGCACAAATTTACAGATTATCAAACCTTACATATTTTTTTAATATAATTCAATATGTAAAGTATATTTAAGTAACAAGAATTCAGAAATTTATTCGAGATTTTATATTATCCTTTGTGTTGCGTTCATTTAAATTCACGGTATTTTTTCCCGTCATGGGTCATCCTTTACTATAATTGTACTGTTATGCTAGTGGTGTGTAATAAATGACCCCGAAGGTTGGATGGAGAACACCATTTAAACGTGTCGTGAAATACGGAATACAAAGAAAGACATATCTCGTAACGAAATATCTTCCAGTTCCTGTTGCGATATCGCTGTCGAATAAAACACTCCAACGCGAAATTTTTTTTTCAACGCAAAAATAACAGAACGAAGATAGTTAAGCCGTGTTCGATAATCCGTTTGTCAAACTCATTTAACTCTTGTCGAATCTGACGAGTGGGTATGGTGGGTATGGATTGGGCTTAAGCGTTATCGCCACTAATTATAAATTCGTAATGTGAATAATAGGTACTTCTGTAAACCCTAGACATATAGATATGCTCGCAGTCCTTTCATCTCCATAGCTTCGAAATTGAAATATTATTTTTTGATCAATACTAATTCATTCATATTCATATAAATAAAAATATTTCGTATTTTTTGAAATCTTTGTTATTGGAATCTGGGATCTTAATCAATATATCTATGAACCATTATCTCGACAACATGAATATATTGTGAGAATATGATCTCTGTCTGGAAATCAACTCAAAAGATTGACACGCAAACTAGAAATTATTGGCCAAGTTAATTATTTATCGAAAACACCAACCATTTCGTTAATAAGCCAGTCGAACAGTTGCACGGTAGTAGCCGGAGTAAGGTTCTTTATCTGAGTGGAGAGCTCCCAGAATCAACCGTGTTTTTTAAATGTTACTTGTAGGGTCTGTCATAATAAAAAAAAAATGACAAAAAACCAACTGCTTTCTTCTTGTTCCGTAACGCGTCGACGATGTAAACGCCTTCGGCGTTAAATCTACAGGGGTGATTATTTACGACCAGAAAGCCTTTGGTCATATAACACTAGCATAAAAAATCGCACTCGAACAAAACTAAAATGTTTTCGTTCAGGAATATTGATTTAAAAAACTGCTTTCGCTGACAAAAGATTGCCGAATCATGTGTAACCAAAACATGATACGACTGAAATAGCTGATTAATAGTTTGGAATGCATAACGCGAGGCACTGTTTATTTATATTAACAGTTACAAATTACAAAATCTTATACCATAAACGACGACAATCACCAGGAGTCATTCGTTAGGGTTTTAAAATTAGTTCCGAGAATTGGCCGTAATCGCATCTGTTCACAATATTCACTGCGATTAGTTTATGGGTACCGTTAAGTGCCGGTGCCATATTTCATGGGTAGAGAAACAACAAAGAACAAGAAAGTGACACTCACCTAGTGTTGGCGTAATAATTTATGAATGTAATAACAATGAAGAAGGAAATTGTGTTGGTCGGTGTGTATGGAATGTGAGGACATCCGGTCTTAGACAAGCAAGTGAGCGAGATGTCGAGTAAAGAGGATTGTATCAGAGCGTACCAAGTTTTGTTGTAATGTTAAACTGTAAAAGTAGTCAAGAGTATTAAATAATTGTACGAGTATACTGTTATTGTTATTCAAGACACTCCTGACAGGGGGCTTCCTACACATTTAAGGCGCGTCTCACTTCACCGAAAACAGTGAATAATATAAGTTAATATAAATAATATATGAATTAAAAATAAAATGGTAGCCCACTTTATACATAATACATATATAACTGTTATTTTCTATGCACTTATGTATTTTGCGGTAATAAAAATAAACACAGTAATCCTCATAAATAACGATCGTATGGCTATTTTTGATTAAACAAATACAAATGGATACAAATTAAGAAAGCAATTCGAATCGGTAGCGCACTTTGTTATACACTTTCATATTTATATATATGCTTTAGCCTAATTACGTGCTGAATACCGAGTGAGGGGATCCCCGCATTGAATACGCGACCATACTACGCCTATAAGTAATGTTTACATAAACATTTTATTTATTTTGTTCCCTTTTTTACTTTACTTCTTTATTTTACCATTGTAAAAGAACTTGCAATGAGAATTACAATGGGTAGACATAATACCTGCTCGCAATCCTCGATTGTTGATCCTGGGTGCTGGTTAATGGTTTGGTAAAATTGATAAGTGCGCACGATACAAGATCAATAATAATAGTCCTTGCTAAAACTTACATATTACTACATTAACATGTACAGTAATAAATTACATATATATAATTATATATAATAATAAATACAGTTTCAATGAATACGGGATAAACATATCACAACGATAGAGCATAACGATCATATCATGAAACTTGTCTGTTAAAGAAACTTTTGGATGAAATTTTCTTGATATTTATTGATGTTGAATTTTTAGATACAGTAATGCTGCGTTTTTTTCCAAGGATTTTCTTTTATCACGGTCAGATACGCGCTATAAACAAAGACATTAAATGTTAAATGTTTTGGATAAAAAACTTAGTGACTGCAAAAATATGCGTAAATCATTTATGTGTAATTTATGTGATATACTGAGTTCTCGACTATCTTCATGTTTTACTAAACTTTAGATTACCTTAGATTTTCGATATTAAATACATTTAGAAAAAAACAATTAGTAGGTATTATAAAATTTGTCAAAGAATCTTCCAGTTCGATGACGCTGCGTTCAAGGATTCTGTTCAGAAACTAAAGTCATTAATGCATACTATAATTTTACAATATTTGACCAATGTTTATAGCAATACAAAAACTATAATTATAAATTTTTCACCTTACATTTCACTAGTTATAAGAATTAAGGTAATAATTAAATGACATGCAATTACTTAAAACATCCTGATTATTTGTGTTTACAGAACCTTAAGATACCACGGAAAACTACATCACAAAGATGCGTTGTTTCCGAAGAACAGTCTAAAAATACAACAATAGAGGTCACCCCAAGCTTAACATGTATTTCAAATGCAAATAACAAAAAAAGTAATCAGTTGAAAATACCCATAAAAAACGTAACCGACTTAAACACAGTAAATGATTCAAACACCAAGATTAAACATCTTGCGGAAACAATGAACTGTAGTCCAAAAGATAAACCAAAAAAAGCCAAGAAACTGAATGACGAATCAACAAAGACTGTCATAGTAGACAATCCCAGTGATGTTAAAAACAACAAAATTCTTAAAACATCAAGTCTTAAGAACAATAAAATAAAAACAGATAATATTAATAAGAATAAGTCCCATGAGCAGCCAATCAACCACTGTACCTCTCTTAAGCACAGCTTACATAAAAAATCGGAAACAGTAATTAATATGAAATCAGAAAAAGATCTAAATTCTAAGCTTACAAAGAAACATTCATCATTAATGCGTAGGCAAAAAAGTCGAAATAAAGTGGATAAATCCAACATTAAGTCTTTGGTTATAATGCAAAACCGTATCCATGACAACAGAAAACATAAAGATAAAACAAGGCATAAAGAAAAAGAGAACGACAACTTATGTTCCAAGGGAAACAAAGCTTCTCTGAGAAATACTAAAATCACAAAAAAATATGATCGGCTCAGCAACTTGACGACACAACATAATAGTGAATTAGAAACCAGCTCAGTTCGCAACAATGGAGAAATAAGTAATAAAACAAAAACCAAAGAAAAATTTTCGAAGAGTAAATCAGATGTAATATCCAATAAGAAAACAATTAAATCACCTGTGAATCGCAAAGCATCAAAAACAAAAAATTACAGAAAAATAAAGGTCGTTATAAATTTAATATGTAACAAAAAGTCAAATCCTGCACAATCTACTGAAAGTTCCAGTAAAGAAAGCAATGGTATAAGCACAACATGTACAGTTTCAAATGTAGACCTCGATTTTCTTAATGATTTTGATATTGATGAAATTGTCCAAAGCTTACATACTTGTGAAAAACAAACAAGTCAGAATATACAGTCTGATCGAGAATTCAAAGATTGTCAAAATAAAGGAAACATAGATAAAGATAGCGTAATCTCAAATACTCAAAATGGTTATAACAATAATACCGATGCTATTGAATTAATAAAAATATTGAAGGGCGAAGAGGATGATGATTTGATGAGAATGTCCATTGAAAATACCAACGAATTACAATTCAGGTAGGCTTTCTCAATAAATGTACTCTGATACACAATTATTAATATATTATTTTTATTTTTAAATTTATCGTTTTTATTTCAGTAATATTGTAAATAATCTTACTCAAGGCACTAAAAATTCTGATAAATTCGATTATGTATCAAAAAATGGTAATACCTTGAACTCGAAAAATATTTATTCTGATAACATTGTCGACACTTGTACGAACCAAAATAAAAATGTAAAAGAAACACAGCAATCAACATCTAAACAGCAACTAGAAGAGTTAAAACAAAACGATAATTTGTCTCCATTAAGAAATCTACCCATAGAATTGGACGATTGTAAATCAATCAATACCGAGTCATTCAAAGAGAACTTTGAATTCGTTAATGTGCAAAAGAATAATTTCAGAAACTTAGGCAACCACCCGTTGGACCACCAGCAAAGTGCTGAAAACGTGTATAATAAGGATCAAAATAAAATTAAAAGTTTAATTATTGAAACGCCTAAAAAACTTGCAAATATAGATGAAAAAGACAATATTAATGAGGAGAAAAATAACAATTATACATATAAGCCAAATATATCACATATTGAAAAAAATTACAATGGTATTGGAATGCAGGATGAAGTTAAAGATGAAAAATTTACGGAACCAATTAAGGAGATCACACGTTGTCATAAAAAAAATGACAACTTATCTAATAACTCCGTCAACCCGATATTTTTCGCCCAAAATAGTAATACCCACGTACATAATAACGACGGAGATCCGACCAAAATAGCTTTTATTAATGACAATACAAAAGTAGAAGGAAATATTTCTGGTGGACAAATCCAAGAAGATAAACATGAAAGCAATAAAGAAGAACACAGTGTGCAAGTAAATATTAAGAAAAAAGATTTGCCAGATTGCAACATCAAAATAATGGAGACTCAAAAAAAGTTATTCAATAGTGACGAAAACTCACGCGGTAATATAAAAAGTAAAGTTGATCTAGAAACAATACTAAAACTTGAAGAACGACTAGTTAGTTACTCTGGCTCTAAATACTCTATTATTTCAATTATACACACTGGAAAATTCTCTAAGATTTTTAAGTGTAAACACCCCAATGGAAAGTATTACGCCCTTAAAATGTCAACAACAAAGTAAAGTATCTTTTTCTATTTGAACCATGTAATTTTGCTTTAAGAGTATTGTTTATTGTGCAATAATAAAAATGTTAAATTTACTAATTGATAGAAAGAACTTGAGCAAATGAAATGTAAAACGAACATCAGTACATCTTATCATTATTTATATATTTATTAGTATAGAATTTTCTACTATTAAGTTAATACAAATAATATATTCAATTCTCTTCTTGTTTTCAGTATGAAACATAACTGGGGTAATGAAAAGAAACATATGCTGAAGTCCCTTATAAGTGACATACCAAAAGACAACTTATTTATCGTTTGCTTAGCAAAAGCTTTCAATATAGGTGAAAACTGGTGTTTTTTAATGGATTACTACCCGAAAAACTTACATCAAATATTGAGCGAAACGGAAAAGCCATTATCTATAAAACATATACAAGATTATGCAAGACAGCTCGTTATGGCAGTAATGGTACTAAGAAACAAAAACATGGTTCACTTAGGTAGGTTTTTTGTTTTTTTTTTTAAATGTAAATAGCCGACACACAAGCAGACGAACCACCTCGTGGTAAGTGGTCACTGTCGCCCATGGACATTATTAACACTAAATCATTGATGCGTTGTCGGCCAAGATAAAAGAAATACAGAAAGTACTGGCTCTCAAGCACCCAGCCGGAATACGAAGTCATTTGGCAGCTGTTTCAAGCAGGTGGGTGGTAGCCAGCCAGGTAGACTTTATGGAAACATAATAACAGTAATAATATTAATGACTAATAATAATTAATCAATATTCTAGTCCGCCCCAATACGAATCTGTTAATATTGAAAGTGAATTTGTTAATTTTTATAGTTAAATAACGGAAAAAATTTTCTTACATCCATGCCCACTGTTTTTCTTTTCAGATATTAAACCAAAGCATATTGTAATTAACAGTTGCAATAATTTATTGAAATTGTGCGGATTTGATACTTTGAGCTACATAAATAAAATGAGAATTCTGCCTAATGTAGGCACTGTGAATTATAGACCTCCAGAAGTGATTTTAGGATACAAATCTAGCTTTGAAATTGATGTCTGGTCGACTGGTTTGGTGCTGTATGAAATGGCAGCGAATAAGAAACTGTTTCCAGGGAGTTATAACAACGACATATTATACAAACAGATGTGCACTCTGGGCTGTGTTCCGTACGATATGATAAAAAAATCTCGATTTAGCGATGTCCATTTCATGGGATCGAAGTTTATGAGGAAATCTGGATTCAAAGGGCAGGTGGGAAGCCGGTTGCTTAACTTATCAAGGTCATATTACGATTTTTAATTTTAATTTTATTGTAATCTTTTCCTTTCAGAACGTGAGTTTCGTTAGCAAGTTTTATAAGAACAATAAACTTTGCAATAGCATATATGAGGCCTACTTCCAAAATTGGGCTCACCACAGGAGCACGTCTCAACAGAATTGTGACATTGGAAAACTTAACATGTTTATTAAGCTGTTACAAAAAATGTTGACTGTGCAACCAGAAGCCAGATTACCAATAGAGTTTGTATACGCCAACCCATTTATTTACGATGCGCACACGAATAAAGAAGAATAACAGAAAAGTTGACCTCAATTTAATTTTAGGCTAATTATGTTCGTATACTTATGGGTAAGTGTTCATAAAAGAAAAGCAGTGTAATGAACATTACACTTTACAGTTTGATTCATTAAATTTTATATAATTATTATTTTCCGTTAACTACTTGTATAATCAAAACAGGGAAAAGTTAATTTAATTATGTTTTGTCAAATTCCTTTAATAACGTTATAAGGTATTAATGAAAAGCATTTTCATTTGTTTTTTTTTTCGATTAAGTTTCTGTAATAAACATGATTAAGTGGTAGATTAACTCTTTGTTTCACTTCCAAAAATTAAGATTTTAAATTGAGTTTCACACATTTCAACGATTATTATTAGTATGAGTAGTGTAGAAAAATTAAAGAAATTTCAAAAAAAAAGAAAGGATCATAAAATATATATAGGTATATTTCAAAAATTACAATGTTTTTAAAACAACCAATAAGTAATACCCTATAACTCATATTGTATCAATTACTGTACTGATGCATATGAACCATTTAAGTAAAAGATGTGTGTTCCACAATTTTTTTCATAAAATAAATCTTTTATATTTGAGTGTCCTTTTTGTCGCCTTCATATATTGTGAAGTTAAATCATTATAATTAACGATTGCTCGACATCCAAATATTTTTTTGTCGGCGATTATTAAAAATACGACTATTCAAAATGCAAAAATGATTTGTTTGGTACCATTATTTACATAAATTGTAAGTCACTAATTCTTACACTACAATTGAAATGAAAGCGAGACTTTTATTGAATAAATTATTAGCAATAATTTTTATTTTAAGTCAGTCAAACAGTTTCAGACTTAAATTAATGACTAGGAAAAGAAGAAAGGCTATGATAATAGAAAAGAAAATTGTATTTAGGATTTTGTCTCGTAAATAAAAGGTACTTCTCGTTTGCTATTAATAATAATTAACTTTAACCCTGTGCTCAAAACAGGCAGCAGCGTTGACCCTTATTATCGGCCAGTCTCAATTACCACGATACTCTGTAAGATAATGGAGCGTATATTGAATTCCCATACCTAGAACATAACGATGTCCTCAGCGACTGACAGTGTGGATATCGCCGAAACCGGTCGGTCGGGGACCTTCTAGCGTATGCCACTCGCTTATCGGGCGAAGCCCTCGAGAAAAACGGGGAGCCGCTTGCCGTGTCCCTCGATGTCTCGAAGGCTATCGGCAGAGTCTGTCACGCTAGCCTTAAACAAGCTTCCAGCTTAAGATATTTCCTGTGGCCTTATCGGCTGGGTGAAGGATTTTCTGAGCAAACGGGTTTTCCGAATTGTCGATGTTTTTTCATCGCAATCGATGGCTACCAACGGCAGAATTCTCCAACCGCTTCTCTATTTCTGCTGAACATCAATGGTCTTCTCAAACTCGGTATCTATGAGTATGCAGATGGTATCACAGTGGTTGAGAGTATACCATCTGAATGCTCGGGCTAGTCGGGACGAAATACAGTTTGAAAGAGAGGCCATAATGAAACATATGAATCTCACACTTGGGGCAGTGTCCAAACGGGATGATGCTAATCTTGTGAGATTCAACGCCACAAAAACAGACGTGTCTGTTCAGCGCCAAGAGAAGCCCGTTCACCTTGGCTCCCACTTTGCAGAATGCATCCTTGGAATGCACAGACTAGAATAGATTTTAGAATTCTGTTCTGGATTATATGTCTTTTTTATTATTTTTATCACCAATTATAAAAAGCATGTTGACTTGATTCTGTTTTCCGAGGCTTGAATAGAACAATTATGTAATGTGTATCACTAACCTGGCCGGGCATTTCCTTGGTGTGGCCATCTGGGATGTGGAACAATACCAGTGGAGTGGTTCTGCATGTGTAGGGCGAAGGCTCGGCGGCCGCCACGTCCACTCTGAAAAAGCCTCGACGCTGCAGTTGGATGATATCGCCCACCTTCAGCTTGCTCAGTTCAGGTTCACCCAGCATGGGGATTTCCCACTGTAAGGAACAGAACATTTAAAGGCAATCTTCACTTAAATCCGATTTTATAAAACATTCGATTATACTTTTTGTAATGGTTGATAATGATAATAATCAATAAAGCTCACGTTTCCTACCTTCCGATATGATTCAACAAAAAAAAAAACGATCAACTAAAACATTCAAATGATTTCTGAAATCACACTATTGTCCTTAGGGAACTGCGCTAACCGACGATAGACTATAAATTTGAATTGCTATCAGAAAGTGCACTATATATAAAAACACATATAATAAAATTCTAACTGGTCGCTTTTTGTACATGAAGGATATATGAGAAAAACTATTATAAGGGTCCTTAATTATCGCAACAGAACCCAAAACAATAGTTGTTAAAATTTTTGTGTGTTTATGCACGCTAATTTCAGGAATGGCTTAACCGATTTTGTTATGGTTTTCACTAATGTATTGCGGTAAGCAGCACTTAATATTTAAAGATCGTTTCATGCAATCCGTCAATGAATAAAAGAGTTATAAAGCCCTAAAACAATGCAAGTGCTATTTCTAAGCGTAAGGCGTTGTTTTTCTGCAGCGAAGTGAGGTCTGTTTGCTGGTTATAATTAAAAATGAAAATGAGGTCGCCTTTGAGTCAATAGTAAATAGGCTACAAATAAATGTTTGTCGCTACTAGCATACATTACGGTGAGCATTAAAAACTAATTATCAATCAAAAACACAAAATTTTACGAAGTTTATCCCTTGTTTCGATTAACAAATATTGTTATGAAATCATACTTGAAAATTCTCTATAATGTTCATAAAGGTCTGTGGAATCTACCAACACACAATTAGAGGTGTTCCATGCTTTTTCCTATCATTAACAATTAGAAGCGTATTCTACTCCCAAATTACCAAGGTTAGGACTATAGTTACGAACAAGAGTTAATGTTAAACCAAATTATCTCAAATTTAAGGCCACCCAAATGCATCTGATAAGACTGAACTAGTATCTATCGATAACAAGTTAACGTACTCTCGTCTGGTGTCCAATATACTGTTTGAAGTCCTCGTCCTTCCCCAGCAGGGGCTTCGATATGATGTGGTCGAAGTAGACACAGTATACTTCGAGCATGGGCGATTGCGGCGTGTCGGCCAGCCACGTCAGCTTGAGAGTCTTCTTATAGTCCTTGTTGTCGAGGTCAGGGGTGCCGTCAACGCTAGTCACCTTGCCGTCGGCGTCCCTGTTTAGATATATAGTATTTTAAAAAAGGTTTACTTTAACCTTATACGTGTTTTTTTTTTTTACATTTCCTCAAAATAGGTATTATTAGGCCATTTCGGTGAAGTTCAGTGACACACACATATGATACAAACGTCCAGAAGAATTTTATATAAATAATATGTGCCTACGAATAGAAATAGAAAATTATATCAATAAATTAAAAAGAAAAACTGCTTTGTTTTTATTTATTTGTCTATAGATCGATCTATAATTAAGCAAGGAGTTTTTGTCTGTTTATCAAGGTGAATTTAAAAACCAAATTTAAAAAAAAAACGTACTATTTATTATTTTCGATGTTTAATGAGTTTATCCAAGGTCACTTCTATCTTTGTTCGTAATGCATTGTCAACGCTTCGGGGTGTATGGATATCAATCGGTGAAGATGAGATATCAAAAACGTCGTTTGCTCGCCGTCTACTAACAGCAAAACAATTACCTATGGATTTTATCGATCGTCACGTTTCCATAGTTGATAAACGTAGCATTCTCTCCTTCCTTCAAGGTGCTGGCGTCAATCTGGTCGATCAACAATCGTGACGCTACCCACACTGTCTTACTGCCCACTGCTGGATTCTTGGGATGCAAGGCTACCGACATTGTACTGTCCGCAGTGACGCCTTTCAAATTCACCGGTACCGGGTTCATTTCCAGTGCAGTGTAGCGGGGTGCTACTGGGTCTATTACCTATAATATATAGAAGTTGCATGAAAAACTTATATAGTAATATAGAAATAATTTAAAAATATTTATTTTACAATCATATGTTTAAAATAAATAGGAAGTTTGTCTGCATTTGGCCACTGCTAATGAATAAACGTAAGAAACTTGATCCTATAAAGATCTCTTACAACACCATGAAGTTTAAAACATTGACAGAGTCAAATGTAAATTACGAGGTGGATTAATAAATATAAATAAAAAGAAATTGGTTATTGCTAAACAACTTGAAGGACTGACTTTATGTTAACACAATATAATTCCAATTAAACGTAGATGCAAAATAGCCTACATATTAAAATAAGAAATAAACATTAATAATTATTTTTTCTTACCTTCTTATTGATGGCCCAGATCTTGTCCCACTCCATGAACACGACGGAGCGACTGGAGCCCTGCGCCGTGATGAACTGCCGCAGCCCCTCCACTGTCATACCGCGGCGGAGCACCCCGCGCACCGTCGGCATGCGCGGATCGTCCCTAGATGACACATTCCGTATAAAGCAGAGGGCGATTTATACACGCGAATGTGACATTCATATAATACGAAAATGCGTACAGTACACTGATTTATCTATATTTGTTTTCGGCTAGTGGCTGAAATTCGACCATAGTTCTTAAATTGTTTTAATTAAAAAAATATATTGATAACCCTGAATTAGGATTCAGATATATACCTCTAATTTTTAAAATACATATTAGAAATTAATTAAAGGTAGCTTCGGTGAAGAAAAACATAGTAAACAAACTGCATATCTAAGAGTTCTCCATTATGTCCTCAAGCGCGTGTGAAATCTGTTAACCCGCATCTGGTCAGCGTGGTGACCTGTGACATATACCTCTGACTTTATGGGAAGTAATCAGAGGTAGGTAATGCTACAGTTATGGGGTACAATTATGATGATCTTATATTAAACTCCGGTGATAATTAAGGACAAACATTAGACTTTAGACTCTGTCATTTATAATAGAAATATAATTTTGGTCCGCTTAGAGTAACCTATTTAAAATAAATTGATATATTTAGTACGAACCATCCATCGACGAGGCCTTGTTCGACGAACCATGTCAGCTTTCTCTTCGATAAAACTGTGTTCGTCATACTCAACCTGAAATTAACCAAAGGTATTACTTATCTCAATTAATTTACTTTAATTTATATGAAAAGGCTTAAATTGCAGTTCTTAATCAATAAATATTAATTGTCCACACACTCATGTCGCCATTGCCATGGTGTTTATACTATTTACGACATAAAGGTGTAAAATGAGAGAACAACTATTTATCTGAGACCTGGGATCCTTCGCTCCACATGCAAGTACGTAAACAATCTAGCTGTATTCAAATTTTTGTTTATCGATGATTGATTTATCAAGGTCGTTGCTGAACTGGTTTTTATTAAATGTTATTTTTACACAGTATTTTTTGATTTCCTACATGTATAGTCCTTAAACAGTTAAATATTTTACCCATGGATGTCGTTATTTCTATATTGCATACTGGTTATTAAATATTTTATTGTTATTGGTCACATGAATGTCAAAATTTTTATGTTGATGGTAAATTAATATTGTGCAGTACGCCTAACGTAAGAGCACTGCCTAAGATAACAAATGAGCCGTCATGGAAATTACTTCAAGCAATCTTGCGTTTCGGTTTCAAGGGACGTAAGGGGAACCGTCTATCTTTGAGTCCAAATAAACCTCCCTTGTTGGTACATTCTACTGGTTACATCAAACATTATTATACAAACCATGTACAACCTATTTTACGGATATCCTTTTTCTGTAAATAAATTTAATGTTAGTGGCATTCAGTCCAATGACATTTTGTACTACTAAACGCCCGATGGCATTACTTTTCCATCTCGTCAACGCCACAACTCCTATCTGACTAATCTCCGATAATGGGATTAAATTAACTTTTACCTGCTGTACTCCCAAATGTAAGGTTTCCGAAGGCCCAGCGCGTCGATGAACCAGTAGAACTGTGGGTCGCGATCGTGATACTCCATTGTTCTCAGAACATGCGTAACACCCTCCACTGAGTCAACTATCGGACACGCGAAGTCGTAAGTTGGGTATACTCTGCAAATATACGAAATTTAAATTCTAGTACAAACATTTGCCATAACAATCTCAATGGGAAATTAGCTGTGGCTATGGCTAACTGATCGTATTGATTGATATTTCAGGAGACCGATTGAACGACGATACTTGAGGTAACGTGCGAGAGATCTTATTATTACAACATTCCAAATTTAATATAACTATTGGTTGTTCGAATCTTAGATACTACATATATATACATATATAAACTTCGCTATTCTTCCTGTCTCAGTAATCGTCGTGTTGCTGTACAGGTAAATAAGCGGAAGGCGTTAATAAAATATACGTACTGTAACTAAATTCTAAGAATGAGAATCATTTGCTCGCGTCGAAATTCCTGTCCGGTTAGCGTTGATAACATCAAGTTAAGGGTGAATAGGCTTTTTCTAAGTTAGTGCCCTCTCCTCTATCTAAGTCTACATCACATCTTACCATCAGGTGGGACGGCAGGCGAGCATTGACTAAGTAAAAAAAAACATGTGAACGTACTTATACTGCGTCCCAGTACGTGGATGTTCCTCGGGTTTGCAGCGGTATATAGTCGGGTCGCGAAGACAGCCGTTAGCGGATTGCATATCAATCTTCGCGCGCACACAATTCTGGGTACCTATGTCCGTGCCTTTCTTCATTTCCTCCCACAATTGAAGGTTTTTTTCGACAGCTGTAAATTAATAAAAACTATTACTAGTTACCTGCCCTTCGATTTCGTCGAGGAACATCTACAACAATCAACTCTGGTAATAGTTGGTACTCATTTTAATTATCCTATATATTTTAGATTTAACCATTACCCATATTATCGTTTCAGGGGCTGGGCTTATTGGTACTATGGCAAATTAAAACAAAAAGTAACACATGGAGTATGTCAAGTACCATCTGATGTGTTCATTGGTGTCCGCTTATTTAATAAACAGACAGACAAAAAGGACGATATCGATAATAAACTTTAAATACATAATTGTATTTTTTTACATACACATTTGGCCCTTTTACATTCTTAAATTACACTATACTAATGTTTAGTTAAGAAAAGTATGGTTATAATTCTATACGGATATTATATCTAACAAAAGTACAAGCAAATTTGGGCTATGTGAAACTTGAGTTCAATGGGAAGATTGTGTTCCAACCCAGTACTCAAGTTTAACAATAAACCTATAGAGAAATAGTACAATCGTTCCATTTGAGAAAACTTACAAATAATGGTCACTGTGGGACTATTTAAAATCGGATTTTTGGTTTGATCATGTCATGTCTGAGTATAAGCCGATAATCTGTTTCTCGTGTATTATGAACACATATTCCACCCTGTGCACATGGTAAGAATATGTCGCATGGTCCTTTTTGTTGCGAGTTCACTGGGGTATGTACTGCCTAGCTTAAACCAAACAGCAGTTGTGTTCTTTACTTGCTCAGCTAGATACCATCCCCCTTTAACAGCGAATCGTGTAAGGTCTTAAGATGTTTTGGTTGCAATGTCGAAGAACCGGTAGTACACATCTTAACTGCTTATTTTTTGACCGTCACAATTGATGATGTGTTTAGTTATGTCAACAAATAACATCTACTCACAATTATTCCTGTTCTTGCTCTCCACCTTTTGCTCCCTTTCAGTCTTCATTTGATCAGCGGGGGTATCATCTACGAATGCCTTTCCGTCCTTGATCAATTTCTCACAGAAATCAAGCATCATATCAAAGTATTCGGATGTATGTGTAAATCTGTCTGGCTTGATTTCTAGCATTTCAACATCTTCTAATATTACCTTAAAATTAATAAGAGGCACTTAGAAAATAGCAAAGCATATTATAAACATATATTAAGATTCCACAAAACAAATCATTCCATTGGACATATAGTACATCCTTTTTTCTAATTTAATTCCCAAAACCCGAAAAATACATCTTAATAAATAGTATTTAAAGTAGACAAAATACATATGTCTACATATCACCCAGAACGATATATCTAGTCAGTTAGATTAATCTTAATTCAAGCACTTTTAACTAGGTAGAACATACTTCTCCATTTTGACCATTCACGCTAGCAATAAAATATTATACAATACTCATGCTACAAATTATCTTTATTGTACACAATATTACAATAAAATCAGCGGAAATAGAATAAATACGTACAATTATGACCTTCGATAAATATGCTTCAAACTGTATTTGGTTTCAATTTTATAGTTACTTAAAAATACAATACCTTCTCAAAATCAGCATTCTCCTTAGCTGGGTTAGTATCATCAAATCTCATGATTAGCTTCCCCTCGAAAGCTTTCTGATAGTACTGGTTCAGTAGAGCTGCTTTAGCATGTCCAATATGTAAGTATCTACAACATGGCAACGCAGTTTAAACTTAAATCTGTTAATCTAATTATAATATAATAGATACTCCTTATTCCAAATAGTAGTGACCCTGGCTATGAGCGAAGAAGCCTGGGTTTCATTCTTGCCTGACAGATAAATATTGATTCTCACATGTAGGGCTGTTTCTTATATTTTATAAGTGCAACTTCATGCTACTAACAACTTAGCTAATTCTAGATTATGAAAGTGTCTGAGAGCTTATTTTCTTATTGAAGATGGATTTTCTTACTCTAATGTTCCATATTTAATGGAAGGGCAATGAATATGTACCATACAAATAGTAGTGCAATTTACCCTGATGCTTCTGGTGGAAATCTGACAACAACTTTGCCCATTTCAGCATGTGGGAGTTCAACAAACTTGCCCTCTTGTTTTGGACATGCCTCTTTATTTGGAGATCTCCTAGAGTAAATAAAAACAGTTATAATTAACGAAATTCAATAATTCAGTTACAATGCAATATATATCACTATTAGAGTCAGCAATCCACTAAGGACAAGAGACTAAAAATAGATAGAAACATTTTGTGAAGCATAATAATTATGTTATTTAATAAGTTGCCTGGTGGTAGGGCTTCGCGTAAGGATTATATTATCTGTATTATTATTAAGTCATTAATACTGTCAGTAGTATTATTATCTTTCTGTGAAGCCTGCCTAGTTAGCTACCACCCTCCTGCTTGAGTCAGCCAACAAATGACTCGTCGTGTTCTGAGTGGGGGCTTGAGAGCCAGTACATTCTTTCTTACCTTCTTCTCATTTCCTAGCCGACAACGTATCAGTGATACCATTGGTCTTGCTGATGTCCATGGGAGACGGTGACCAATTACCATCAGGTGATTCTTCTGCTCGTTTGTCGGTTTTTAACATAAAAAAAAATTAACAGCTCGTCCTTCAACAAAGACCTCTTCTAAAGTCTTCCATTTCTCTCTATTTGTCGCTGTTCTCATCCACTCTGGACCAGCCACTTTTTTAAGATCATCTTCCTTACGTTTCGTTTGTCACCCTTTGTTTCTTTTCCCATTTCTGGGGTACCATTCTGCCTAGTTTATATATAATATACATAATATAATTTTTGCCTATTTCTCATTTGTGTCTCTTAGCATATATCCTGCCCATGTCCATTTCAAAGTCTTGCATGTTTTTTTTCCATCTTGTACAACATAGTTACTATATTTATATATTGCATATACAAGAAATGCAATTGGGCATTGTATATTATTAACTTTTTTTTCTTTACATAGGCATTGGTTAAAGTTAACATTTAGAAAGTATTAAAACTGACTTTTGTACCATATTTGATATGGAATAATGTATTGTATATTGCAAACAATTATTTAACAGCACAAATCATTACTCCCCCCCTATTGGGTTTAGGTCTCATTTCACTGTGCTATGGCAGAAGACTACATTGGATTGAATAACACTTTACCGCTTATTTCTGATTTTAACATACCTTGAAGGTGGTTTAGTTAGATTCTCCAACACCTCTGATGGTAACTGTTTGAGTGCATTAACTACGGGCTCTTGGGCTTGGACAAGCTTCATCCAGCGCAGGATATTTTTAGGAGGGGCTTTTTCAGACAACTCCTTAAATTTACTTGAAACTGTACAAATAAATTTGATTACAGAATAAACAATAATAATAAACATCCACACGTTCACAACACTTTCCAGGATTTCCTGTTGTGGGCAGAATGGACCCACATATTAAATATCATAAACTCCCATGATGTGACAACAAATAATTATCTGACACAAAACCTATAACCCAGCGGCAATTCAAACCAGGGACTGCCAACTGGACTATGGGGTTGTCAAACATAAGAACATGTTCATATAAACATAAATAACATGATATGGCTAATCTAAAGACTTTTATGATATGTATGAAACATGATGTACAAAATTTAAAGTCCATCTATCAAATTTTTTTTTTCTATACAAGTAACAGACTTAACAATACTGTTAATTTTTTTATTTAATAGATAAAAATCCAAATTTAAGTCAAGACTCAAATGATAATTATTTTATAGTTTAAAAAAATATTACTACTTTTATATTCCTATGCCAATTTAGATAACAACATTTAAGCTTAATCAATGTCCCTCAAGACATTAAAATACTTAGTGAGCATATACAGTTCATAAATTTCAATATTATGTATGTCATATATTTAAAATCACAGAATTAAAAATAATAGTACTTACTATGTAATACACTAAAGACAGCCAAATCAGAAACGGACAAGCTTTCTCCAACTAAATAAGTTAATGGTCCTAGTATTTTATCCAAATACTCAACAGACTTTGCTATTTCATTGTCCGGAATAAGACTGAAAGATAGCCAGTGATTCATTGTAAGCCTGGATAGAGGGCTGACCGATTTGTTAAAAGTATTCTCCAGAATACGTATTAAATCATTACTGGTTCCATATGGCAAGGGTTTTGAGGAGTCAGAAAGTATCACAGCTGATTCTCCTTCCCAAACAATTTCCAAACTTCTCGCTTCATTTCTATAAAGCTCCAGAGCCAATAAACCACCTGAGAAGCGAGCAGAAAAGTTATTTTTGGATTTATAACAGAAATATATTACCATGAGTAACTTAATTAATAAATTATTCACCTAAGGGCGGATTGGATTTATTGCAAATAACCTTCATTATTTATTAAAGTATTTCTTAATAATTAATCCACACTAATTCAGATTTTGTGCACTCGTCGAGACACGCACACACGCTACAGCAGATGTCAAAGTGACAATACACATCTGGTAAAACGTCAGAATCTTACCCCGGTCACTCACATGCGCGCAAAGGTTTGAAATTTGTACGAATGTTCGCACGTATGTGAAGGGCTGATAAGCAAATGGGTTCGCATATGAGTATGCAAATCTATTTGCGCATCCACCTACACTCCATCCATTTCCAATATAGAAAGTAGCTGGAACTACTACTAAAGTACGTATTAATAGTTACGTTTATAGTAATTATAGTAGACGCTGCAAACTACGAAAAATGAAGACATCTATCACCTATGCAATCGTGTGCGCAACTGGTCGCACGAATGTGTGGGAGACTACGCGAATGTTCGAAGTTCGCGCATTTTAATGTGCGACAAAAAACCGATACAGCTTGGACAACCACGAATGCATCAAAAACTTCGCATAATCATTTGCGAAGGTCGTCCTACACTTGTAGGTTCGCGTAATCGCGCGCATGTGAGTGACCGGCATTATAAGAAAGACGTAACGTACCCTATGAATTTACAAACTGGCAATACTATTATGTTTGTGGGAATATTATTAAAAAATGTTGACACATCAACAGTAAATGTTTTATTAATCGTATAACTTGGTAAAGTCAGTTTTATCATAAACCGTAGACATATACAGACTCTTAATGAGTTTAACAAACTACGTACCGTTTAATTGTGACATTACAGTTATCTCATGTCATGAGAAGAGATAAAGACCATGTGACCAAAAAAGCAATGATTATGGATGTGCATGGATACAGAGATTTAAATATTTTTTGTAGTATTTTGTAATTTAACTATGTAATATATATAATAGGCAGAATGTGAGCATAGATAAAAGTACTAATGAACGGGAATCCAACCGCTGCGTGGATTATAATTTGAATGAGAGAGTAACCTGTTCATGTCATGTTTACTTTGTATAGCTACTTTGGTTTGATGAAATACCTGAAATATCACTATTTTTGTATGCTACCTAACAACAGTAATTTTAATGAAAGCATGTTGAACTTATTCAAATTAAGATTTAGTAATAGTTATAGGCGGCATACTATAATAGTGTCTTATTTATTACCTAAAGTACCGGTATTACGGTATTATATTAGTCAAAGATCTTTGATAAGTTACAACCAATATTCTCATTTTTGAGGTTTTTCCTTTAAGTGAGTTGTACATATCTTGTGACTTGTATATATTATACATATTTATAGTGTTCAATACTATAAAAAATATTAAAGCACCTTTCACAATACCGTTATTTTTAATACCGTTTACCTTACATGAGTCGTAGGTGCGTCGGGTTTACTGCGATTTGCTAATACAGTGTAGTCATTTTTCTGCGTGCATGTAACTTGTAATCTTAAGTTCAGCATAATAACTTAATTTTATAGAAAAAATGTGCTATTTCTGAACGGTTAAAAATTTTGCCAAGTGGCACTCCTGTCCTGCCATAAGGAAATTTGTCTGACTTACGTCAGTGTGGGTGTTTCAGTGTCGGCGGCCATTATTCTACGTTTAATATAATTTTTTTGCTGTTTTGTGCTGTACTATTTTTGAAACAAAGAACTTAATTATAGTCCAAATATTTTACAACGCAATCATTTTGCCTAGAATTTGTTTATAGTACAAAATGAACCCAGAATAGTAAGTATCTCTCTGTATGGTGATGTGTAAAACAAGGATGGGCAAAAATTTGATCAATTTAGCACATTCATTTTATAAACTTTCCAATAATCCTAATGAAACCTTTTTCAGTTAGGGATAACTATCTTAGTTTTTGTCTGATATCAATAGGTATTATAAAGTGATTGGTGACTCATTGTGTTCATGGTACCAACGAAAACGAAACGTAATCGTAAAAATCATAGTGGCGCACGAAAGTTCTTCCGCCCTTATTGTGAAAAATTAACGGTGATGTTGTCAATTTTCTACTTTATCGTAATTTCATGATTTGGAGGGCTTTGTTAATTATAACAAAGATACGCCTCCTTGGCGGTCTCTATTCGTGTTTATCATGAAATCGTTATTGACGCATCGCGCACGTAAATATTGAGGTAGTCTGTTAATAGTATATGTACTTTAAATACTTTAATTTCGATCTTTCCAGCGATTATTTGTTTAAACTGCTCCTGATTGGTGACTCCGGTGTAGGCAAGTCCTGTCTGCTACTCAGATTTGCAGATGACACATACACAGAGAGCTATATCAGTACCATTGGAGTAGACTTTAAAATAAGGACTGTTGAGTTAGATGGGAAGACAATAAAGTTACAAATATGGGATACAGCAGGCCAAGAGCGATTCAGAACAATAACATCATCATATTATCGGGGGGCACATGGAATCATCATTGTATATGACTGCACAGATCAGGTAACATTGACACTAACTTTATTTTAAAAATTATCTTAGATTTAAATATGTTAGTAACTGTTGTATATATATGATTATTATTTAAATTGTAAATTGTCATATTTTTTTCCCATTACATAAATTAACATTGATTTCTTTTTTTTGCAGTATGACTTATCTATTTTTAATGTTCAAACAAATTATGTACTGGTGTTAATACTAAACATAGTTACTTGAACTTCAGCATTTGTTCTACTTCATACAATCAGATATAATTTTTTTTGACAACTATGTGTTATATAATATAAACTGTAATGTCAATAATTTTGTTTTAAATCGATGTAAAAAAAAACTGACTACTTTAAATTAATAGCTAATTCGTTCTAGTTGCAGAGGTTATTTTTGATTAAGAATTTTTTTAATAGTGGTAAAGAAGAAGTATGATATTAAGGGAAAAAGGATCTTATAAACAATTTATGTATTGATTTTCCTCCGCTTTATTATATATGTTAAGTTTCCATTTATAATTTTTTGCAAAATTTGTTAATTTAATCTAAACTATGACATTTCAAATGTGGTATTTCAAACTTAATTAGTTGTGTAGTAGCTCCAACATTATTTGTAATATATATATAATAACTGGAAACAGTTACATAAATATACATTTAATATAATATTAAATACTAGACAACAAATCAAATTAAGTTTTAACACATGGTTTAGTATAAAGAAATTTATCATATAGTAGTTTAGTGTAAAATATTTGTATATTATAAATATTCATGCCATATTAGATTCCAGCACTGAACCTGTCTGAATTGGCATTGAGCCAGATCACACACCAGCTGCTCATACAATGTAAACAAAGGATCAATTGCTCATTAAATTTTATAATGTACATACTAACCTGTTAAAAGTGAATGTTATGAAGAAGATTTAAAATATTACTGTTCCATTTACCTTGTATCGATACTTACTATCAATAAGTTGAAATGAGTATATTGCTAAAGAGTTTTTTTATGGAAGCCTTTTAGTTTTAGTAAATTTGGTGTTATATTCACCAAAAATTTTAATCATCTACATATTGGGTTGCAGGCCAATTTCAACACTGAAATGTCATGTATACCTTCAACCCTTCATGTCTACTCGTCAACTTATACATACATTGTCTTGCATCCATATTTTTTGTCTATTAGTAAATTTATCAGTAATTGTGAAAATTCAAAATAAACAACTCATTTTTTTATGTACTTCAGGATTCCTTCAGCAATGTAAAGCAGTGGTTGGAGGAAATCGACCGTTACGCTTGTGACAATGTCAACAAACTTCTGGTTGGCAATAAGAGTGACCTAACCACGAAGAAAGTTGTTGACTACAACACAGCCAATGTAAGTATTGCAGAATTTATGTTTTTATATTTTAACTATAGATAATTTTTACATGCATTTCAATCATGACAAATAATAAATAGGATTCACAAATAATATAATGAGTAATTTAATTTCATTAAAGCATTTGATTTACAAATACAGCTCAGTTGGTGAAAACCCTACAAAAGAATTTTAATGGTTTGTTTACAAAGTTTCCATATCCAATTGGAATGAAGTATAGTAACCTAAATTGATAATGACTGTCAAACCAAGGGTCAGTTTTTGGTTGAGGCTAAAATTTATGTCACATGTTTGTATGCAAATGTAGTAATAAATGTAGTATAAGTATGTGTGCATCTATGTTATTAATTATTAATGTTGAATCTATAAAGATGTAATGTTGATATTATATTTACGCCGTATTGGGGCGGCCTAGAATACTCCACCCAATCCCATGCTGCCAAAACAGGGTGTCGTAAGAGGCGGCAGAAGTCAGCCTGCTTGGTGGTAGGGCTTCGCGTAAGGATTATATTATCAGTATCATTATTAAGTCATTAATATTATTACTGGTATTATTATCTTTCCGTAAAGCCTGCCTGGCTAGCTACCACCCTCCTGCTTGTGTAAGCCGCCAAACGACTCGTCGTGTTCCGGCTGGGGGCTTGAGAGCCAGTTCTTTCTTTCTTTTTTACCTTCTTCTAATTTCCTGGCCGACAACGCATCAGTGATACCTTTGGTTTTGCTGATGTCCATGGGCGACGGTGACCACTTACCATCAGGTGGCTCGTCTGCTCGTTTGTCGGCTATTAACATAAAAAAAAAATGTATGTATATAACTTATTTTGTGGGTGGTATCAAATGTTGGCAGAGTTGCTGCTGCTACTTGACTCTGTTATTAAATATAGCACCAGTCAATTCATAGTGATTATGTGTATTATCCTAAATTTAAAAATAGCAAATTAGCACTCAGTTCACTTGATGTTAAATCCATAGGGCATATAACCAACCATCTAAAACCAATGCAAATTAAAATTGATCACAGATTGTAATGCCACTGCTTGGAATGATGTAGCTTTATAACCAAGTGGCACTAAACACTCTTCTAGCTGGTATAGTGATGTACCACAGTGGAATTAACAGGTACATGTGGTGTCTGTTCCAAGCAAATGCACAAAGATTCTGTTTCTATTCAGTGACTGTATAGAATGAAATTTCAATAATTCTTATACTCACAATCCTAGTACAGTGTACAATGAGTCTATACTTACAGTTAAATTGCAGACATTTTACGTTTATGCACGTTTGTTCACATTGACGTCATGTTTCTAACGCCTATGATAATCTATTGCAGACTCCATGAAAAAAAAATGTTTAATAAACAAATGAGCAATGAGAATACAATGCGATTATTTAGGGCATTGCCCTACTAACACCGGTTTAACACTTCTATCTTATATTAAGTTTCTATAAATTTTCGTGTTAGATAAAAATAAAAGGCTACTTATATATTTGTTAGCTATATAATAAAATTCTAACCGATCGCTTTCGATACATTAAGGATATATGAGAAAAATTACTATTAGGGAACTTTATTAACGCAATCGAACCCAAAAGTTGTTAGGATTTTTGTCTGTTCGTGCGTTTGTGCGCGCTAATCTCAGAAACGGCTTAACCGATTACGTCTTGGTTTAATCTGTTTAATCAGTTAAATAGTAGTTTAATCTGTGACTGACTGAATTATACACAACAATTTTTGAAGTTTCTTAGAATATCTTTATAGAGGAGATTTGCATGGGTGTCAGCATGTGAGAACTTTTAGAGCTCCCGGGACAAACCTAACAGAACACTGCATTGCGCAATGTCTGATATTACGCATTAGTGTATGCATATGAGACCGAGATGCCTGTTTGCACTGGATGGCCACGAACTTTTCCACAAAGAGATTGAGTATATGTTGAAAATTTACGTACCAAGTACAAAAAAAAGCTTGGTATAGCCTGTTACCATTGACAACAAAAATAGCACAGTTGCTAATAGATTTCGATCCATTTGTCAGCAATACGCCGAGCAACTGGGTATTCCGTTCCTCGAGACGTCGGCAAAGAACTCATCGAACGTGGAGCAGGCGTTTATGACAATGGCGGCGGAGATCAAGAGCCGCGTAGGGCCGCCGTCGGCTGGGGCGCAGCCCGCGGGTGCCTCCGTCAAGATCGACCAAGGCCGTCCCATCGACACCGGCAAGTCATCTTGCTGCTGAACGCAGCGCACGCGGTAAGTAACATTAGTGTTATCTATCCTACAAGAAAAACGAACAAACTAAATGGATTACATTTCTTCAGTACTGGATACTTCTTAGACAGCACCTTAATAAATCACTACACAATATAGAAATGATTAGAGGGTAGCGATGATACCTTACTACGACGAGTCGTCACATTTGTTTGGTGGTGAACCAATGCTGGATCCAGATCTCGCAAATTGTTAAAGGGCGCTACGTCAGTGAAGTGGTAACTTCGTGGTTTTATTAATAATGTGTTATGAAAATCAACTCAAAAATAAGCTAATTTGACCTTCTAGCTTTACTTTTGTTTTATTACAACTCACAGGATGTACTTTATTTATTGGAAGTATGTATGTATAAAGACAAAACCCTATGAACTAGCGTTCGCTACTGTTACAGATTAAGAATGCGGTTAAAGGTATGGTATTTCGTTGCGTAATCTAATTTTAATATCTCTACATTTAATATAACATACCTGTTTTCGTATGTCGCAGGGTGGCGGCGCAGCGACGGGACGCAGGCCTCCACACCCGTTAATTAAAATGCAATTACCACAAAACGTTTCATGATCGCATCCTTATTAATATAAATAAAGTATAAATAATTTAGTGTCGAGTGCCGACCGGCTCGTCGTAAGCTAACTTCTATTATGTTGCTATTGTTAGTTTAACGGAACGAGGTGAAATGGATGGGTGTATGATTATACATGTTTATATATATAATGAATATCGTAGGTTAATTTCGTGCTGTATTCCAAAATGTAAATTTTGATGCAGATTTCTAAAGTTGAGAGCAACGTGGTTGTCGTAAATTTCCCGAGTGTTTTTGTACGATCTGGTGATATCTAACGTTCGGCGAGTCTCGTCTGGCGGGTCTAGGTCAGATTTACGAAATCGGTGCACTGAAATAAAGCACAACATTTAATTTACAACAATGAAACTGTATTTTTATTAGTTTCATCTTGAAACGCCTTCATCTCTGACCTCGTCCTATAGCCACTAACTGGAGAGATTAAATCGAGCATTGAAATTGTTTTCGAGCTGTCCATTACGAAGCGTAGGCTAATTTTAAGTTTATACAAGCTTATGTTGCGTTTTAATTTCGAAACTTCACCGAGATACTAACTTAAACTTATATCTTCGTACGCACCGAGTGTTAATATTCCATATATATAATTTAATATGTCGATTAATTCGTGCTGGGGTTATGCTATGTTCAAAATTTTGTGTTAGAATTTCTTTAACACTCGTGATTTTAACACAAAATTGTAGATATAGCTGATCGGCCTTAGAGAATTAGAAAGATGTATAGTGATTTTTAGCTATTGATTACAACCAAGCGGGCGAGCGTAGTGTTAATGAAAAGACAAATTATATGAAGATCACAACACTATTGTGATAATTTTAACGAAGATCTACTGTTTTAAATGCCAGTCGGTTTAAATTTCATCTTAAATTATTGTCATTATATATTTGTCCTAGATATATTTTTGTCTAAGCCGTGATATGAAGAAGGCTCGGATTTAAAACACTGGATGCATATAAAATTGTTTAACCGTTTCTCGTCCTTGTACGTACGTTACACAAGTACATTGTTATTTTTGTACTATCGTGTCGGGGTATTAAGTTTACTTAAATCAATCCGCTAACCCACTGTAATTCTGTATTAAGGGTTTCTTAGAAATTAAAACAGTATGCTATTAAAAGGGTGTTTCATTTATTAACCCTATTTAAACATTGACGACCCTTCAGTATCATAGGGTGTTCCATCTATACTGTCTAAGATAATCCGCCACGCTCGTGGTGCACCATGAACAAACGGACGGACCAATCCAAGGCTTGCTTCCTGACAAAATACCACCCTCATTTTAACGTATTTCGATTGCAATACCCGACGACCTATTAACAAGTTGATTCTTCGATTGACAACGCTGCGGTGTTAATAATTTTCACGAGTGACTGTTTAAATTTTTCATCGCGTGCCATCATGCTACGATGTTTGTAAAGTATTGAAATAAAAAAAATTCCTCGGTGTTAACATAATTTATTTAACAACAACATCGCATCATGTACTCGTAGTCATGGCAAAGGCCGTGTAAGTTTAGTGGACATTGTAGAAATTCAGGGCAGAGAACCGGCAGCTTATCTAAAAACAAAGGTTATTTTATTACACATCGGACGAACAATCGCAGCCTTCAGAATTGTTACACCAAGAATATATTTCCCGTTAAAGCTACACAAACATTTTGTTACTAATAGTTTCTCTAAAATACGGTGATTACCACGCTGCAGAAGGAGAAAATTAAGAAACTAAATGGTCAGCCAACCTGACGCCAGGATAGGCGGACCAAATCGTTTCATTTAGGTCTTCTGATTTATTTCTGTACCACTATTACCTATAAGTACTACTACTACTACTTTACAGGTATTTTTTTTAAAGATTTATTTGAATTATTAGAAGAAATTTACAGACAGAATGTAGAAATGCGAGACTAAAGCCAAGATACGGAGATTAGTCTTGGCCTTGTATTTGGGCATCCTGATTCCAAATGTGCCTCTGGATCAACAATGAAGCATTCTAGAAAGATTTGGAGTGAGTATTAGAGTCAGATTAGAAAGAAGTTATTAAATAAGAGAAAGGAGAAAGGAGACCGGAGTGTGCTCAATAACTTGAGGAAGTATCGGTAAAATATGTAGATAAGGTGAGATTACAAATTTAAGGAGAGGTATAGTATGACCTTGTTTCGACACTAATTGAAAGAAGCAAGTGGATAATGAGTAAATCAAAGGATGAAATGATTGTCCGAATCCTTGCACAATAAATTTTGAGCAGTGTTTTATTATTAAACAAAAGGTAACCTACCTAAAGTCCGAGCACAACCACAACAGTAACCGTGTATGATTGCTTCATCGTCTTCGCACCCTCTGGCCGGACATCCATTGCACCATAGTCCTATTCCCAGCCACGGGATGTTCCCTAGTGGGTACCGTAAAGTCAATGTTAGTTTCAAAAATTAAATTCGAATATTTATTTCTCTGTAAGATTCTGCAGAGTCCTAGTGCTTTCATCAGTCTCCCACTCGTGTCTTAAGTTCGACATATGGGCGTCTATATTGTCTTAGAAAAAATATTGTACAGTGCGTATACATTACAATTATCTTTTACCAATCAACGACTTTCTCCGTGTTTTGACTATGTGTAGAAAAATATAAATATTGCCAAGAGAATCAATAGACTCTCTATAAATAAAAAATATTCCAGAGTTCATTGTAATAAAATATATATATATTTAATAAAAATGTTTTTGATTGTGTTCTCTAAGTAATACATTATATACTGTTTTTGGACTTATAATTTTAACCGATTTTCATTCAAGCTAAGCAGTAGACAGTAGTAAATTAAGTAATAGACTAGGAAAGCTTTTATAATATAGATTGAAGAAGAATGAAGTGGGATGTTCTGATGAATGATGATTTGTATTAAACACAGCAGCAGACTACGTAGCAGTTCAGTTTGTATAGAACCTGTTTGGCCAACGATGGGGCTCGGGTTCGATTCCTGGCTTAAGCAGACATTAATGTACTTAACAGATAAAGGCTTGTTCTCAAGTCATGAGTGTTTGTGAAGTCATATTTGTGTGTCCATGCCGCAAGCAACACTGGGAATCCTAGTGTGGCGGTGTGAGCGTGTGCACATTTATTGCTATTATTGTTATGTGGTTGCTAAGGACACTAGCAAAACAAATGATGTCAATGAATATCGTGATTCTTATTTCTTATTCTGTTAGAAATAAAGAATTAAAATATCCTTATCGGAAATACTACTTACATCTTGGTGCTTTTCTTACTCCGGTCACAGCTGTTTCAGGCGCGTGATAAAACAACGCGAGGACATCGGCTAAAACTAAAACTATAATTATGAATCGTAGTAACTCTTTCTTCAGGTCCATATTGTGAAGTGGTTTCAAATGGAGTGGCCGACTGTATTATATAGAACAGCGCACTCCCGAGGCAATTACACCTAATTAGTTGTAGGTCAATGCTACTAGATAAGCATATTTTTGAACGTATTTTTAGAATTAAAAATCACTACATACTTATAATAACAAGATACGAACACGGAAAGAACGACAAGCTAATGGTGTATAAAGTCGATGAGAATGCGAACTTGTCGAAATGGCTATTGTGAATATATCATGTATTAAACTTGTAGTGTGCTTGCTATTGTAACATATTTTATTGTAATCACCAAGAATAATTTAAAACAATCTATGTTCTAAATTCTAGTCGTTTTCCTTATAACACCACAAACTTTATATTATAGTATAATCATAATATACCAAACTTCGATCGATACATCACGGCTCAAAGAAAAATACGCGCTTATTTATCATTTCAGAGGCTTAAAAAAACTCTTTAATTATTTAAGAAATTTAAAAATCATAAAGTGGTGTCAGTCTGCGAAACAGTTTTACAGTTGTGTGTAAAAAGCAAATTCGCGTAAATTTACCCGCGATCAAGTAATTTACTCAGTCACTACTATACGAAATTCTGTATTTTAATAGCCAAAACTTATAACTCAATCGGCGGTGAGATATTCCAAAAACTAAATATTATGTTTAATTTAAATAAATGGTTTAAACATAATCAAAGATAATCATTTGATACATTTATTATGGCAGCACAACACTACGTTGTGTTATTTGTTATGCGCGTTATTCGGCCGAGTACGACTAAGTGTGGAGGGCACATTGGTCTTATATTATGGTCTTATATTATTTGGTATTATTGGTTGTACGAATAGAGCAATTCTATTCGTACACATAACGCATAAGGGCGAATAGCAAATGCGCATATCCGTCCACTTGTCGATTTTTTAACACTTCAAATGACATGAATAAGCCGAATATGTGTCGCCTGCCCACACTTCGTTCACTCATTCGCTTGAACTCATTAATTTTGTAACTTTATACTTATACAATATTATAGGTATTGGTAAGGTGCATTTAAGTAAAAATAAGTTGCAGCCACAATCAACACGTTCATTTTGTTTGTCCAAAAGCCAAACACGCGACATATATGTATTTCACATGTTTGTCACGCCGGCACCAAAAGTGGATGGCATATTTGTTGTTCGCTCGCATAACAATATTTTGGTGAATACAACGTAGCCGCATAACAAATAACACATAACGTAGTGTGGTGCCGCCATAAAGAACAATTAGCGTAACCAGTAAATAAACATTTATGTAAAAAGAAAAATACTTTTATGATATTGGTTAATAAAATTAAATTGATATAGTAAAACACATTTATGTGTTGGTGGAAATTGTGCTCGACTTTATTTTAAATCATTATATAAAAACATTCAACATAAATTTGTTAAAATAAATAAATCTAGAAATAAAAACAAATCAATGGTAAAAGTATTATCACAATCATATCGAGATCACAGATAAAAAATGCATATTAACAATATGACTAGAATCGAAAAATCTTAATACACTCAAAATATGCTAAATCACAATAACACAACCCCTACTTAATATTACAACAAGTTTATAATAATAGTTAATACTGATTATTTAACAAAAAAAAATTGCAATCAATAATATTACATTATATTGTTGGTTTATTTTACATGTCTTATAATATAAAAAGTCTCATATCACCTTTTCTTATAAACATAAAGTTTTGACAAAGTGATAAAACCCAAATAAATAAAAAATCTACTGATAACAATGTTACTAATACTAATGGCAGTACTTATCTATACGTTGAAACTGTCCTCCTGAAACACTTATACATGTACCTTAAATCGACTTACTTAAATATTACATTCAATCTATCACTCTAGAAGGAGCAAATTTTTTGAGATCATACAATCATCAAATGATAATTTATTTAAAACATTCAGGAATAGTATATAGGTTCTTAACAGTAAATAACCATACGTCCATTGATTATGGTGACGCGCGTGGTTACCTTTATTATGTTGCTGGGAAGATTGACGTTTAAATTAAATTAAATTTATATTTGGACTATGTTTGTTTGACAAATATTTTTGAGTTTCAGTAATGAAACCATTCCCTAAGAACATAAACAACGATTGGAACTTGTTAATAATGAATCCATTTAGTGTTTATTAGACCGATGCTCGTTCAATGAGATCAGTCGCAATGGAGTCCCGCATCCGCAACGAGATCGGCGCCCGCGGAGTGGCAGGCAGCAGGGCCCCGCCCTCGCACTGCTTGTTACCAAGACAATTGCAAGAGCAAACCTGCAATGTATAATCAAATACCGTCCGTCCAGCTCATACACTCGTTTGCTTATTCCCATATCTCTTTAATTGAACACTATTAACTTCCACAGTAAACCTTTCATTCAATCCTTCAGGCCTTCGCCGAAATGTCCACCTTATGGTATACAATTCCTTCAGTATCACCACTGTCATAAAAACAAGCAAAATATCTAATCGATGTCAGTAAAATCATGAACCTTACAAATTATGCTGCTTTCACTGACATTAACCTGTGTTTACAATTAATAGCCGATAAATGAGCGTACGGGCGATATGATGCTACATGATCTTTATCTTTACCGCCCGTGCAAATCTCTAATACCAAGAAGGAACAGGTTAAACCACTTGTTAACACAGACAATACAAAAAGAAATCAGCTCTGCCATTAACCAGCAGGTGTGACAAGGACGAAGAATGCTCCTTCCATCCTGTTTATTATTCACCTTATCATGTATCGCGCGTGAATACCTGACTTTTGACGACCTTGTAGCCCGATCGGTAGTGACCCTGCCGGCGGAGTGAGGGTTCCGGGGTTCGATTTCCGTTCGGGGCAAGCATTTATGTGACAGGTAAATGTTTTTTCTCCGGTCATGGATGTTTGTGATGTCATATTTTGTCATGTGCATGCCACCCAAAACACAGGAAATTCTGGGGCATTTGTGCGAGTGTGTGAACGTTTATTTACTTATTTATACCGTTACATTGTGGCTTAATGGAGAAGTTAATGCTCAACCCGAATGTCTGAAGCTCTGACTTTTTAATTTTTTAATTAACTCCAAAAATCATAATTCGTATTTTTTTCAGGTACATACGTTAATAACATCTATACTAATAATAAATAAAATTGGAGTGTCTATTTGTAATATTAAAATAACCGCTTTTTACTACATGCATATGAATGTATATACGTACATATACATATACACGTACATATACCAAAATAAAATTTTTTACAATTTTTGTCTGTCTGTCTGTTTGTTCTGGCTAATCTCTGAAACGGTTGGACCGATTTTGATGGGACTTTCACTGGCAGGTAGCTGATGTACTTTTATTTCTACTAAATAATTTTTTTGCTAAATTCTACGCGGACAAAGTCCGGGCACAGCTAGTATATAATAAAATAATATATCTTTACATAGTATAAAAAGAAGTCGCTTCCGCTGTCTGTTCGCTTAGATCTTTTAAACTACTCAACGGATTTTCATGCAGTTTTCAGCAATAGATAAGAGTGATTCAAGAAGAAGGTTACACTTCGAAGGTTACACGAACAATACACTAAGTGGTACCCGCGACTTAGTCTGCGTAAAAAACAAAAACACGCTTCAAAACAAAAATCACATAGTCCCGCAAAAACAAAATCGATAAAAGTATTTATTTTGATAAGGATCAATTTGTTACGACTAAATGTACATTAGAAATAAGGTATCCAATTCTTAATACGTGCTTTTCCTACACTTCAAAATATACTATCATTATTTATATACTTAAAAATGCAATGCCTGCCATTCAATTAAAATTATACTACATTCAAATTAATCGATAAAAAAATAGTTATAATTTGCTAACTAAAAAACAAAATCACGCTTCAAAACAAAATCACATCGTCGTTATTATTAAAATATTTGTCCAAATGTTGTAAGTGTGAAAGACAAAGTTTATCTACTTTAAATACGCCAAACGATAAAAATACTTATTTTCATAAGGATCAATTTGTTACGACCAAATTTGCATTAGAAATAAGGTGTAAAGGTGGGGTGCTGCGCCCCACAAAGGTATCAATTTTTATTGCATGTATGGCACAATTTTTTCCTATTTACTTGACACTTATCAGTATATTTTAAACGTTCCTATCAGTATATTCTTTTCGAATTGGAGGTATTAGGGACTGAAACGCAAATTTTAATATTAGAGTTGGTACTAAGGTGAATTTATCTATTAATCTATTTAGGTTAATTTATCTATTTGGCAACTTAAGCAGGATTGATGTCATTAAGTGTATAACTGTATTGCATTTAATGTAGATAAAAATTGTGTATCAAGTTGTGACCATATTTTTCACAAATATATTTAGGTGATATGAAGCTCCACGGGTCATCTAGTACAAAAAATAAATATACAAAAATATAATATCGAACACAAGATATTAAAGAGATTAAATAAAAATTTCGTTTTTCTTCTTCTTATCGCCCTCATCGTGACATGATTAAATAAAATGTTCTACTATTACCTTCCTGTACAACCAAGAATAATAGGGCGTGAACACTAAATTAGTGATGTAAAATGGGGTAATATAGAACGGTTTGCTCACCGAAGCCTGGTCGTCGTGAGAACGTTGGCGACTAGTGATCGCGTGGCCATCGATGGGCAACAACGTCCTAGAACCGTCTTTATCTTCATCACGAGCGTTCTCCTCGGCTTGCCTGGACAATGTATTTATGAATTACTGGCGTTACGCCCCGACTTAATTCGTGTTAAACATTTATCTATCTTAATAGATATAGTAGTTGCTATAAACTCTGTCCACGAGAAGATTCCAATGCAGTCTTTCTTTTCAACGATTTATTCCAAATAATAATTTTCGTAGTACATACTACCAAACCATTACTGAGTACTTATTGTAATTTGTACTCGATCAATATTTCATATCAAATAGAAGACAAGAAATAGGCAAAATTTGATTACATCTTCATATCGTCTTCAAAAGGTTCAGCGTTTCTTTATGGAGGTTGGAGTTCGTTTTTGCAATAAGATTCCTAAGTTGACACGCGAGTTGCCCATTGGAACTTTTAAGCGACGTATTAAAATACAACTTACAGGCAAAGGATATTATAGTATGGATGAATACATAAATGACAAGGATGCCAGGAAATAATACATATTATCATATAATAATAGTGTCGAAACCAGTTCCGCACAGGTTGAAACTTTTGTAATTAACATGTGTTGTTTAAAGGATGTGCTGAGGAGTTCTTTCACCGTTTCTCCTCCTCATTATTAAAGCACCTTTTCGAAACGGTGGTAGAAGCAAAAAATGACGTTCATAAGTGTATTTACAGAATACCCGTAAGATTAAATGATTTTGAATTTGAATATCGATGATTTCGATGACAAGACATACCGATAACATTAGTTAATATAATACACACCGCGAGTACAAGAACGGGGTCATTTAAAGGAAATACAAAATATTAACACACAGTATGTACAGTAAATGCAGTACAGTGAATTTACATTATTTTATAATACGGCTGTATATTATGTTAGCAACAATACCAATTTGTGGAATCTATTCCTGTAGTGATATTTATATTGTGACATTTTGATATTACATGAAATTAATTTAAGTTTCGTGGGAGCGACCAGGCGATAAGCTTGTTAGCCTCCCGTCAGTGCCTCCTTAGTGCGATGGCTCATGTGCTCAATCCGGTGGACTCTATTAGTTGAAATCTAAAATTCTAACGCACTTTCTGTATACGGCACTAACCGGTGGGTGTAGCATCAAAGTGAACGGCTTAATACAAATCGAAAAAGAAAAAAAAATGTACTTATGATATAATTCTTATGTACAGCCCCTAGCCTCACACCTACAGTCATACTTGCAATCCCCGAATACGAAGATCTCGTGATAATTTTATTGTTACTGATAGTTACTTACATGGTCATGAACCTCAACACGAGCAGGTTAATACTGGCCGCCACGACCGCCAGCCCGAACAGGATGAACACCAGACTGAGCGCCACGTACCCCGGCTTGCTGGTCAACGCTTGGTCATTCTGTAACATACATATTTAGCAATAACGATAAACGTGTTCAGATTATCGTTATACCAAACCAATCTCGATCCAATATTATCTAACTACCTACTCGTGGTGATGAATTTTTTGTAACTAGTGCCTAGTTAGTGCCATGTTCAATCACACCTTATAATGCTTCGTGAAACATTGAGTATGACAACGATATCCACAAAGAACAAAAAATCTCACCAACGAAAGACAGAGTTGATTAGCATATTTACAATTGTTTATTTAATTATATATTTTATATACATCCAACTCTAAGTATGCGTACACTTTTTAAATATTTGTTTGTATTAAAAATTCTCGGTGGCGCTATTTAGGAACCAGATGACAGTATTTAAATTTGTAATGTCTTTCCTAAAATCTCACACTTCAGTTATCTTTGTTCTGCAATCACATTTAACTGTAGATAGCTTCATAGATATGTTTTAAGAAAAAATAAAAACTATCGGAGAACTCGTAGCCCGACGGCTTGCGTTCATCGCGACCGATGCAAGATTTAATCAACTTCGAAAACGGACAAGAGATGATATATGTCAGTGTTGTCATTAACGTTAAAGATTGATGAGCATTTCCCTGTCTTTATCGTTACATGGCTGCAGTTAAAATATGTCAATAAACTAAAAATAGTAATCGACGCTTAAATTTCTCAGTAACGTAGTCACATCGAAGCGAACTTTAACAATACGCTATAGGTATTCTCAATTAATAGGAGGCACCCGTGCCCTGCAATGAACTACTAAAAATTGAAACCAGTGGCTACACGAGCGCTTGCGTGGTTCGTTTGTGTGATGTTGTTTGCGAAATGTCACTTTTTTAATGTAATACATGCCTGAAGTGCGACATAATCACCAAATCCTATTGTAGTGAGGGTTACAAAACAGTAGTAGAAGCTGTCGAAGTAACTCCAACCTTCATATCGAGAGAAGACCGCAGCACCTTCAACAACGAAAATCACCAATCAGACAAAACAATACGCGTCTAATCAGATAAATATTTGTCATAACTCTTTAATATAAAAATATATTATGACACTTGCCAATTTGTGTACAGGGTTCTGAAATTCGGAACGCATAACCATCTGTAAAACATATATTCTTATCTATTATAAATTCCATTGTAATCTTATCAAAATTACAGTTTACACATGCATGTCAATGATTAGGCTTCAATCCATTAGTTCCTCTGCAAAGCGCGGGTCTCATCTGGTAATTGATAAGGACTAGAGCTACAAGTCAGTAGCTTACTCCAGTGACGGAAAATCTTATGCCGCTCTAGAATCTTCAATGTGCCGCTCTAAAATCCCACACGTGAGCACGAACCGGGACATAATGTGCCACCCGCAACACCGAAGCGCTAATGATACTTCGCCATTAACGGTCATCGATCCAACTCCCGAACGAACTCGAATTCATTATCTCGGTCTATCACTAACGATGGAGACACAAGTGACAAGCCGAGTTTCAAACAAACCAGTAAAATTTTGATTTTAAATTCATATCAAGTATTAGTACATATTTTTAATATAATAACGGTGCTCAAATACGTGCATATTGTATGACAACATTTCAATCCTCTTGAAAAAAAAACACGGTCGTGACTAAACTGATCAAATTATCAACAGTTTCTTCACGTTTAGTCGCGATTACGATAATAAACACTCACCAGTCGTTATAATGATGGAAGACAATAATCCAGTGGCAAACATAAGATTCATCTCAGTAGCTTCGGTGGTCTCACATCGCAAGTAGCATTTGGCACGCCGGATCACGACTGACGCAAATTTGTTCAGCCTTTCGCCAATACTCTGGAACATCACTAGCCCGAGCGGGATCCCTACCTGTAATTACACTGAAATGAAGTTCATGGATTCGGAAAATTTCTAGGTATTTAAAAGATGTGTCTTAGGTTTCTGGACAGATTTCTGATATTCTTGATGACAAAGATCTATTTTATTTAATTAGAATGTGTATAAAATAAATGCTTTATGTTATATTTGATTATGTTATATAGTCTATTTAATAGTGTTTATATACATATATTTCTAATAATATTTGTGTTTTGTAACTAGGAACATAGAACAAACATTTATAAGTCATATAAATGTCTACCCCAGCAGGGAATCAAACTCAGGCCTACCAACTAGCCTTCTGGGTAGTCAGATAGATAGAGAAATAGATGAGGAACATCACAGAAACTATAACATAATTCTTTGTATACAAAGAAAGACAGGAAGATACACATTAAATGTAACGGGTACTCGCGGTTTTTATATTTTAAAACGATATTTTAGCAAGTATGTACGACCTTGACAGTCGGCACTTATTACACTAAAACACTACACATATTATTTTTTCTATTGGTTGACAATACATAATACATTTACTAATTCATACATTTATTGTTCCCCAGAATGTTTCGTCAGATTTCTTTTTTTGAAATTTAAATGTTATATAAAGCTCCTAGGACAGTGTTACGTTCAGTGTTTATTTAATTTGTATGGAAAATTGTGAATCATCAACTAATGTTCTCACTTTCTAAAAATTGTAGCCACACTGTAGTTTATGAATTTAGCTTCTATCTGCCAAGTAAAGGACTGAGGGTAGCCACTCATAATATTAAAAATATGTATGAATCTAAAAATTTAACCACGTTTGTAATAGGAGATATTAAGGTGTTGACTCTTATTATTTAGTTGGAAGTAACCAGGGATGTTATGGAGCTCCGTAACTGAAACTATCGGTTATCCGAAATATATCCGAAACCGTAACCGTATCTGATAAAAGTGTTTCGGATAAATTCTGATAGGAGCAGAGTCTACATAAAACACGTTATGATAGGTTTTCGCCCGCCGATACGAAACACTAGCCGCGTCGTTCTCATTTTAGACAATTTTTATTATTTCATTTTGAGGACTATTATTTTTTCTGTGATTTTTTTTATGTTAATAGCCGACAAACGAGCAGACGAGCCACCTGATGGTAAGTGATCCGTCGCCCATGGACATCAGCGAAACCAATGGTATTACTGATGCGTTGTCGGCCAGGAAATTAGAAGAAGGTAAAAATGAAAGAACTGGCTGTCAAGCCCCCAGCCGGAACACGACGAGTCATTTAGCGGCTGACTTAAGCAGGAGGGTGGTAGCTAGCCAGGCAGGCTTTACGGAAAGATAATAATACCAGTAATAATATTAATGACTTAATAATAATACTGATAATATAGTCTTTACGCGAAGCACTACCACCAAACAGGCTGACTTCTGTCGCCTCTTACGATACCCTGTTTTGTCAGCATGGAATTGGGGGGAGTATTTTAGGCCGCCTCAATACGGCTAAACCGTATTTTCTGATAGTTATTTTATCTTATCTATTCTAATAAATAAAATTGGAGTGTTTGTTTGTAATATTAAAATAACCGCTTTTTACTACATGCATATGAATGTATATACGGTACATATAGCAAAATAACATTTTTACAATTTTTGTCTGTCTGTTTGTTACGGCTAATACGGCTGAAACGGCTGGACCGATCTTGACGGGACTTTCACTGGCAGATAGCTGATGTAATAAGGAGTAACTTAGGCTACTTTTATTTCTACTAAATAACTTTTTTGTTAAATTCCACGCGGACGAAGTCGCGGGCACAGCTAGTATTGAATATGTTAAAAAAACTATAGTATACAGAATTAAAGTAAATACCCTCTCTTTTTTTATTCTCTTGATCACAAACTGTATATTTTAACATTATTTTCAATTTTTTAGTTCATGTTTCTACGAAAGCGTGTTTTTAGCTTTTTTAAACTATATTTTAATACTAGCAAATGCCATAGTAAAACTATGTTGTTCACTGAAAAGTTATTCCTAAAGAATACCCAACAATGTGTACAATGTGTCACTTTTCAGCCGGCATATAACCTATAACTTTTTTTTGTGATGGATTAATGATAAAATCATACTTTAAGTATAAATTATTGTATTGTCATTGGTTCTCTATATGTATGTAAAATTTTAAATGATTTGGACATTTTGAAATTGATGAAAATGTAATTCAAAGATTCTATTACATTCATACATATAAGTCAAGCTAATATAAAGCGTATAAAAATACATACCATTGCGTATGCCATACAGAAAGCTTTTCCACCAACAGTAACAGGTGTGGAGTGCCCATACCCTATCATCGCAAGGACCACTGTAGCAAAGTAAAAGGCTCCAGCAAACTTCCACTGAGGACCTGCCTTGTGAGGCTTATTTTCTATTATGACTATCTCAATCATATGGTAATCTTCCGGAGTTATGTTGTACTTACGAACTAGACCATTCTTCATATCTAAGGAATCAATAAAAAAAAATATAATTTAAACTGACCCTAACTTAATTTTATGACCTTATTTCCTTTTTTAAAACTGCAATAGAACTGTCACTAGAATTTGTGAGCCCTTGAAGCATACTTTTTTTCTAAGATTTAAACATTTATAACACCCAAATTGAAGTTAAAAAATGTAATGCATAAGTAATTAAAAAATTGTAAATTGATATTATGCCATGGAATTCAGACAACATTTAACAGCCAGCAATATTTTTTTCATGAATATGACACATCTAAACCTTCATTATTGAAGTGTAAAATATTGAAGTGACATAATTTTTTTTTAATAATAGGTAACAAATGAGGTAGACCGGTCACCTGATAATAAGTGGTCACCACCACCCAGGGATGGTCATAACACTTAAGTTTTCATAGACACCTCACTGATCAAGATAGAAGTGACAGACCCACTTGTTACTAGCTCCTCAAGACTGTAACCGAAACACAAAAACATTTCATAGCTCATTCTATAGGCAGCTACCCAGGTGGATAATGAACCGTACCACCAGTACAGATCCAAGCGATTTCCAAAGGCAGGATCGTTCGTCAAAGTATCGTTTGCTTAGCAGGGTGGTAATCAGATGAATATTAGAAATTTACTATTACTAGGCTTACCCTATATTAGAGGCTACCTAAGTTATTTAAAGTTTTCAACATAATTTGATTAAATGAATTACCCGACAAGACTTCCCATCGTTTGCTCTCTGTATCAGATTCTAAAGCGTCAAAAACAGCGGCGCCGATCAGTAAATAGGTAAAAGTACACACAACTAAAGATAGAGTTCTAACATTTTGCCGTTTCATTTTCATTCCAAGAAAATTAATTTCTCTGAGCACTTACGATTTCATGAAAATTCATTTATATTAAGCACAACTTATTTACAATTATAATATAGTTTGAATACTTTATAAGTTTTATCCTTGTGATTAGTTATGAGTTAATATATATTTTTATTTACATGTAGGTACATAAATAATTTATTAACCAATATTAATTAATATTAGTTGGGCAATAAATTAGACAAGAATTTTCTGATAAACATTGTCAATACTTAATAACAGCCGGTCGGTTATTCTAATGTCAGTGTATATACAGTATATACTAATGTACTCTGTGGTGTATATGTCACCAAGGGTTGCCAACATTTTTCTTTTTCTTAATTTTTATTGAAATTAACATTTTCACTCACACCATTTAAACGGTGTAATGTCGCTTAAATAATTTGTCCGTCACCGAAATACGACATGAAATGTCAGTTAAGCTCTTTCAGCTACATTTGTTTCCCACTCAATGTGATGCTTCAACCGAGTAGTATTTTTGCTTGAAATATTTTGCTAAGATAATAATAATTAAGAAATAGTGATTAGATATAGTTTTTTTATGTTAATAGCCGACAAACGAGTAGACGAGCCACCTGGTGGTAAGTGATCACTGTCGCCCATGGACATCAGCAAGACCAAAGGTATCACTGATACGTTATCAGCCAGGAAATTAGAAGAAAGTTAAAAAGCTAGTACTGGCTTTCAAGTCCCCAGCCGCAACACGACGAGTCGTTTGGCGGCTGACTCAAGCAGGAAGGTGATAGCTAGCCAGGCAGGCTTCACGGAAAGATAATAATATCAGTAATAATATTTATGACTTAATAATAATACTGATAATAAAATCCATACGCGAAACCCTACCACCACGCAAGCTGGCTTCTGTCGCCTCTTACGACACCCTGTTCTGCCAGCGTGGGATGGGGGGGGAGTATTCTAGGTCGCCCCAATACGGCAATAGTTAAAGTCAATACAATACATTGAGACTAATTCTACTTTAATTATGATTATTATACTGAATAAATACTGTAATTGATGTTATGTATATTATACATTACATTTTCAATATTAAATGCCGTATAAGTAATTCAATCTGCACTTCATTTTAATCTTCATTGGCAGTTGTGAAAAATAGCTTGTTACTATTAATTTTGGGCTACATCACATCACGCTTTTTGGCTTACTCTGAAAATGTACCGGAGAGTTGCTTAAATGTTTTTTCCTGTTGCTAAATGTAGCTATGAACTTATTCCACAAAATATAAACTTTAAGGCAATTTGTATAAAATGACAATTATCTTTGTAATAATAAGTCAATTTTATTGGGTATAAGTAACAAGAACTCCTCATTTTTTAATGAATTTCAATAACGTCTACTCCGTTCAAATAGATTAAGTAGTTTTTGGTTATGAATTTGTTTTCATTTGAATTACATCAAATTATAAATCATTATTAAGTGTCTTTCTATGGAATATGGCACCGTAACATGTAATTATAACATGTAATTTTAAGTCATACTGAAAAATCGGAATCTATACATATATTAAAATTCTAACTGATCGCTTTCTGTACATGAACGATATTTGAGTAAAAATATTATTGGGGGCCGTTATTAACGCAATAGAACGTAAAATAATAGTCAGAATTTTTGTCTGTTTGTCTGTGCGTTTGTGCGCGCTAATCTCAGAAACGGCTTAACCGATTACGTTCTACCTTTCTCTTATGTATTGCAGTAAGCGTCACTTAATACTTCAAGTTTGTTTCATTACAATCAGTCCATAAATAAAAAAGTTATGAATTAATATGAATATCTAATTCACAGAACGAGAAAACCCTAGAAAATGCAGGTGCTATCTTTAAGCTTAAGGTAGTTCATCTGAAGCGAAGCGAGGGCATTGCTTGTACTAATAATAACATTTTAACTTATCGCTTTCTGTACATGAACGATATATGAGAAAAAAAATTATTACGACCCTTTAATAACACAATAGAACCCCAAAAAAATGGTTGTTAGAACCTTTGTCTGTTTGTCTGTGCGTTTGTTAGCACTAAGCTCAATAAAAGCTTAACTTATTTCGTTCTGGTTTCACTGATGTATTGTAGTAAGCATCACTAAATATTTAAAGTTTATTTCATTGCAATCCGTTCATCAATAAAAAGGTATAAATTAATTTAAAATAATGCGGGTACTATTTCTTAGCATAAAGCGTAGTTTTTATGTAACTCTATGAGTTTTCACGATGCGAAGGGAGGGCAGTTTGCTAGTAGGTACTATAATAAGGAAAATAGCCAAGCCTGCTGTAAACATTGTCTTCTCTTGTTGATGTTGTACGTGTCAGGATCCGCAGATTCGTGAAATGCCACAATAGTTCTACAGAGACTTTATTTCACTTCACAATCGCAGTTACACTCGTAGGTTGCAGGTATTTGCTTCGTAGGGAGATAACTCTTCACTTTCGTATTCGGGAACCAAATCTCTTGTGGGCGACCCTGCGCGCTATTTATATCGATTTCCTGGCATTCCAGATCTTTCCACGCCGTTCGGGTTAGTCAACAACAATAATACCCGGAAATCGACATAGTAACAGCTGGTCAGGTAAACACCCCTTATTCACCCCTTTGCCTAAGGCATAAGGGCGAGATTGGCTTGAAGCATCCCAGGTAGTTTTTATTACTACCTGGGTTTCTTTTTTATTGCTTCCTTTGTTTTCACTGTACGGGTAGGCTACAATTCCAGAAACTTCGTAAGGTTGTTGACTTACTCTTCACGGCTATCCTTCGAGAAACTTCGTAGCACTGCCCCCTCTTAATTATGTTCGTCCCGAACATTGTTTGCTCCATTACACGGTGCCAACCTGTCTATATGGACGATCTTGGGTTTTCTCCTATCTCCCTGTTTGATCCGATAAGTCACGTCGTTAATCTTTGTAACCACTGTATACGGCTCTTCCCACCGTGCTTGCAGTTTCGGAGACTTTCCCTTATTCCACTTTGGGTTGTGTAGCTAAACCAAGTCTCCTTCCTCGAAACTGTGCCCCTGTGCGTCGCGATCGTAACGGGTTTTCACTCACTTGCTGATTTTCAAACTGTTTCCTCACGAGATCGTGTGTTTCATCCAACTGCTTCTGCATATCCACGACGTATTCTACAGTTAGCTTTGGGGTATCAGGCGGAGTACCGAGCAGTATGTCTAAAGGTAGTCGCATTTCTCTTCCGAAGTTAACTTTAGCCGGCGTAAATCCAGTGAACTCATGAATTGCAGAGCGATAAGACATCAGAAACAGTGGTATGTACCGATCTCAATCTTGTTGACGATCCTCAACGACTATGGCCAAGTGATTCTCCAATGTTTGGTTGAATTTCTCCACCATTCCGTCTGATTGAGGATGTGCAGGTGTGGTATGGGTCTTGTTAATTCCTAGGAGAGTACACATATCCTGGAATAAAGTTGATTCGAAGTTCCTGCCTTGATCGCTGTGCAGCTCCAACGGTACCCCAAATCGGTATACAACCTCCTCGACGAACTTTTTGAACACTGTCTTCGCCTCTTAATTTGGGGTTGAATATACTTCCGGCCATTTACTAAAGTAGTCTTGAACTACTACGACGAATCGATTTCCATCTTCTGTTTTAGGAAATGGCCCAGCAACGTCAATGGCGATCCTTTCCCAGGAAGCTCCAACGTTGTACAACTGCAGCTTTCCCTTACATTTAATCCGAGGTCCTTTTACGGAAGCACAAGCCGTATATCTTCGATACCAATCTTCGACATCTTCCCGACATCGCACCCAATAGAAACGCTCCCGTAATTTCACAAGAGTTTTCTTGACGCCGAAGTGTCCACGGAATGTACCGTCGTGCACCATTTGCAAAACCGAAGCCACCTTACTCCTAGGGATAACCATCTGCAGAGTTTGTTCCTTCCCGTGTGGTGACTCCGATCTCCTGTATAACACTCCATCCTCTAAGATGAGATTGTCCCATTGAGCCCAGTAATCTTTGGCGATTGCACTTGCTGCTAAGATGTCACCCCAAAGTGGTCTCTGTCCTCTAATTTTCCACTGCATGATGAGGTTGAGATCTTTGTCGTCTTTCTGAGCTTGGCTTATTTGTTCCTTACTCCAAGACTCAACTAGCTCTTGTGTCCTTATGATCTTAACCACTTCTTTTACATCCTTTGATTCATGCTTCAAGCACTGTCGACAATCTTCGGAGCATGGCCATCGTGATAGAGCGTTTGCATTTGAGTGAACTCTTCCGTTGCGATACTCTATTACGAAATTGAACTCTTGAAGTTGTTCAATTCATTTCGCAACCTGGCCTTCAGGGTTCTTAAATTGTAGCAGCGATCTTAGAGCGGCATTGTTGATGCGGATCGTGAACTCGCGACCCAGCAAGTACTTGTTGAAGTGCTGAAGAATCTTCACTACAGTTAGTAGTTAACTTCGAGTGACGCAGTAATTCCTTTCTGGCTTCGATAAGGACTTGCTGAAGTACGCGATAACCACTTGTTGACCGTCTTGTTACTGCGACAAAATCCCGTCGATTCCGGTATTCCCGTCGAGTCCGTGTCTACTATAAACCTTCCAGAATCGGAGCCGAGTATAGTACCTCTATTAGTCAGGTACAAGACTGTTCCCATCACAAGCCTGTGATACTTGTAAGGGGGAGGCTCGACGAAATCCACCCGGTGTTCGCTCTGCAGCCGTAGGGTGTTTTAACGACTCATAGATATCAGCTTCACTAGCCAAATTAAATTTATGCAGATTTTATACATTTTTATGAAGGCTTTTGCCACACCGTACAATTTAACATTTTTTTGGAAAGTATGAATCTGAAAATACCACGCTGTTTTTTTAAGTCACTGAACTTCCTCTTTACTGATGCATTAGTGAATGGAAGCGCGAGTAAAAACTGCATCACTATGTTTAAGTTTGGAAACAAATTTTGTCCTGCGGCGTTTTTAAAGCTGAGTATTTTTCCCCGGTAGCTTTCGATATCATCGCCCATATTAAGCCCATGGTGAGTAAAATCCAGCATAATATGGACCTCGCCATAAAATCAAAACGTTGGATCGAACACAACTTCAGTGTTTTTCTAATTAAACCAGACAGAATAAAAGCAGATTAGTCGTTGTATCAGTTTCTAGACAGGGACTTTCCACCTTCTTACAATACACAAACTGGTGATGTCCTGTAGTAAAAAAGTAATCAGTAACATGTGTAATATCGATATAATAGTTTCATACTAATAAGAGAACGTCCGAAGATGCATTATCGATTGTTGTGGTATACGTGCAATATTCCCCACGTTTTCCTCGCATAGAACCAATCCCCACATCAATCCTCACTCGACTTGGGATTTTCCGCAATTTAGGGAATTCCCCAGAAGTTGGCATCACTGATGTCAGCACAGACAAGTAAATTATGTAACAGAATATTTAAGATCTAAAATGGATAAAACACACTATTATTAACTATTCGTGTCTTAATTTATATTTTTTTACCTATTACCTACCTGTTTTATATTTCAATGTTACATTGTAGATATGAATTTAGTGGATAACTATAATAAATTTTTATCTATTATTGATGTGGGTAACCATAATTAATTAATGATTATCTATCTCTATCTCCTGTAGGCTTGTATATTTTGATTTGTGTTTCCATAAAGTAGAGAAGGGAATGTGTGGTTCTCATTCATAAAATATTTGTGACGTATCGTCTAGTATCTTAGTACCGTAGGTATTTGGTAATGACTTGTAGAGGTTATATAAACCGGCGATTATTTTCATGACAGTTGGACATAAATTTTATATTTATATATAAGTGTCCTCTGCAACTATGAATAGATGAACATTCTTTTTGCGAGTTTCTTTACCCAAACCACCTTTATTGTTATTTTTGGTTGTAAAAAAGGTTTTAATAAAGACAGTTAATGTTATAACATACATTTGAATTTGAGCAGCGCAATCTAATCGATTCGTTATAATAATTATTGACTAAATTTGTTTAAAATTTACAATATAAATCATTTCAGATTATTACCTACTGTTTGAAAACATGTATAACATTACGAATCATTTATCGTTTTTGACACGCAGTTGTTCACAGTAGTATAATAGTAATGTCTTTCTACAAGTCCTAAAATTCAAAAACATCTTGACTAATCGTGATGAAAATGTATATTATTATATAAATCTGTAGGTTCTGTTTGTAGATTTAATTTTATTATCATACTAGCTGTTACCCGTTCGCTTCGTTGGTAATTTTGAAATTGAATAAACATAAATAAATTAATAAATAATTTTTAAAAGTATATTGACAACTAAAGTAATTTAATCTATAAACATTATTTGATAATTCAAAATCCTGCTCAGCCACGACAGTTTCCTTGCGAAATTGGTACGGTCAAAAACCCGAAAGTCGAAAGGGAGAATTCACTATCGAGCTTTACGCAATTCACATTAAAAGCACATTGCATATGGGATGCTGTAGGTTTATATATAAAAAAAATATTAGACAGGAACACTTGTATCTCATACATATGTTAAGGACATGTTACATAACTTACTTCTCTATGGTTAATGCACATGAGTAGCAACTTAGCCACCAAGCGGACCATAATAAAATACTGATGATTATCGTATTTAAAAATGTTAAACCAAAAAATAAGGTGTAATAAATAAACAAGTAAGCGGAAGCATGCACGATTTAAAAAATTGGACCGACCGGCGTAGCGGGCCGGTAACAGCTTGTAGTTGTATAGTAGCATATACATAGGTACGCGGATTACGGAGAAATGTCGTTAACTTATTCCTTCGACGCATTATAATATTGATAGGAACGATGAAATAAGGAAGCGGTATCATTGAGACAACTGAAAGGTTTATTAATAATATATTACAAGAAAAAATTTAACAAACAATGTACAAAACTTAAAATATCTTGCACGTTTCATTTTTAAGCAGCGTTCGATTTAAAATCTACGATGAGGGTAAAAGAAATCACCTGTGTAATATGTTAATTTTATATTACTATTATATACAACAGTACACTATATTATGGTGTAAATTAGTTATTAAATACATGGTGAGAACCTATACAACCTACACTAAAGTTAAAGTATCATCTCTTGCAATATGCTAAGTGGAATCTTCCATATATACAAACTTCTGTCTTTGTAGCCGGCAATAATCTGTAAAAAATAATTTTACTTATGAATGAATATTTATTCTATAAATCTTTTGCAGTGCGTGTCGTTGGTAAGAAATTTCTAGGATATTTGGATTTTTTCGACTATATACTCAAAGGTGGCTGATCTCCTAATAATAATAAAACTGAATGGTTGGGAAAGTCATGTATTTTAAATATTAATGTCAAGTTAAATGTAAAAGTAGTGTTTTTTCCGATAAATTGCTTTTATTGAAATCGCGAAATACTTTTAATTTCGCGTTCTTGTGGGAACTTTAGATTTTAAAATATGTTTAAAAATTCTTATATAATAATGCAACATTGTCTAAAGATTTGTATTTATTACATGAGCTTTATAGTTTTTTGGTTTTGCAAACACAAATATATGGAAGCTTAATATACCTATATATAGTCCAGGGAAAATATCCAGTTTCCAGTATAAAAAGTATCCTTACAATGTAAATTAAAATCCAAATCTGTATCCAAAATTGCTTAGTGATTTCCACCTGATTGATACATGTACAAATAGACACTAAAAGTAAAAAAAAAACATTTTTAGTATCGACATAAGAGCCTACCTATGTCGATTCGATACTAAGATTCGGCCTTGTTATAATTTTATTATCAATATAGAAAATAGTTAAATTTCCATTCTTTCCCCTTTATGAATTATGACACAATTCATAATGTAATTGAACTATATTGTACATACATATATGTATTATTGCTGTTACAATTTCTAAAAACTTTTAAAAATTGCACTCAATTTTACCCATTGCATACGAATAATAAAACAATTGTCATCAAGTCGCGACTAAGTCAAACTATGCCAAAAGTAGGCAGCTATGAAAATCATTGTTTAGTATTTCTTACGTTACTTTTTGCATAGAACATTTTGAGGAATTATTACTATAAAAAATGAATAACGTTTGGTTTACTTATTCCTGAAATTTATTGGTTTGGTTATATTTATTTTAAAAGTAATAAAGTATTCCTTTCTTTCATTTAAGATATCGAAAAAATTCCGTGTATGTTAATATTATTATTTTCCCTCTATTATGTATTACTATTTCTTATGAATTGATTGGGATATGATTGAGAATTTTGTGAGTTCTGTTTGAAAATTATTTTATCATTTGAAAGGTATATAATTCATTGTTATTATTCATGTATATACACACATATAAATTAGATCAAGTCATAATAACATTTTCTTTATTCAATACTATTTAGAGATTAGTATGGATTATACCTATGTAATATCTACAGAAACAGATAATTGTTCTTTTCGGGGCGCGTCGCTAGTTCCTTTAGCAACCTATATATTATTATTTATTTATAAAAATGTGGCGTACGGAGATTATAGCTATTGTGTTCTCACCTTGCTTCCAACTACAGCCAGAGACAGGAGCATAAGACTAGGTCCTCTTAGCTGTGCGAAGGGGCGACGCTCCCCTTCACGGTAGACATACACGCAGCCGTCGTAGCAGCCGGCGAACAACAGTCCACCAGACGCTCGCAGACATACTGCGCCCTTACCACCTTCGTGCGCGCCCACGTGGGTTCCACTCTGGAAAAGATCATACATAAGTTCTATTAATAATCTTGCAGGATTAATTAAGGTTACGACTTTAAAATATTTAATTATAAGTCCACTGAAGGGCCTCTATTTTCGTTATAGAGGAGACTTAGAGCTCACTCCATTATGCTGCTCCATTGTATCATTACGTTTGCTAGCTGAGCTACTAGTAATTGTCGGACGTTCTTAATTGGATGTGCCTGAAGTTGTTCACACGATGACATATGATGGACGCAATTTTTCGTCCTATGATCGGTTCATACAAGCTACGGACTTTGAGAAGATTATAACAGAGTAAAAACACAGCTTAAGTAACTCTATTATTGCCTAGATTTATACAGATAAATCATACGAGCCATGCAGTTAGAACCACGATCTCAAATCTCAACGAGCATTCAGGGAAGAATCTCCTGGATAAATGTATTGTAAAATTATACATACCGCATAATGGTTACGACTGTGGTAAAGCTATGAATAACTTTAAATGAGAAAAGTCTATTTAGTGGTATAATATACATTTGTGGTTACAAAGCGTGTTTTCACACTCCCTATAATGTAATGGAAGATTCGTTTGCTTATACAATTACCCAATTATTTATACATTTCTATTCCAAAAGTACTCACACTATAATCATAGACATGTATTTGACTACTGCTAGTTCCGCAGTAGATTTTCCCATCCTCATACAGCAGAGTGTACACTGTCATCTTGGGCCCAGCCAAGGTGCGCAGTAGTAGACCGGTTTGAGCATCCTTGATCGTCACATCTTCAGACCGGGCCGCGACTAGTAATACCTTGCGAGCACCTTCCTTCATCGCCCTCAGAGCCAGTATTGACTGTTCAGAGAACTGGACCGTACTGATCGGGATAAGCATGTTGTTCTGTAAGTTGGGGAAAATATTCAATTAGTGTCTAGGAAATTGGATAATTTATAACGGATTAACCTCACGAACTTATATTTGAAACTCATTATTACATATTTTAACCGTAACGGATACTCACGATTGTACGTTCCATTGTAATTGTGAGTAACAGTTGTATTTAAACGAATGAATTCTTTCAGAGTCGCCTAACAAAGACGTTTTGGACACGCAAGTCAATTGTGCGCAGGGTGTGACACTTTACCGATTTTAATAGCGTTTGGGGTATACAGTTGAGGGTCAGCGTATTTAAATATACACACCTCGGGCATTTAATGTTTATTTTGTTTAACATACTTTATATTATATGAAAAAAATTGCAAAGTTATTCAAGGTACCGTGACACAGCGTAATGTTACGGTATGTATATATGTATTTATATATGGCCTGCAAAAGCACTTGGAAATTTTAAATGTTTAAATAATTAAAATAAAAAATTAATAAATATCTGATCCTGCTAATATCCATTTTGTTATCAAATACTCGAAAATTATTCTTGGGTACTTACAGCAGCTTATGATTGTATCTGTATTGTATTATATCTACTAGCAGACCCGACAGATGTCCTACCTGAACTCTGGTTTCTTGGCTATTAACGTGTTCAGTAATTATTTTTCAATATTCTTATTTTAGATAAATTGTCATTTTTTTTCTTCCGGGTCCAAATGATATAAACCAACTAGGAAGGTTCCTAGTATCACACACGAAAAAAGCATCTAAATCGGTCCAGCCGTTCAGGAATTTTACATATAAAGATTTATTCTGTTCCTATGTTCTGTTTGTTTACTTATTTCCATAGATCGATGAAAACAATTATATTTCTTTCAGAATGTTTAAAGTTAATTCTAGTTTCTATAACTGTTGGCTTTGATTACATATATTTAGGACAATTTGTCGCTATTTTTTATTAGTTTGCCTACAATTTCAAACATGCAGTCACATAACTGAAAACTTACTTTGCATTCAAACTGCAGTACAAAGCCAGTTCTAGTGCCAACAAAAACGGTGTCCCATGCACGATCCATGGTCTGTATAGGACTTAAAACATTGCACTCTGGCCCCTTTTCTAGACCAGTCTGAAAACATAAGACATGACCCATTGTTATATAATGTCATCCATTACAAATTTAATAAAGAAGAATAACAAAATTGATGGATATTGTTACATTAAACCGATAACAAAGCTTGAAATTTTTCAGAGTGCTCTTTCTGTTACAAACCATTGCATGGTAAGGTTATCTGGAAGAAATCGCTGTTTTGCGATAGTATCGCTTTTTGTACACAACTCATAAATATTTTAGCTTGTTTCTCTTTTCCAGTACTTGTGGTGTACAATAAAGTAAATAAATAAGTAAAACCAAAACATTTATGCTGTTACGTGTCTATGCAAAAATTCTAGTTGCTAGTAACTTGCAAAATGTTTAGCATCTTAGATTCCAAAAAAAATATGTAGGATTTGAGGAAAGTGTTCAATTCATTTACAGATATTTTTAAATATGTGGAAAAGAGAAGAGTTTATCGTCACATTGAACGATACCCATTTAATTCCCCATTTTCTTTTTGGCCAGCAACACATTGGGCACATAATTTGTGCTATGAACGACCACAGATGTAGGGGATCACTTATCATAAGGAAGCCTATATGCTCATTGGTTAGCGCACATAAAATATTATAATGGATGTATATTCAGCAACATACATCTAGATCGTAATATCGTATCCGGGAATCCAAGGATCCAGTATAAACAGTTGTGCCATATTTTTCTTTGACAATGGTGAGGCAGGTCACTGCTAAATTGGATCCTCGTAGTGTTGTGATCAGTTGCCCATCCCCACTGAAGTAGTACACATTACCATCGAGGCAAGCAGCAATGAAGTTGTTTTCTATAGACTGCAACATAAATCACATTAAATGAATCTGGAAAAAAAAACTGAATAATTAACCAAGTTACATTATTTTCTCAGCTCTTGGAAGATACTTTGTAATTTGTTTGGCATAAGAAATTTAGAATATACTAGTGTTGTGTGTTTACTGATTTTTTATATTCCGTTACAAATGAAATTTGATGGTACAAAACAGTTTCAAAAACTGAAACAAACATCAAGTTTTCATTATCTCCTCCATTATTTTTTTATTTCCTTTGAAGCACCACCTTTGAGCCTATGCTCTATGAGATCTAGATCTATATAACTGAATCTATATCTCATAACGGTCATCTATGTGTATGTGTTGGTGAAAAGTGCATTTTCTATATTACTAGTATTTTTTGTATATTTATTTTATAATTATTAAAAAAAAAACATACCTCAACTGCCAGTACAGCATCAGCGTTCCCAGTGACAACTACAGAATCACGTCGTAAATTTTCATCTGACGAGTAATCAAACATTTTGCACTCATTCTCTTTTGGGTCTGAGTTTGAACTTTGATGTTCTTCAAGAGATGACTGGCTGTTATCAATTATTATGTCTTCAGTTATTGTTATATCTGTTGGGCCTAATTCTTCTTTATCATCTACACTCTTTATTTCGCAAATGTCACCAATCACAATATCTTCTGAGACATCAAGCATGTCAAAGTGTATATCGTTAACTATAGGATCTTCTTGCAAATTATGTTGTTCAATGACTGATTCTGTATTAATAGGCAGGATTTCAGATTTCACAGATTCGCTAACAGATAAATATTTACTAAAATCTTCTCTTACAATTAATACCGAGCAATCTTTTAGAACCAGTTCACTAGAATCAAATGAAGTGGATTGTTTTACGATCGCAGGAATTTTTCTCTTTGTTTTTCTTTTAGATTTCATATTTTTCGTACGTGTTTTCATTGGTGAATGTTCTAAATCGTCAAGTGATATTATGTCTTCTAAGGGTCGCTCATCACTAATTATTTCTTCAATTAGTGATATATTGGGTGTCTTACATTTCTTATTACTTTTCTTCTGATTAACAGGGGTAGGACTCTGTGACTTTGACTTTTCTCTTTCTAAGACTCTCAGTCGTCTATTTCTTATTGCAGGTTTTGAATCTTCTGTCTGCTTTGCCTCTAGGCTTTCAAATGCTATTTGTTCAAGTTCTTCTGCAGGTATACTTGTGAAATCGTTAGCAATCGAATCTGCAGAGGATACATTTTCTTCACTAATATTTTCTGATAAATTATCTGCAGAGGGTAAATTTTCTATACTGATATTTTCTGAGAAATTATCTTTCACTTCTTCACATGGAGAAATATTTACCAAGGCCATACCTAAAGTATGCAATGAATTTTGTCCAGAGTCTTTAGACTCTATAGAGTTGTATAGCTTAAATTTTTCTTGCAGTAAAACTTGTATCTCCATATCAATTTCTTTCATTCTTTCAAGTGGATCTGTTGATATTTCTATTGGATTTTTGTTTGTCGACATTGAAGCGTCTATATTAGTCTGAGCTGCTTTTGACACATGCTTCTTCCGATCAGTTTGTGAGAATCGTGAACATGTGTTTTTTAATTCAATTGCTTGTATTTGAACTGAATGCATAGTTTTGCTAACTTGTATTGACACATCTTTTTTGAAAATCCTACTTGGTTTTTTAGTTTTTGGTCCTGTAATAGTCTTAACACTGTTAATAGGTGCGAGTGCAGTATTTCTATGAGCATGATGAACATTCACTTTTTTAGGTTGTTCTGTAAACAAATCAAATGTCTTCAAAGTAGGTTTCACCTCTGGTTTACTAAAAGCTTTACAGATAACTGTATTATGAATTTCTTTGGGACTAACATTTGAGTTATAACTATCTGTGGAGTTACGTTTTTTCCGAGGTTCGTCAACTTTTTGATCCGTTTTCTTTAGAAATTCTTTCTTTTTGGTATGTTTATCAGGAAAGGATTCTTTATCTTGTTCTTTTTTTAGTAGTTTAGAAGAGTTTTCATTTGTAGTACCAAAAATATTTTTATTTGAAATTTGTTTGTCTGAATCATGACAGACTGAGTTACTTTTCTTACGCTTTTCTTTTCGATGAGATGGACTTTGATCGATTGACCTTTTACGTGACATCGATGTGGTCGAGCTTTTATTAATAATGTGTAGAGTGTCTGATTTTTCGATTTCTTTTTTTACTTCTTTAAATTCAATATCTTCATTTGTTTTAATACAGCTGGGCTTTTCTAAATTGGTAGTAGAACTTAAATATTTATCACAATTTTTTCTTCCCTCTTTTATAGACAGCAAATTTTTATTCATATCTGATGTTTGGGTTTTAATTCGATTGTCATCATAGGAAGCCAATTTTAAAGGTGAATTAGCCATATTTTGTAACTGATTATCTATTTCTTGTTTAATAGATTCTTTTTCTGGTGTGTTTAGATGTAATTCAATATTTGTTTTGCTGTTAGGGGAGCTTGGCGGAACACAATCTTTCTCCAGATTAATACTAGAGCTATCATCATTATCAATGAAAGAATGATCTACTGCAACATGATATTGTTTATCTAATTCTGCGAATGGATCATCTTCATCTTCTAAAGGTTCATTTGGTACAAATAACTGTGGGCTTTCAGGTTTGGAACTGTACAACGGATTCTCTGGATTTGAATGAGTATTGGTGGTAAATAATTCATTCAGTCTGTCATCAAGACTTTTCCTTGTATATTGTGGACTCTGTATTGTCACTACTCTATCCTGACTTAAAGTTCGGCTTCTTCTCCTTAATTGTGAATTATAAATTGTATCATTAGGATCATAATCAGTACTATGATTTTCTACATAATCTTTATTTTGGACTTCATGGCTGCTTTGTGTACTTTGAGTATGTGCATGATCAATTTGTGAAATAGAAAACTTTTGGTCAGCATTTTCTGAAAAGGGTGTATAGTCATCATAGGTGAATAAGTTGTCATAATATTCATTATTATAATTTGGTTGTTCATATCTTTGCTGGTGAAATTCATCATCACCTAGTTCAAACTGTTGCTCATATTCATCGAGTTGCAGGGCTTTAGAGAGTTCAGCCATTACAATTGGCTTAATATCTTCAAGTAGTACTGTGTCCTGAGGATCAAGTATGCATTGCATTTGTTTCATAAATGTATCTTCATATATGGTGTTATTGTCATTTTGCATAAAATCAATTGAACTTGAGGTGTGCAAGGATTTTTCTGCAACAGATCGTAAATGCCTATTAAAACTGTATTGTGATTCTGTTATCAGACTACTGATTGCATATTCAAATTTAGAAGAAGAGTTGGGATTGTCCATCAATTTATGAATTTTCTCTTTGTCCATTTTAAAAAGTTGATTAACAATCTTACTTTTGATTTTGGTAAAAGATGTATCATTACTTGATTTGTTCAATTGTTTTTGTCTATTTATCTTTTTTTTTGATGGTTGTTCTTGATTAAAGTTTTGTATGCTTTCCTTAGTCTTCTGCACCATTGGACCTTCAATTGGGTCATGGCTAAAGTTAGAGTCATTAGCCTCCGTGTGTGGGTCATTTCTGTTTAATAAACGTTTCCTGATTAAATCTACAGTATCATCAACGGAACGATTAAATGATCCAGAGTTATTTATAACTGGTGTAGGATTTCCACCATAATGGTCGTTTGATGGTGGTCTATGGCCAGTGTAGTCATATAATGGTAACTTACTACTTTCACCACAATCATATCTATTGGATTTATTGTGTTCATATTTATGGGCTCTTTCATCATACTTATTTGAGTTGCTGTCACTTGCCCAAGGCATAGGATTTTGCCTGAAAGGCTCTCTAGGTGGAATGTATCTATCATCAATATCTCCCATACTATTCATGTGACAATGCTTATTCAGGCCATCATAATAGTTAGGTGGTTCAGGGGTATATTTATTACTGTTATTGTAAGATGTTTCTGTTAATCGCATTGGACGTGCCATAGAGTAAATATGTTTCTCTTGAGATTGATGACTTTCATCTTGGTTCCTCGAATAGTTGTTGGATCTATAATCGGATCTATATTTTCCTTTACTATGGTGATCGTGTCGTGTACGTTCGTCAGTTCCTGAACGGTGTTTGTAAGATAGCGCAGGTCTATGTGGCCTTGAAACAGGTTGAGGGAATCTGAGAAAATAAATATGCAAGGACACTTGTTTATTTAAATAATAAAAAAATAAGAATATATAACTATAAATACATTTTCATTTTGTTATGGTTAGCTGATATTTTGTTATCGTCAATGTTTGAAAGATAATATTTGACATTTTAGGCGGCTACGAAGTTATTTTGTATTGAGACTACATTTTTTTAACATTTAAATATATTTCACCATTTAATTGTGCTTACCTATGCTGATCTAGAAGACCGTAGCCTCTTGAGGGTCTAAAATGCTGATTGCCGCCGTTTCTCGGCCTGAAGTGTCTGGGATTCTCACTGCGCCATCCACCGACTGCTGGATGACCTCGTCTCATTATGCCACATTTAAATCACAACCCAGCACTATAACACAATTTTTTACACAATCATTCCACTATAATATTTAATTTGTTTGCTTCGACTTAAAAATATAGTAAAACAAACAAGCAAGATTCAATGAATTCTGTATAAAAACATACACAGATAAAATCAGACGTTATTTTGACATTGGCGTCGATGTTGCCATATATTCACGTTACAGACTATACATGTGATTGTGACATATGTATCGAATATTGTTTTTTTCTATAGTGATCATTTTATTATGAGAAAAAAGTATTGTTTTTTAAAAACATAGATTCCAAAATTAAAAATCGACTACACTATACTCGTACATACAGACAATACATGCAAACATATGTACAAACATTTCATACATATTTTATTTCCTGTAATTTTATTGTGTACAAAATAAATATATAGAATGTGTGGCCTGGCATATCCGTCGTCTATAGTATTCTCTATAGTCTGGAGAAATAGAAAGATATATCGTAGCGTAGAGTCAGATGGATTAAACATATCAAAACAATAGTCTGTTATTATTTTAGTAATTTAATTAAACAAATTTTACATAATAACACAATAATTGCAAAAAGTAAAGAGGAACCACGAAATCTATATTTTAGACCATGGAAATTATATTTATGGATGCTGTATAACTAATCTTTGTCTACTATCACTCATAATGTACAAAAAAAATGAAAAGGCAGTAAAACGCCTGCCATCTTTCAGAACTAAGTAATCAGTAATGTAATCCTCGGGGCTTAATCTAAAATAAAAATGAGCTTGTTATAAAACAATTGGTGTATAGGCTGGATGTATGTTTACATCCATTGGTGTAGTTCATTGATTAGTAGGTAACTTTTAAAACTTCGTATACGTTAGTGTTAATCCTGTAAGTATAGATAGAAGACTAATAGACAGAGATTTACAATGACACCCAGTTGAAATTCTACTAAGTATTCCGTTATTGATCATGGATTTTCGGGATGTAAACCAGTCCGGCAAGTATATTGGTGGTTACTTAGTCGCCTACCTAATCCCATTAGTGGTTGAAAGGTCTCACGTCAAAATTACTTATAAATCAAATACAAAACAAGTTGATTCTTGCTCAAATACAATTACCAAACTACAAAATATTTGTTATATGATTATATTATAAATTGCATATAGATAGTATTCCATAATTGTCTCAAAGCGCATAAATGCAGTGTGTTTTAGGTTAATTTATACTTTCCTTAGAGGCTTACGTTACGATAACAATCATTTCTTTATATAATGAGTTTTAACGCTCATTTAACATTTGACACAACACTTAAGCCCTTAGTCATTGTAATTGGTGACTCAAACACCAGCTAAAATCGAAGTGGGGTCTTCAACTCCTGATCTGACTTTCCGTAGGAATAGAACAGCTTCGCGACCATCGATTAGTCTATGGTCATAGGATAAAGCCAGATACATCATCGGACGTATCTCCACCTGCATGAGAAGAAATACGTCAAATCGCATAGGTATATTTTTATTTGCAAAGAGTACTTATCTATCAGTCCTTTATTGTCAAAAGATACGGCGGAGGAATCTTCCAAAGACCTTTCTGGGAGACACTTCGGTAAGTGGATTTCCTTCCTGGCTAATACAGCTAAGAAGTCTATACAGCCCTTGATTGTCAACCGTCGTATATAGGCAAGTTTCGTGATTTAGTGGGAACGCAACGCTGCACTATCTAATATTTCGGCTTCACGTAACCTTACAAATGAGGCGTCCCTTTTCAGGTCCTGGCAGTATTTCTGTGACCGATCTTAAATAGATATGTTTGTCTACTTTTAACATTGACAATCCAAAGCTATGAGAATGTGAGAGATAATATGTGAATATGTTTACCTTGCCCGCAATAGCGATTGGACGTTGTACGATCGCGTGCATGCCTAAAATAGCTGATTGCGGTAAATTGATGATCGGCATTGACAACAGTGACCCGAACACGCCGCCGTTGCTTATTGTAAACGTTCCTCCCTGCATGTCCGCTGGTGTTAGTTTTCCTTTAAAAGTAAATTATTTATAAAATGTAGATTCGACATGTGCGACATCGATGTTCTACATCACTGCACTCGTTTTGTAATTTTCATTCGAACTTTACCGTGATGAGGTTATATTTTAGATTTCTTAATAATTCTATCAGGGGATCAGGCCACTCACATCCCAGAATGAGTGAAAATATTAAATAAAAAGAATTTGAAAAGCCAGACGCTTACCGCTTCGAGCCTTTTCAGCGACGGCACCCAAAGCTAGCTCGATCCGAGGATAGTTCATTGACTCAACGTTGCGAAGAACCGGCACCACTAAGCCCTTCGGTGTCGCCACAGCCACTGATATGTCTACATAATCCCTAAGAAGATAAGTTTAGTTGTCAAAAATAATATGAACACTGTAAGATGTAAAGTTAATACTTTACTTAAATAGGAGATAAGAAACTTAGAATACATTTTGAATATACTTATTGCTTTTAATTTTTAATGATAATTTTCTAATACAACTTTACATTTATGGCCTTAATATAATAATAATAATAAATAAATAAACGTTTACACACTTACACCCCTGCACTAGGATTCCCTGTGTTGCGGGTGGCATGGACATACACAAATATAACATCACAACCACCCATGACCCGAGAACAAACATTTATTTGTCGCATAAATGTCTGCCCCAACCGGGATTCCAACCCGGGACCCTTCGCTTGGCAGGCAGGGTCACTACCAACTTAGTTATGTGGTCGTCCAAATGTACACATATACACGCTTCGCAAAAGCATCAGAATGCATACT
>PDGT01000149.1:167595-229832 GCA_003671415.1 Megathymus violae | reverse complement strand
ATAAGATAGATATATTATATGCTTTCTTGTTTGGTCTTCAGCTTTGAATTTATGATATTCACTAGCACAACGCAACTTACTTCGTACTTAAGAGGGTTAATGAATCTGCCACCAGTCTTGAAGTTCTAGAAGCTACATACGACCATAATTTGTATATATAATTAAAAAAAAACAATCCACCTATAAATAATATCATTCCCAATTATGACGCCATTGATCACCGGCTGGTCCATTAAAGCGTTAGCTGCAGCTTTCAAGAACGGCGACATGAATGACAACTTTACACCATATTTCTTCATGAAAGCGTCCAAATTAGCTTTTCGAAAAGCCATTAATTTACTGTTGAGATAAAAATAAAAGAGTTCATTAGAAAATTATGTAAATATTTACAATGAAAAAAATTGAGATACCCAAGAAATAGTAAGATAAGGTAAAATTACGAGTAGGTATAATAGCTAAATCTAAACAATTATTAACGAATTCTTAAAAATTCGTTAAAGTTCAATTGGCCCATTTAGAGATAAAAGACTTCACGCAACTTTGAAACTGTTGTAGGGAATTCAGGCACGCGCTGAATATAGGTTTCTAAGATATTTTCATTTAACAACAATGAAAATTGTTGGTAAAAATTCACTCAATCGCACTAGTATTGACTAGCGACTCGCCCTTTGGTAAGTTCTCTGTTAGAGTGAATATTATTTCACCTCATATCACATTCGTTGAATGTGGTCAGCATGGCCGTGGTATTCTGAGCTTCCTTTAATCTCTCAGCGATTCGTTGACGCATTTTGTTCATGGGCACTGGGTGTTCTGTGCGAGTCCCTGATATCGTTTTAGTGGGATCACCGATCCTTTGGGCAGCCAGCTGAAAGTAAAGAGAGGCGATTATGGGTTTAAAGTTAGTACCAAAAGTTACATTTACAGATGCGTTAAAAACTTTTGTGGTCTGTAAAGCCTTTTGTAAATTTATTTTAGTACATTAAACAATAATCAAGGTTTCATTGCAACGTCATTAAATGGTCAGTGTCAAATGGGTTAATGTTCAAATGCAACATATATTGCATTAGAGGTGGAACAATAAAGTTAAACCACAGTTTAACCGTGAGTAAAATAATGGATATTGAAAGACCACCATGTGATTTGGTGCAGATGATGATGCGGGCCATATAAATCTGAGGAATTTTGTATTTTTCAAAAAGTGAATAAAAAAATAAAATAAAAAATATTTTATTGATATAAACACATTCACAATTATATCTGATTGTTTTAGGAATTTTGTTTATTAGTGTAATTTCGATATGTTTTACGTTGAATTTATTATTATCTGTATGTGGTAATAAATTAGTTCAATTAACTGATTTTATAATTGAGCCTGCATGAATTATTAATATGAAATAATTTGTTAATATTGTCACGGTTTAACGACTTTTTCCTAGAGTTAATCCTTAAAGACTTCTAGACTGAGCAGTCGTGAGGTTCGCTCCAATTTAAACCATTTACTGTGGTGTAGTTTTAATATGTTAAAACATATAAGCAAATATTATGTAACACTGTAAGTTTATACACTGTGAGGTGTAAGTGTGCAATTCCTGATATTGTTGTTATTTTAAAGAGTTGCAGCTTTTTATTATTCGTACAGTAGGGCCAGCAGATTTTTTAACGACTGCAGTTTTAGCAGCAGCAGGTTTAGCAGCGATTGGCGCTGGAGCGGCAGCGGGTGTTGGGGCAGGCGCGGCTGCGAGCGCAGCTGCTGCAGGCTTCGCTGCGGGCGCAGCGGCTGGCTTGACAGCTGCGGGGGCGGGTGCCGGTGCTACACCTGTTACGTCCACCTGGAGATAATTAGATATAATACGACTTATTGTACTTCATGAAAAAACAAAGAAAATCATCAGATGACCCTATATGAAAAATACGTAAACTAAATTTAGTTTTAAATCAGCTTCGTTTTTAAAACATTAATCGTTTTTTAAACAGTGTTAATTTAAACTAATTAACGTATGAAGAAGAATCCGTCGAATCAAATAAAAGATCCATCCATTAATTTTGTTATACTATTTATTACTGGGCTAGTATCGCTTAATAAGCGATTCAGCAAAGATAATAGCTGATGACGATATTTCTCGTACGTATTGGTTTCTTTAGGATATGGTTTCTGAAAATAAAATTACCGAAAAGAGAGGCTGCTGTGATTTCACTGATTCGCCGTCCTTCACTAGCATCTTCACGATTTTCCCATTTCCTGGAGACATTACAGGGAGAGCCGTTTTATCAGTTTCTATTTCCAGAACCACTTCATCTATCGCAACTGCGTCACCTTCTTTCTTTATTAATCTATGTAACATAATGAATACATTCATCAACGAAAAAAGGATAAGTGAAAGTTTTTAAAAAAGAAAACATAAAAAAACAAATAAAATTCGTAACAATCAATAAGAAGAAATTTTGAGTCTAACCAATGATTGTTTGATCTGATACAACTATATATCATAAAAATATAAATATAAGGGACTGGCTGCGGGTTAAAATCACAGATAAGCTAGTTCATATGACTGCTGATAAAGAGAAGTGTCGACAAATGATCGCGTACCTCTTTAATTGAGATGGCACGTGAAGAAGAAGAAGAATGGTCACATTATATATCTTACTTGACATCGCCGCTGCTGACAGAGTCTGGAAACGTAGGAGCCTTCACTTCTTCCACTGCTTGACAGGGAACTGTGGTATGGACATATTGCTTCCATACACATTGAGGTGTTGAGTCTGAAAGTCTGTTCTGGCACCTAAGACAACACGCACGTTTTTTTACACTTTTCTCTGTCTGTACCAACTTAGCAAGTAATACAATTATGGTGATATTTTTTGTATTTTTGTATGAAGTACCTACAATATCAAGGCTCTTTCTATGTTGGTGGAAAACATTTGCCAATTAATGTTATAAAGTAATAGCGTGAAAACTTGTTCAAGATTTATATTTATAATAATATATACTAAAATTGATAAGTACAAGAAACGATCAAATTTAATAAGCTACCAATGAAATATAATTTAGTTCGTCAAGTCGACGTAGTATATGAACTATGAACTATTACTGTTAATTAATAGGAGGAAGACTCTTTTGTTGTTTTTTTGTTGTTTTGTTGTTGTTAATAAAAGTTCAAAAATACTGGAGAGTTTATTGTTAATAGAGTAATTATGTCAACAATATTTTTATAGTTACTACATTAAGCAACGTACTAACTTATTAAATATAACAATACTATCCAATAAAATGCACTTTATTGTTACAAAAATAAGCGAAACAGCAACCATGCTGCTAAAAGCTATTTGTTCTGGACTGCCTTTAGGTAGAAGACTTATAGAAAGGAGACAAGATAATTAAAGTAATAAATTTGACAACCACCTAGCCCAGTTGGGACCGAAGCTACTGAGCGGACAGGTCCCGGGTTTGATTCTCAGCCGAGCAGACATTTATATAACAGATAAATGTCTGTTTTTGGGTCATGGATATTTGTGATGTCATTTGTGTACGTCTACGCTATCCACATCACTGGGAATCCTATTGTGGGGGTGTGGAATGTGTGTGAGAGTTCACTTATTATTTATAATAATACGTACCTGAAGTTCATAAATGTTAAGATTTTTCTGGGAGACATCGCTTTGTATTGTGGATGCCAGATGCAGATCTTTCCTTGCAAAATCTAAAATAATGAAGTGGAAATAAGTACAAATGTCGGATATTATTATTATAATTTACGCTCATGCTGTTAAGAACCAAAGTTAAAAACATGGACGTCATATTATATGTTATTAATTTTTCATTGATAACATTTATATGTTAAAGACGTCTGGATGTGAACAACTCTGCATCCGGTTCCGTTCAGATTAGGAAATATTATGTACTGTAATCACTGATGACTTTGATCTAAATAAAAAAAATATATAAAGGATTTGTTTACGCTGTTTCATCATATTCATGTAATGCATTTATTAAAAAACATTTATGCCCTCTTCAAATTCCATGAGTAATTTTTGTGGTACTAATATGAAAAAAATAATTTAAATTATTAGGTAGACTAAGTACGTTTCGATTTTTTTAGTTTTTATGAACAACAATTTGCATTGATACAGTGGGCCTATGCACTTAGGACGGAAGTTCATTATCATAAATAGGTTGGGTCCAACAGGTTAATCACAGTAGACTTGAGTGGCCCTTGCGTGTAGTGTACATTTCAAACGCCATCATAAACAAATAAAACACGGCCATCGACGACCTGCAATATCTGCTAGGAATATTCATTGTATTTTTTTTTTACATAGAATAAGTTAATGCTTGACAACAATCCCGCCTGATGGAAAGTGGTGATGAAGTCTAAGATGTTGAACGCAATAACTTATAAGAGCCTATTCACTCTCCTCTTGAAGACTCCCAAAATTGTAAGAAGGCGGGAACACCGACGCGGGCAAGTTATTCCAGTCCTTTGCAGCGCGCATAATGAATGACCACGCAAATCGCGCCGTCCGTATGGGTGGTACGTTCACTACGTAAGGATGGATAAACGCCGTACGTCGAGTTGTTGGATGGAGAAACGGCGAATTACTTGTCGAAAGACCGTCTGGTCTGGTCGAAAGACCTGCGATGTTTGTTAAAAATTGAATATTGTAATCAGAACTATGACAGTTAAGAAATAGACTATAACTTACAAGTCGTGTTATCCGACGCCTGAGCATATTTAGATAATTATTTAAAATTAAAACAAAGAATCAAGTCATTAAATACGACTATTAATATAGTTTAGATATCATTATAGAAAATTAATCAACACTTCACGCAACTTTTGAAGTAAACTTTTATTCTTTTAATGTTGTGATTTCTGTCATAGTGATGGTTTTGAATGAGGTCTGATGATAGAGTTCTAACTAGAGTAATATGAATAAAATAAAATTATGGTTTCCTTTTATTTCAAGATTTAACGTTACCTTACAGTCAATTATGCTGTAATTCGCGCTATCCAATTTAAGAGGTCAACCTCCTCTGGTCGTGGTACATTCTGCGGTCGCTGGACTCTACCATCCAGCCTAATTCCAATAAAACTCATATATAGCTTGAAGATATATCTCGTTTCATAGTTTATATACTTGTTTATTATTACCTTGTTTGTTTATTACCTACCTGTTTATTACCTAGATTAATGATGATCCGAAATATTTTGAAAGTGCATTAGTCCTACTACTTAGTGTAGTTAGTTAAAGCAGTTTCAAAACTTTTTTTGTGGCCAGCAATATTTCGGTGATACACTCGTTATCAGAGTATTGTACAAATGACTGCCATCACACAGCGGAACGGCCGATTGCCGGGTACTATTAAAAAAACAAATCTAGTAGTCATAATTATTTTTGGTTACTATAAGAATTTAAAATTTAGTTCACTTATATAGATCCGACACAATACAATATTATATCTTTGAGCTGGTCGAATGATGAAGACTAAAAGGTCTCTAATGTGGCATATATAGCTTCCTAATTTGGGCGTTTAATTTCGCAATTCCTTCTAGTTTTCAGTACCAGTAAAATTTAAATGAAACAGCGAACATTAATGATAATAATCAATATTAGTTGTACAACAAAGCGTAATTCTTAAAAATATGTATAACTGCTTGAAAAGAAATGGCACAAATATTTATTCTCATTTCTATGTACCGACAGATGTCAGCATAGAATTTAGTAGTTCTACTACTTCATAATAGATGGCATCGTTTCAAAGTTTCCGTCGAAATAAATATAGGCCACTTCTCTGTTATTGTATTCATGAAAGTTCAAGTTTAAGTCGTAGGTATAGGATAAATACTTTCTTTTTTCTTTATAACTAACTGATAATATATTTGATTTACCTAGCTAATTCAAAGCTATACTTAAACTAGAATTCAATTAAGAAGCGTTGTAGTTTTATTATTAATATGTACATTCTTTATACATATATTGCAGAATAACATCTGTCAGGGCAGCTAAGATACTATTATAATAATAGTAAATAGTATACTGGCAATCCGTCTAGGAACGATCAATACAGTTATGTCACATTGCAGTTATTTCTTTACTGTATTGTATTAGCTTACACTTTTGCTCGCCGTTGTCAAAGGACTGAAGTTTGTGAAGCACGCTCTACCACTTTTTTCTAATATTTTAATTTATAATTTTTTCTAATATTTTAATTATCCCTTTTTTAATATTTTAAATAATAAACGTTTGCACGCCTTATATTACGATTCTTTGTATCGAGTTATGTACGTAGATTTACAGTTTTCTATTAACATTACTTATTGAGATTAGATACTTTTCTGAAATACGGTTCCTTTGCTCCTGTGGTTGCGTCCAAATGATCAATGGCGGTAGATTTTGCATTACTAATAATATAATGATGGTTTTCTAATTACAGGGTTTATTCTAATTAAAGGGTTTCTGAAAATCGGTTACTTGCTTATGAAATTTTTTTTCATCTCCAAAAAAACGAGCAGACGACCGATGGGTAGGAACCAATAAGTACTATTAAGGTGTTATCAACATGTTCTCGGCTGATGCTAAAAATTTACTGTCGCTCATGGGCATCAATAACAACACAGGTACCATTGACGTACTGCTGGCCGAAACGAAGTAAGTGAGTCAATATATCCGAACAAGCGCCCAAGATCATATTTAGAAGAATATTTAGTTTGGGTAATCTAGATTATTTTCAATGTATTTAAATAATTCGAATACGAATCAAAGTTTTGTTATGATCCTGTGCGCCTATACAAAAAGTGTAAAAAGTGTGTATGTCAGCTTCGACGCACTACTGGATTTTACTCCTTAAGTATAAATTCCTTGAGCAATACATATATAACAAATATAGGCGCTGTACAGTACTGGATATATTATTATATACACATTATACAGCGTACTTACAGCCTGTATACACGTATGCATTTAACATAAAAGGTGTGCTAGGTAGGTGTGCAAAAAAACGTAAAGTATTTTAGTTATCGCTTGACAAAATTTCACTCTTTATAAATTTTCCATACCTGGGGCCCTACATCCTACTCTACTCGTACTCCAATAACTCGAAATCTTGACCTCATAGACTTAAACTGTTTTTATTTATCTATTGCGTATCTAGTATTTTCTATAAACATATCTAGATGTTAATAAATCGTAAACGTATCCTTCATGCGCACTTTTCACGAAAGTAGTTTGAACGTAGTTATTGCAGTTGTCGTAAGGATGTCAGCAATCTGCGTATAAATTACGTACTACTACGTATACTAATATTACAAGGAGAGAGTGAGAATTTTATGATATACGGAAGGTAATCTTCGGAGTTACGAAATCTATTTAAAAGCTTCTTTCAGTATTTGAAGTATACATTAATTTGAAGGACATAGGTTATAAATCAAGTGTATAATAATGAATTATTGAACTGAAATGAGACCAGGACGGGCTGCTAATATAAAGTAGGTATAATTCAAAATTAATCATTTCCATAAACAACATGTAGGTACTTATGATATCTTTAGTAAATTATTATTTTATACATTTGGGCAGTGATAGTGTTGAAGTTTCTATCCATCTGAAAGCATTACTTATATCTCTATGATCTATATATCGTCACACAGATATGTGTTATAGATTGATCGAAATATAGATTGAATGTCTTTGAGGTAATATTATAGATAGGTAGGTAGATATATTCTATACTTACAAGTCCGACAGCCCTTTGAGTGTGACATTAGTAGTGACCACTCAAGACGTCGTTATACGCGTCTCCTTGACTGTTATAGGGTTGTCGATTTTAAATATTTAAAAAGTAAGTTTTTTAAAATTATGCGTTTATCATAAATTATGTATTATGCTTGCTTCGGTGAAGGAAAATATCATGAATTCTATCAACACGCAGTGGTCAGCTGGAGGACTATGGCCTATAGGTACCTCTCACGTTGTGAGAAGAGATTCGAACCCAATCAATCGTCCAATTTTTTATGGTAGAATACAAGTGCAAATAAAAGTTAGATGTTAAAATAAATAGTACCTCCATATTCTCGCAAAATTTAACGAAATAAATAGTTACTGTAAAAAAGTTATAATAGGTAAATTTTTATTTAAAATTTATATCTACAAAGCAGCTAATGTAATCTATGTAATTAAAATATTAAATATCAAATTAATGACATTAATTGTGATTGTGGAATTATTAATTTTTATTAAGTTGTGTCTATTAATAATGACGTAGTTATTTAAAATTGTAGTTTGTGTTTGGACATCAATAGTGGTACAAATTTAATAAGGTAGTTTATTAAAGATTCCCTTGACAAATCCACTTTGTTGATAGGGTGAGTGTTGCATTGGACTGTATATAGTATTGATTCATGTTCTAGATCTAGTAAAATATGTGCTGAGAAATTGTGTAATTATCCACTTTTACGATTATTTGATTAAAAATCAGTGTTGATCATTGGATTATGTTGTATTTGTATTATTTTTCAAGATTAAACGGAGAATAAAGTATTAGTCAAATTTTATGTCAAATCTTAGTAATGAGATATAAATTTAGGCAGCCCTATGATATGAGGGGAAGCTCCCCTACTAATTTGCTAAGATTCGTGGTGCCCGCATCTTTGATTAGAAATCTATAGTCCCAAAGGGCAGCGTACCTAAGCTATCGACTGCTCATTTATCTACTCCAACAATTTCCTAATGAATATTTGGCACTGCACGAACTATAACCGTGTCTGTATTTGTACGACTGCTCGGTTATGATTTCGGAATGTGCAATGTTTGTCTATTACACGGTAGCTGGAGTGATTTATGAGGCACTTAAAGTAAATAGTATTTTGTAAGTTTTTGTTACATAGTGGGCACTAAAGGTTTTCATATTCTTGCCCCTTTTTGAAGAACCTATTCGTTTGGTAGTTTAAGAACACCTAAACGGAGCCTTTTCTTTTTAAATTGTTAATTCTAATATCTACTTAAGGTAATTCTTTCGATAATAGTCCGTGAAATTTATTTAATTTTTTATTATCATTTTTTACTTGCATGATAAAAAAATTGTTTGCAAGATAAAAGTAAAGAGATTTGACACTAGTTTAATTGGAAAAAGTGTCAATATCTTCCATTATCTTTTTGTAATCGAAGTGGGGCCTTAAAAAGTAATTTTGGGGTGTAAGACCAGCCCATTCAACCATCATTGTCTCCAAGCCAATCCCCTGTTTATGCTGCACTCTGTTAAAGAACGAACGAGGGAATTAGAACAGGTCCTTGCGGTTTAAGGTCACTGGGCTCTGTACTAATCAATGGCAGTAATTCGTTACCTGCCTTGATATATAGCGCGTTTGTTATTATTTGTAATATGCGTGTGAATGTTTTGGTGAGTCCTTAAAAATGTGCATTTTTCTTGGCCTGCAATGCATCATGAACATAAGATGGACGAAAACTCTGTAACAAATCTTGTCTACAGCTTGTCTGTTCGTTTGCTACATTCAATTTTTTTAGGAGGTATAAGACGGAATTGTTGAAATTTAGTTCAAATACATAGTTATTGGACCAATGACAGAATTATACGGTAAATAAATGAATTATGATATTGAGGGCATCAGCCCTCATCAAATCATGACAAATGTGAGTATGAAAATAAAAGCAAAACTTTAGTATAGATAAATCAAGGGGCTCGTTATGACGGATGTAAATATACTCAAACTAAGTTTTACAATACGTTTAAAAGATTCTAGAAAATACAGAAAAATTGGCTGCTTATTCCTCGTCTCCGAAACTGCCGAATCTAAAAATAAAAAAATAATACGAACGTCAAAACTTCTTCAGGAAACAAAAAACACGAGTTCAATTCAAGCTTAAACCTAGATTGCGTGTTAGTTCTATTCCAGGCGTATCTTACAACAATCAAATTATCAGGTGATAATATTTTCCTATTCTAAAATGTCCAATGTCCGATGTACAGGACACTTAAAATGATTCTTGTTACGAATTTTCACTTACTAGTTAATTTATTAAGGGGTTTAGTTTTCGTATACAAATTGTTTATTTGAAACAGTTCGGAGAGTGTACGACGGCGCTGCGGCCGGCCGAAGCGAAGTCTTAAAGTTATTAATACTTCCATGTATTGTTTAGGAGCCACTGAACACCGGCTCCGCTGTGTTGCAAAACGACGCTAGTGAAAATTTAGAAGCTATTGCTTGCATTAATTAAATTAGTAGCTAGGTATCACTATAAACTGTTTATGTAACAGTTAAAGAAGGACTGAAGTGATGAGTTTGGGGCTCTGAATTCAAGCCGAGCACGGATTCTGGGTTTGACTGTAAACCGGGGCATGTGGCAGATATATGTTGGTTTGCGGGTCTTGGCTTTTTTTGTGTCTGAACATTTCTTAATTTATAATTACTCCTTGCTAGCTTTGCTAATTTTCGTGGGAAACGGCCACCACTTACTATGCGATGGTTCATTCGTTCGTTTGCTCAGAGTTACATATATTATGTCTATCGTAAGCATACAGAATAGGTAAATTTTTGAAGAGAACAACTTATATTTAAACGCAAACCCGCACTAGCATTCCCTATATTGCCATAAATTACATAAAATAAACGCCTACGACTCGAAATAAATGTTAATCTGTCACATAAATATTTGTCTCGGCCAGGAATCAAACCCGGGACTATAAGCAGAGCCAATACTATTTTTATTCAGTGGGAGTCTGTAGTGGGCTATAGGGTCGTCGGACCTGAAAGTGAAAAATCTTAAACACAAGTAATACTTCGCATATGTAATATAGAATTTCTCATTTACCAACTTACATCGCTGTTACCGTGGTCCTTAAAAGAATCATTTTCACAATGTTATGGTGACTATGGATGGTGTTTTGATGGTAGTCTCTGGTGGTTACTCAGAAAAAACAGTTTATAATAAAATAGTCTTGGAATAGCGCCTTTTAAACGCATGTAGGGCTTGGTGCATAATCGAACTTGGTCAGAGGCAAATTCGTGAAATATTATTTAAATATGAATTTATTCTCCAAGACTGTGTATTTACCCCCTTATACCGGATTGTGAGCCGGTCTGAGCAAGTTGTGCCATCTCAGGTAATAAGTAAGCAACTGTTTCAGCTTAAACGCTCAACTTGCCCCAACCGCCATTATCCTACTAGGGATGTGCGTTAATGGGATGAACGAGGTATGAATTTCTAGATAAGTTCTATGAAATGTAAGATACGAGGACAGATTAAAATAAGGAGTTCTTTCAGTTCAATGTTCACATATAAAATATAAAATTAAACGAATTTATCCGGATGTGAAGTTCTGTTAGTAAATAACGTAATTTGTTGGAGACATTACCTAAATATAAGTATGTATATATTTATTTCACTGTATAGTATCCATATTTATTTTACTATATAGTAGCCACGCTAGAAACCTGCTATATGTATTACTAAATCATAACTAAATAATATAAATGAAAACAGAGATCTCTATTGCAATTTACGATACTGATATGTTTTTTTATATTTATAACGAAATATCTCAGTGTGCTGTGGTTAGTTGCACAAAAAAGAGATAATTCTTAAAAGTAACAACTGTGAAAATTGTTAAGTTGCTATAATGACTCCGTTAATGATTATTGTTGTTTTTTATATATTTTTTGTTTCATATATAATATATTATATATTTTATAACATAAGCGGCTCTTTTATGGGTTGATTTGTAAAAAAATTTAATAATTAAATTTAAATAAAGGTCAAAAGCATTCTCATCTGACTGCATCAAGACTGATTGGACATAAGTTTAATATGTGGTCATAAGTAGTAGTAACAGCTGTCCGTAATTGTGAGTAGGAAAAATACCTCTTTGAGTTTTTTACTGCTTCTTTTTCTGGGTCCACTGGCTTCGGACACGTAGTTTGAACGCTTAAAAATATTTTTAATAATAAACTTCGAAAAAACTTAATTCCGTTTCAATTTTATTTCATGTCATTTCATTTAAATACCTTTTTGCTCCTATCGATTGTCTGCCGGTGGCGTGCCGTCACTACGCAGTCCGGTGCGTCCTATAACGTCCAAAATTTTCTTCGCTTGTAAGTCCGGTCTTCGGAGTTGGCAACTTGTCGATTTATTGAATAAATAGTTTTGCAGTATTTGCGGAGATTTATAGTTTGTCTTGGACGGACAATGCGCTATAAGCGATATTGTCCGAGTCCCGACAACCTGACGCTGTTTGTGCCCGACAAATTGTTGAGAACTTTATGTATTTGCTTCAATTATGCTTTGGTAACTTGATTATTCTATCAAGCAATTGCTCGGTAGCATAAAGTTTGCCACTTACGATAAATATCAATCTTAAATTTAAAATTAATATTCTCCAATTTATCCTCATTTTCTTTAATCACACATATTGTTAAGTCATCGTTCGTTCGTTCTTCATCGTACATTTTTCGGTGAAAACACACTATGAACCCTTTGACAAAGATTAATCTTTAATATTTTAAAGGTATATGATGTATTTATCCACACTTGGTTACCTTGATGGACTATGGCTGGATTCCATATCATAATGAGTATCAGCAAAGGAATATTGAGGGTTATATTGTGAATATGATGTATTTTCTAAGTCCTAAGTCTACCAGTAGGTCCAAAAAGTGGAAAAGTGATACAATGAGGCAAACTTCGAACGTATCTAAACAATAATATATATTAAACTCAAAGATGATATATGTATACACATCTATTTTTGTTATTACTTTTTTTGGTATTCTATTAGGAGTACTTAACGTAATAAAATTTCACAAAAGCATATCCAGATATTAATCATATTGTATAATGTCTTCATTTACTTATTTACATGTTACACATTTTTCACTTATATTATGTTGCCAAATTTAAACGATAATTTTTACACACAAAAAAATAAAATACATACTAAATGATTAATAAAAATATTTTGAAATTCGTATGATTATGATTAATGGACATGCTGATTGTTGGTTTGAATTCTGTGCGAACCTGTTTAATACAACATAAAACCAGATAAGCACGAGTGTATTTTAAATAGTTACATGTATTTTACGCACCCCTTGCATCTCCGAGTTTACAGTTACGAATAGTAACTGTGTAGCGATTTCAATAACAACGCATTTAAAAAAAACTTTTACGTATCACCAAATTCGCAAGTAGGCAAGGGGAAGGCTCCCCAAACCGAAATTACTCAATGAAACGAAAGCCGAGCGAGCGCCGTAAATCGCACACAATACGATACGCCTAAACAACCCCTACCTCCCTTCGATATCAAAAATATAAAATGGCGTCTACGGCGTCTTGTCTTTATCTTTTCCTTATGTAAATGATGGTGGAATATTGGGAATTTAATGAGGTTAAGAACTTTCCCGCCGATTGTGGCGCCGTGCCTCGGGCGTTCGGGACGATGAACTTTGGTAGAAATGCAATTTTGTAAACCTAACTTTTTAAAAGACTTATTCGCTATAAGAGCTTTGGAAATTATTTTTGTGTGTGCAATTACAATTTTGTTTCACAATTATCAAAAGATAATCACAACAAGTTTTTTAAAAGTTGTATTTTAATATAAAAATATGTAGAATAGAAGCTTTAAAACAGTTTTTGGTGTTAAATTAAATTTGTTAAAGTTTACCTTTGCTATAAAATTCTTATGTCAATTAAGTATGAAATTGTTAACACTTCCGGTTACAAATCATTAAAAAAATTTAGTATTCGCAGATTCGGTGTACATATTTTATTTATGTCGTTTTAAATCGAATGTTAGTCAATTCAACTTTTTTTATTTACAAAATTTATTTTATGCCGAATATTGGAAAGCTGCCCAAAATTGGACTAAGCACCTTATCTTAGCGTATAATATATGTACGTTGTACGCGGAATTATAATACCGAGTGCAATCGAGCTTGCTACATATAACGACTCTCTCTAATATCACGATTTTAATTGGCACAATTTACTACCAAGGAAGTTCTTACTATTCTAACTCTCAAGTTTGCGGCGGAAACGGATCCAGCGCCATTGTGACGGCGGAAGTAGCGAAGACTTCCGCCGCGCAATAAATCTTTAATTTTGGCAACCTCGGATTGGAGACTACTGGGAGACTATGAGGTAGGGGCCGATTTTTGCACATTACATAAAATTCCTAGTGATATTTGTCATGATAGGGTCGGCTATATTTTAAGCGATTTATTGTAAAACACTATATATTCAACCATTTATTTTGAGGCAGTGGCTAATAAAAAAAAATCACTAATTTTTAACAGCAGTTTTTACTCTTACACTTACTTCGGATAGAATGTTCGGTGGGAACGAAAATGCTCTACGAAAACTATTATAACTTTTTTTGTTATAAAAATAATAATATACTAGGAATATGTAATAATCGACGATGGAAAATATCTGGTAAATGTGTGTTGTCATTTTTCAGAAAAATCATTACAAATGCCAATTTTACATGCACTTAACATATATAGAATAATCTTATTGCTTATTGCGAAAATATTCCCCTGTACCGCGTCGTAGACTGAAGCGAACAGAGTCGTATTATTTTGTCAGTTGGGCATATAATAAATGTTATCTAAGTGTTACTGTTTTAATTTCAGTGTAGTAAGACACTGTGTACATTAATTTAAACTCTAGATATCATCCTTTAATATTTTTATATTCGGGAAATTCCAAGACCTTTAGGGGTATAAATTAAATTGTTCTTCCAGTTCTTTAGTATTTAAACTAAAAGGTTACAAGGTTACAAGCAGCTCACACCTCTGCACTACGATTCCCTGTGTTGCGGGTGGCATGGCACACAGATATAACATCAGAAACACCCATGACCCGCGAACAATATATACACACACATAGACGTCTGCCCGGCCGGGGATCGAATCCGGGACTCCTCGCTTGCCAGGCAGGGTTACTACTAACTGGGCTATGGGTTTGTCTATTCCTTTAGTCGCATGTGAAGTTGTCGTATTAATTAATATTAAAGCAAATTAATTCTACAACAAATCTCGTATTACTTACTACTATTCGTATCTTGTACGCCCCTATCTTGTTCGCAACGATGAATAGATGTTATCCTTCGTCTATTCAACGGACCGAATGTCCCGGCATGTAAGACAAATTAGTTCGTGCCTTGGCTAGGAATGTAGCTATTATATAATACGATATACCTATATTCCATATTGAGAAATTACAATATCTTTCAGTACAGTACATCACGTAAATTTTGTTTTCCTTCGTGCTTCAGTGGGCTTCGTGTTGATAGTCAGTTGATGTGAAGATGTGCTGAGGAGTTGTTTCGCTTGTTCTTCTCTTTAATGTTAAAGCATCTTTTCAAAACAGTAGTCGCATAAAAAATTACGTGAAAAGGGCATTTACAAAATATTTAAGTGATTAAATGGTTTTCAATTTGACTTTGATATACCTATATCAAACTACGATGTCGTCGCCGGTTAAGTAGACGTACAATACAATACCAATACAATATACTTTATTATATATCAAAAGAAATACATACTTAGAAAGAACAGAAAACACGTTGTAAACAATATGCTAATATAACGTACTTTACATAATGTACTAAATATATGTTAACGACATTTATTTTATGTGTTATGTGAAAGCGAATTCTGTAATCGATTTTTGCTAACAACTTCGCTTGTAAGAATTTATACCTACATATATCGAGAAGGATTTCGGAGAGCATACTAAGGCTGTAAGTTCGATCCTGTTAAACCTATTTTAATGTATTATATATAATCTCTCATACATACCTCTGCATAAGGATTTCATGTGCTGCGCGTGAAAAAAACACGAATGACTGACGGTCACGACTTGATAGTGAACATTGATCTGTTACATAAATGTCTACCCAGGCCGGGAATTGAACCCAGGACCGGTCAGCGGACTCACTACCGATTGGAACTTAAGCTTATTTTTACGTTAGCTTTGCAGCTCTTGAAAACACAATGCACGTCAAAATCGGTCATTAGTATTTGTGTTATACTCGGTCATACCAACAGGACGTACCAGCAGCGAAACATTGCGTAAATTAATATTAGTTTAACACCAAGTGTACTGAGTACGCATTTGTTACAAATACTTGCAGTTAATAACATTATATATCTTGCTGTTTTATTTGCCAGCGCTCTTTTTTTGAAAGTCCATTGTGGGGTCTAAGGCGCTCTGTCAATCCTAGAACACAAGCTAACATCCCTTGCTCGCAGTACACATGCTTTGGCGATCGGTCTTCCCTGTCAGGGATGCCTGGTCGTTGCCCAGCTTAATCCAGAGAGTACTTGAATTTGGTGGTACAGTTCCATGTATATTGTAATTACTCTGTTTAGTTAGTAAATACACTAATGCACATCATCTTTTGTTTCTGCAACCGTTTTGAGAAGGTGATTTAACATTGAGAAGATGAGAAGGCGAAAGAAACTACTCAGATTTTTTTTTAAAACAACATATGGGAATTACAAGGTAAGTTTTAACCTGCACAGAACTGGTTTCGGCACTGTTATTTCCAAGCGTTCTTTACAATAATATGAGAATATTTCCCACGTTACGCGGGCAAAGTCTAAAGTTGGTTTTCTATCTTTCTAGCTAACATGGTTCTTCGAAAATGTAATGTAAACATTTTTAAAGCTGAAGCCACTTTAGAGAGCGGTATATTGTTGTCGGCTATCAAGGTATATTAGACGCCCCCTATAGACTATCCTACCCCTAGACGATTCTACCGATGTGTATGGTATGAACTGACTTTTTTACTGGCTGATATGGCTTGTCCCCTTGTTAACATTAAATCGGTTAACATTAAAAGGGCTGGTTTATGTTGAAAACGATCGGTAGTGCCCAGACTCAAAGTACCGATTTTTCAATATTAAAAGGGATTGTACATGTCGAAATGAATCGAAGTACTTAGGCTTAAGGCATCGGGCGTATCTTGGGGCAGGCCGGCGGCCGGGGGAGGCGCGTCCGGAACTGAGGCTCGCGACACCTTCGTCTGTGATTGCAATCCGGCACTAATCATATTCCCAACGATTTCGAAGGAAATTCGGTTAGATCATTCCATTTGATAAATTGATTACTATTTATTAATCACCTGAGATTTTTGTCAAATCGTTAAATCAGTCAAATAATAATATATAATAAATAAGTCAAATAACGCGTTCGGATATATTTTGCCGGTAGATGTGTTACATCTAAATTTTTAAATTATTTGAGGCTTGGTATGAAAAATGCGCCGGTCAATTAGGCGTCTTTTGAGACCGCAGATTATTATAAAATTATTATGATACAACTTCATTATTACAGCGTAATAATAATCTTTGCAGGTAGTGCTAGTGGCGTAACGGATTCCGCGCTGGCTAAAACTTACTTTGTAATTGCCATATGTTGTTTTAAAAGATGTGCCGAGGAGAGTCATTCGCCGATTCTTTTGCTCATAGTTAAAGCACCTTTTCGAAACGGCAGTAGAAGCGAAAATGACTTGCATAAGTTTATATGAAAATACCTAAATGGTTAAAGCATTTTGAATGTCAATTTAGTTATAAATACTTGTAAATATAATATAAGTGAAAAATAGCTTCTACTAAGACAAACGAGTTACTTAACAACAAACAGATATAAACTCAGCTCTGAGATTTTAAATCTTTTTCGAAAACTGTTTCAGCATTAGATTTAACTAATATCATCCATCTAAAAGAAACTGAAATCAGTTCATAAAACATCCAATCTTAATATACAAGTTCAGTTTTAGATATTTATAAAAAATTTACGCTAACACTTACTAAATCAAAGGAATATATTTGTACACTAGCTGTGCCCGCGACCTCGTCCGCGTGGAATTTAACAAAAAAGTTATTTAGTAGAAATAAAAGTAGCCTAAGTTACTCCTTATTACATCAGCTACCTGCCAGTGAAAGTCCCGTCAAAATCGGTCCAGCCGTTTCAGAGATTAGCCAGAACAAACAGACAGACAGACAAAAATGGTAAAAAAAATATTTTGGTATATGTACCGTATATATATTCATATGCATGTAATAGAAAGCAGTTATTTTAATATTACAAACAGATACTTCAATTTTATTTATTAGTATAGACATAGATTACATTAGTAAAATCGTTTAGACGCGGTATACCGTTCCAAATATAATTAAGTACGTGCATAATAGTTGATATAATCAAATGTCTTTAAGAATAAATTTATGTCAGGTGAGTCGCTACGTGTAATATGCTTACTTTAAACCTACTTACTACCTAGATACAAGTATGTGTTTATTAGCACAAGGTTAGAGATATTGAATATTAAGATTACAATATTATAGATTCGTTAGAGTTTCTGCTTAGAAAGTATAGAAACTGAAATGATTAATACTTAAACCCCAGGGTTCAAATATTCCGTGTAAGACTATGTACCGGTTTAAATATATATTTATGTGCGTTAAAAAAGGTATCACTGCACCCAGAGCATTCTTTGAAATATCTCATAATAAGTTCGACAGAGTCACTGCCTATCCCTATGTGTCTTTATTATCATTATAACTTATATTGTCCGATTGCTGATTCAAAGCCATGTCCGCCCAAGTGCGATGTAGAACTCCCAGGTATGCAGGTTTCTTCACGTTGTTTTCATTCGCCGAAGAAATCATAATTAATTTTTAATACGCATATTATTTGAAAAGTTCGAGGTGCGTGCTGGATTAGAACTCGTTTGTCCCGTGCGGGAGACCTACATTCAAACCACATGCTAAACTAACTTTTAATTTTTCCATCCAATATTCGTGAGGAAATCGAGTGTGACAGACGGGCGAATTTACTCCCGGTTTTCATCTAATGTTTGGCAGAAAAACCTATATAGATGATATCTCCTTTAATACATTTATTTGACTTCTGAGTCAGAAGCAAGTTCCATTATATAAAGATTCTACTTCCTATATATTTTGATGTAGGAGTATACCTTAAAAAGCATTCCTGATTTGAAGTTCTATTAATTAGTTACTCTAATTCCGTAAGGTTTAATTTAATCTATAATATACAAATAGATAAAAATAAAGACGTTAAATTTTCACTGATAAATGTAATATTTTATGCGTGTCTTTTGGATGTGTTTGGCTACGTCTAAAGTGTTGTGTCCTCTTAATTACGTCCATTGCGGGGACTTTAGCGTATCAGGGTTAACCATTACCAGTGGTTGACCACAAAATGCCACACAGATGCCTCCCAGTTATCTGGTTAATAAAAGTGAATACATAACAGGTAGTTTTACTGTTACATAAACACAATTATCACGTTAGCTCGCCCACAACTGTCGTCCACTTCCTACAAATGGCTCCAATAAAATGTGACGGCGGGGAAAATACGATTCAAGTTACCAGCATACGCGTGTGTTATAAATTAAAAATATGAAATGAGTTTATTTTACTTATTTGTATAATTCGTAAAAGTAGGAGTGATTTGTGAGGCGAATTATTTGAAGTTTTGAATTAATTTTAAATGTTATTAAATTTTATTGTCTTAACAGAGCGACACGAAGGAACGATTGTATAAAAATAATATATATTTGCTGTGTCATCTTAAAAACATGTTTTGTAAAATTAGTTTAAGGGTAGATTTAGAGGATATATTTATTTTTCATGCCTTTATTTTTCTAACAAACTAGTAGATTTCCCATCACTCATGGACATTATTAAAACGAAGTTATTTACTAATAAGAGAGAAGGAATTTCTGGCTCTCTTCTTGAAGAAGTCTATCTAGGTCTAGCCAGCTGGGAAAGTCATGTAAATTGTACTGCACATGATGTTTATTAGAACAGGTATCTATTTAATTGCTTATGGCTATAAAGACAACGATTAATAATCAAATCAAAAATATTTTTTTTAATTTTCTTTTACTTTTTTATATGAAAGTAGGTAAGCATTTCTGCGAGTATGTTATGTTCGTTAAAATTTTATACTGTTTTTAATACAAAGTAATATTTCGTTTCAATTCGATATTCTTCCTGCTTTCTTTCGATTTAAAATTTGTAAGACTCTTTGATTTTATTTTCTTAAATTTAAATACTTGTTTCGTTTCCACTGTCATTCAAAGTACTTCGCATAAAGTTCTCTATCGTTCACAATTTGAACCATCGTTCAGTCCAAGCAAGTGGTCTCAGCAGGTTGCCGACTCAATAGCAGACAAGTAGATAGATTCACCGTGCCGTCGCAAACACTGGCCGACAGCGGGGGTTCCCGTAATATGGGTTAAATCTTGCGTTCATGTTAGCATAACAGCATGTTCTAATTAAAAGTTTCCACCAGATTTCTTCTGAGAGTAAACGTAGTAAAGTACGGTTCTATTCTTAAGTGTTAGCGATTTATTTTTAAAGATTTTATTTACTATAAAGTAGAGATGGGTCAACTATGAATTATTTATGGTCAACAACTATTGTAACTAATCGCTTGCAAAAAGGCTAAATAGTCGGCTGACTATTTCCAGGTTAATTTTGAGTGTTGACAATAAATCAAAAGTTTCTTTTACTTCGGTTGAGATTAGGTAATTTTGTTATTCAGTATTATCTAAATTACAGATTTATTATTGTTAATATTTTTCTTCTTATTTCAGTTCAATTATCAGTAACCAAACGACACTACGAGTTCTCAGTTGTGATTTAAATAACTTTTAGGCTGATTCTACAATAAAAACATTAACAAAAGCTTATTATAAATAAAGGTCATGATTACATTTCAATAAATCTATTTTTAAACATAGAAGAAATAGGAATGAATAAAAAGAGCAGGCTACTCGGGCTTTTTGCCGATTATAGAATACGAAAATTAATCGCCTTTCTCGACTAGTCAAGCCGTCTCTAGTACAAAGCAGTCACAATGAACACAGACTGATCAGAATTTTCATTAAAACGTTATGACGAAACATGACGAAAATATATAAATTATTGTATCCTTATACAGTTCACATAGGACTAAAAAATGTAGCAAATAAGTCATTTTTAAGTTACAATCAATACATTTTAATGAATAAATCAACGGTTATACAACAACAAACGCGTAGTCATCCTGTCAATGCTAGCACCTGCACAATTATACTTAACTCCACTGATTGAAACACATCACTACTGACTTGACTACAAGGCAGTTAGTACCCGTATCGATGGCACACGAGATACAAAACGTACGCCTACATCATATACAAAATACAGATGCATAAGAAAATATGTACATTTGTGAATAATTTGGTATAAATTTATTCATGTTACGCATCAACAAGAACCCTTCTTTGATTTATTCGGTAGATACTAGCGGTTGCTCCCTAAATTCTGCGGTCGTTATCAAATTCAAATATTGAAATCGATCAGCTATGGATCGGATATATTTTCCTTATCCTGCTTCTGTTGTGTCTGCGTCACGTATTTAGTTTAGGCAGGAACATAACCATTGTATTAATAAATATAAATTCAGTTTATGTTAACATTTTAAGGTACAGATTGGAAGTGCAATGGCACATTAGTTGCTGTTTGTCTGTTTACTTTGCATCTGTTGTAAGTCCAAAATTCACCTTCTAATGTAATGCTAATTCTAATCTAATGTCCGATGCAACAAACATTCAGCCCTTTTTGCAGTAGTAAATGAATATAACGCAAATTAATTTTATTCAATTATTAAGTAAAGATTGGATAGGAGTTGAAAGTTGAAACAGTTAAGTAGTTTTAACGTATTAATTACAAATATTGTAACGAAAATGTCTGAATGAAATCGAACGTAGCATAGAAAGTTGGAGAAAGCGCAATAGAATTATTATAATGAAACTGCATTCTTTTTTTCATTTAGCTGTTAATTTTTTACAATTTTATAGATAGTTTATGGCGCCTTTTATTACAACTACAAGAAAATTACGAGAATGTTTGTAGAAGATAATTCCGCTCTTACTTAGAAAATATAACCATCAACTATATTTTAATCAGATAAAATATTAAAATTTTAATTATTCCAGTAGTCATTCAGTCCAGTAGCCACTGTTAGTGATGTTTCTATATACCCGTAAATGTATACTCAACTAAAAATTGAGTGATTTTCGTCATAGTATTTTTATTTCGCAATTGCCCTTATTCTTAATGAAACATACATATACGGTACTAGAATTATTCCACATTTTCTTTATCGTAAGACAGACAAATAGGTGTGGGCTGTGTATGTTCATGCTAACTAAAAGACAACAATTATTGGATTTGTGCGTTTACATTAAATAAACAAATTTCACAAATTCTACATTTACAAACTTCCCCACGATTGCTCCATGTATTAATAAAAACCGACTGCAAATTTGAGAGATATATATACTTTTAGAGTTTACCGCAAAAAGAGACAAAGATTTTTTTTTACTAGCATGAAGTGATGAAGGATGTGTTCGCTATTTAAGAATGACAAAACAGTCAGTCGTTCTCGTGGCAGATCGTTAGTCTTATCTCAAAAATTCATAAACCCCACCCCACGGCTTACTTATTAATCTTAGAAGACGCACATCAAACGAATCGCGAAGGGTTACTTCCATCCGGGCCCTCGGGGTAAGGAGAAAAAATCACGAAGTAAAGACGCAATTACTTTTCGACAACCACGGACCTGCGTTTTTTGTTCTGAACGACAACTATTTTAGGTGGTTTTAAGGTCGAATGTTACGCGGCATTTTGTGATTGAGCGTAACTGTAAGTTTGTCGGGAAGTTCGCTAAAAGCATGGGCCGTGTCAAAGAAATGCGTCTAATGAATGTATTGATAGCTGCGCTTATGCGTATGTCGGAGTATTTTTTTAAGCAGGACGCGCTAGTGTGCGTGAAGGAGGGGAGACGCTAAGAGACGCTTTCTTCGGCCCCTTCTTTCTTATAGAGCGCTCAGTGAAGTTTGGTCCTTCAAGTTCATGACGAAATGTTTGCTTCGAAAAGAATATTTTTAAATATTACTGTGCATGACTTATATTACGAAACTATTTTATTTGCACACTTAACCAAAACATAAAATACAACAGGAAAATTTAAGGTAAGCTTCAATGCACATACATTAACTAGGGAAGCGATTATCGACTCCCAGAAATTCTTTGCACAAAAAAAAGTAGATGGACATTGTTGGGTTCTATGTGCTTTTGTGTACTGTTCTAAATAATTATGGACTTTGAAGGGCGTTCTTTATTGTTCTTAATTTTATTTTACACTTAAACATCAGCTGCGTGTTACTTAGTACATCTTTAAATTGAAGCGACCCGCTTTTTTATAGCACTAGTGAATTGTTGTTTTTATTTATAAGGTATTTCATAAATTTTTCATGACGTAGTTTTGACAGTCAGACACTATGAAGTAATATAAAATAATGAAAAATCGACCTCTCTGTTTACACTGGGTGTCGCTACTCGGTTTTTTATAAATTACTTTAAGAGGGCGATAAAAATTTGTATTAACCTAAATACAATATATCAAACTAGGTCTAAAAAAACGTTAACAAAGTGACACCCCTGCACTACGATTTACTTTGTTGCGGGTGGCATGGACGTACATAATTATGACAACACAAACACCTATGCATGACTCGAGAATAAACATTTATCTGTCACATAAATATCTGCCTCAGCTGGGAATCGAACCCGGGACCCCTCGCTTGGCCAGTAGGGTCACTACTAACTGGGCTATGGGGTCGTCATAATATATTTATATAAGTTTATTACTGAAAAAAATATGTTGAAGTAAAAAAAACTAAGCCTATAAAAACCTCAGACGCTTGATTACCATCTACTTTCAACAATATTAGTTTTGTAAAATCCTTAAATTATATAATTAACTAGCTGTGCCCGCGACTTCGTCCGCGTGGAATTTAACAAAAAAGTTATTTAGTAGAAATAAAAGTAGCCTAAGTTACTCCTTATTATATCAGCTACCTACCAGTGAAAGTCCCGTCAAAATCGATCCAGCCGTTTTAAAGATTAGCCGGATCAAACAGACAGACAGACAAAAATTGTAAAAAAAAATATTTTGGTATATGTACCGTATATACATTCATATGCATGTAGTAAAAAGCGGTTATTTAAATATTACAAACAGACACTCCAATTTTATGTATTAGTATAGATATCTTGTAATTTGATTTTAATTAATTAGATTACTTTATTTTATAGCTTATAATTATATCCTAGAAAATCTCTTAAATTTTATTGCCACGTGAAACTGAACATACTTAATGAGTAAGATGCCTGCGATCTGCATTTCCCTTATCGTTAATTCCGCTATGCGAATTCAAATCAGTTGGAATATTAATTTCTTTTCTGTCCAGGTTAAATGTCATATGATATTTTCAGAATTATCACATTTTCCACTTTGATAATTAATATACATATTTTACTGGATAAAATTACCCAATAATTAATTAAGGATTTAGTATAACCAAGTGATTAATTGTTATCGTGATTCAATATAAGTAAAAATTTTAACTGTAAACTGTGCACAAAAGTCCGTTGAAACACAATACATTAAGCATTCATTCGAATCCCATGATTCAAATTTATAATTTTGAACATCTCACGAGTTATTGATTAAGACTAGCCAATCTCACCACAAATCACCCCCTATTACGCAGAGCTCCGTCGATCGTCTCAAAGTTGCGCGCACACAAGCAGACAACACTATTCGCAGGCCACACCGACGCACACACGCGTACAGCTCGCGAGGGGCGCGTGCCCTTGCAAACTCCTCCTTTATATTTTCTTTGTTATGTAAAAAAATAATAATGGTAGAAAGGGGATCTCAAAATCGATACTCCAATTGCTGTACCTACTGTCGTTATCGGGTCCATTTGGGACGGGATATTTTTTTGGCGTATTTGGGTACTTAATACATAATTTGAACTGGTTTGTAACATTTCTTAATGTTTAATTTGTCTATGAATCAAGGTTCATCGGTAGTTAGCTTTATTCTGACGATATATTTCAATATTAAAAAAAGAAATGTTTATATGTTAAAACCTCTGTATTACATCTCCGTATTGCGCTATGATTATCAAAGTTTGAAATCTTGACTTCACAAGTAGTTACGCAGTCAGATAATTATTTGTATCTCTCGATGGGTATTAACTGGGGCCCGTTTGCTTAGAAGACAGGGTCCAGAGTCACTATGAATTAATAAAAATGACATTAAACAAATTAGATTCCATTTGGTCTATAACTAAATAATTTTAATTTAGTTTAGACGTGACATAGATCTATAGATTTCTGAAGACAATACGAAGATTATTTTTGATTTAAAAAATGTATTAAGATTTTTTATTGTTTAATGTCAGCGTTCCCGTCGGACACACTTAACGAGTGTATTCAAGTCAACTGAGACTAGGCTTTTGCCAAATTAGTGTGCATTACCATTCAGGACTCCATTCCACTTACCATCAGGCATTGTAGTGAAACATCAACTAATAATAAATAAATAAAAAATCAAATCAGCACTAATACTTCTCACGTAATAATTAAGTTACTTGGGAATATAAAATTTTTGTTCTCACTTTTTAGAATGCAGTTTGTTTTCTACAATTTTTTATTTTTATAATATGTTTGCACACTTTAATAGAAAAAAAAATGAAACAAAAGCTATGGTGCAAAACTTTTATAGTCTCACTGGAAAATACGAAAAATAAATACGTCACGAAGCATACCAGTTACCGAAATCGATTTGCAATATGAGTACATACACTGACCGATACCGAAAGCTAAAGCAAACTGAATAGAAAACACGAAACACTCGGATCCGTTGATGACCCATATAGAAGTCCAGGGTCACGATAAAACCGGTTTAAACACTAGATTTTGTCTTTCAACATGTACACAAAGGTGCGTCCAGATGGCGGATGCTGCATCCCTTCGCTATCACAAAAAAAACTGGTTTAATTTGTGAATAAACTTTTGTCCTGTGATCGGTTATATTTTGATTTATTCGATTTTTAGTACGACCGCCGGTATGGGAATAAAAAGATGAAGTTCATTCAACAGGTACTGTCGCGTTCAATGTTTGATGGTCGAAAACATTTGATTTCAGAACTGTGAAATTTATATGAAGTATAGGAAAACTATACGTGATTGAGTGTGTTTATGGTGACCACGACGAATGTAAATTATTTTTTAGTTTATTAGTTTAAAGTAATATGTGGTAGCAGCCTACATTACTGTTGATGTTATTTTTTTTTTATTTAGGTAACATTGATTTATTTTTAATAAAATATAAAAGATTTTTTGGGTATTAAATAATAAAAGACACATAGTTTATTTTGTCATCTTTATTTATATTTCACCAGCGAGAGTAAAAAACAAACACAAGTATAAAAGGAGATACGAGTACTTCTTATTACTAATGTAATGTTAATCATTATCAAAGATTTATTACTGCCTTACAGAGGTTATATCTTTATACATCATGTCAAAACTATAAGTTTCAAAAACTTATGCATACCGTAATAACATCATAGCTTAAAATATACTTACACATTACATTATTTTGAACTAGAATTGAACCATAGGAGAGTAGTTAAAACAATGTTATGAAAATTTTACTTGCTTAAGAGAATCATTGAACATTTCTCTTATACATAATAATAAAATTATGTTATCTATAAACATAAACATAATTTTATTATTATGTATTAATTACAAAATGCTAAAACATTTTTATACGTGGCCTTGTAATAACGATAAACGACAATAAAATTTAAATATGTGAAATAATATCAAATAATAAATTGTTACGGATTGTGTTCGCGATTGTACCGTATACTTTTTATTCTTTCCTTGGTCGTCGGTCGATGTTTTCGCTTTCATAAAAACCGCGTAAGTGTCGGTATTTAACCGCATACAACCGTTTAGTTTGATATGATTCGGAAAACAAGGTAAAATAAATATAAAGGTTTCCAGGATTTGTTCTGTTTTGATTCTATGCTAACTTTTATTTGAAATAAAAGTATAATAAGTATGTATATTTTACGAAAACATGAGTTCGTTTCGGGACACTATATCAAGTATTTTTTTTCGACCAAGAAATTAAAAAGCTTGTAAGTGGATTAATTATCTTTATTAAGCCATAACGACATCATATTAGAACTATTATAAAAAGAAGATGCTTTAGATGTTTCTCTATTTTGGATAGATAAAAATATTGACATATGCGCGTAACGGCAAAGCCGAGTTCCGCTATTGTTATAAATATTTAAATAAGTGCTTATATAGTTTTATTCAGACTAGAATACGTTTGTTTTAACGTAATGACATGATTTTTGTTTTATTGTCAGTGTAACATAATAGAAATTATATTAATAAATTTGTAAATGAAAATAGTTCCAAGGGACAGCCAGACGCTTTGGCAGAGTAGGTGAACCTATACAAATGTTTTATCATTCAAAACTAAGGGAAAATTATTCCTGAATTAAAATCAATTGTAACGTAATTTAAATCAGATTTTTACGTCATTAACTGTATGATAAAAATAATTTATAGAACATTCAATCCTTTAAAATTGGCGTTATAATTTAACTGTCAAATTAATAAGAAACACAATTGTGACATAAAATACACTGCCGTTATGACATTCACAGCGACAAGTAAATAAATAATGAAAATATAATATTATTACACATGTTCTGTTATATTTAAAACAAAATAAAAGCATACAAGGTATATTTGTATTTATATAATGTCATAATAACGAACGGTACTACAGTATGGTGTGCACGATTCATCGACTGTTTTTGGTATACAAATGAGTGAATGTTGTGAACTTCTTAATCATATTATTAAGATATAGTTATTGCTCCTTACCGATATTGAAGTAGAATAGAATGTAACACATTTATGGCTACTAACTTCTGTACTTGGATTGGATTTATTAAATGACAATTGTATATTCATAGGTCGTTCACGAGACTAGGAGTGGACAAAATAGGCAACCGTTGATAATGTGTTGCATTGGACTTCCTGGTGGGTGGAAGGATGCGGACTAATTTACCAATTTCCACGTTAAGTGATTGCTTATAGAGATATATCAAGTAAAATTAATATATGATTATAAATCGGATATATTGTAAAAATGAAAGACATGAAAGTAATACATACGGTCAATATCGACAATCGAGAATTTATTCCGTTTGGGGTTCGTGCGGTACAGCAACCGGTCCAGCAGCTGCCACAATATTGTCTATAGAAGTAGCCGATTTGATTTATTCTCATTTTAAACGTGCACTAAATTTATAAGAACTTCGGTGATTTGAATTAGTAAGGATTTTATTTCGTTTTATTATTTTTATTTATCCATTTCATTTCAGTCCATATCTTATTACGTATCTTATAAGAGAGGTAGCAAACGATTATGTGGTTCGTATGGGCGTATCTGTTGTGTGTGGAACCGAAGGATCAACGGACAGCAAATGCAAAAACTTGGTCAAAATTATTTTTTAAATACAAGAGAGAAATTATTACGCTATGGATTGAGATCTAAGTGCTTCTGTTTGCTTGCGCATGCGCTATATTTCGAATTACTCATAATAAGACCCATATGATCGTAACGTGAAAATCGGCTTGTGTCAATTTTTTTTGGTGTAGGTACATTACAATTATGGCCTTAGATTTACGTTAGTATCACAATTATTGTTTGTTTATAGTTTAATTTTTACACGTATGTTACACGGTTTATTATAAACGTAATCTCAAAAATATCTTATACCATGAAAGTACTTTAATCAGCAGCTGAACAGGGCTAGTAGTAAATTATGAGGAGTTGTAGCTGTATTAGATGTCGATTCTACTTTTAGAGAAGCTTGTATGGACCGATTGACAAATCCCTACGAAAAGTATAAACTATTGTGTAATTTATTACAATAATTAAAAGAATACGATCTCTACTCACCACAAGATGTCATTAGTCTAGAGCTACGCTAGCGACACGATCCACAATAAAACTAATATTTATTGCTGCGACATCTAGCAACAAGTAGATATAAGTAAAACGATGATGATGTAAGCTACTCAATACTAGGTGGCAGTACACGCGAGTATTAACAATTATGTAGTTACGATTTTTTTTTGTAATAAGTCATTATGATTTTCTTAAAGGTCTTAATAGACATAAAAAGAATGTGTTTTGTAAATTAGATATTCGAAATAATAATTTTATTTTAATATGGCCAAGTCAGAATTATTAATCAAACATTATAATCAGCAACATTAACACTTCTTATTTTTTTTAGAAATAAGTTATCACGGCTCTAAGTCCGCGTTTTGATGGTACAAATTATGTTAGTTACAATAAATAATGAAATAAATTATTTCCTATGTATTTTTTTATTATCAGATAAAACATGTAAAAATCAAATACCATAAACAATTATGTCACAGTTAAAGTATCTGATTTAGAGAAGGATTTCTAAAATAATTTTACAAAGCCAAAAAATATTACGTAGGTAAATTACTACTAAATTTTTTTCCAGATTTTCTCATTTTATTTTAAGTAAAATATTTCACAATCCATATAAGTACTGCATCGGTAATATTATGTTCAGGAATAGAGCTAGTAAACCGTAAGGTGTTCTCATAAAATCGCTTCAACCATATAGATATATAGACACTTTTTAACAGTTTATATTTAATTCAGAGTTATTGCATTATTTCTATGCACTCTTAAATTTTGTGGTTCGGTTATAAGCTGCAAAAACTTGTCTTATGATTGTCGTGCGAAAATATATTTGTTGTATTATACTCGTATATTTGTTATAGGTTATTTCATCAACTCATGCCGTCAGAAGCGTTCGTTCATTAGCTGTCAATAGATTTTTAATGACTTTTAACAACATCAAAGCCTCGATATCTATGAAGTTGCTTTCCGACACCAAAGAAGATTTTTTTCACAGTTTTCTCATATTCATATTCTCCTCGAACTCAGTCTACGAATGGTAACGAAGTGTTTATTGATAGCTTGGAACTGCGCCCAATGTCCACGTAGCTCAAATCAGCCAACACCGCCTTCCTTTGAAAAATACAATTTTTCGCGCCAACGGAGCGTTTTAAAGAAAATTACTGAACGGATTTGACCGAAATAGGTACTTTCACAAAAATTTTAATACAATTCATTAACAGTGGAAGGATTCTTAATACCGTGTTATAAGGCTTGTTTTTGCTTAAAAATATTTTTTGAGTCTAGATTTTATTCTGTGAAACACAAATACGAATACTGTTTTCTATCAAGGTTAATTTTAAGTTATAAATCTTTCTTTTTTGTGGTATGAAGTGTGAAGTTATAAGATATAATTCATTAGTAAAAATAAGAATTTTAAAGTACAAAATTGGTATGAAAATCTTTATGTCAAATTATCGTCAGTTACCTAATAGATAAGTTTCCTATATCTACAGTTATTTTCAAAGGTTGTTAAAATTTCTTCTGTTGATTATTATTTTTCTTATATTGCAGATATTGTTTTTGTTACACAAAAATATACCTAAGTTTAAAGTTGTACCAAAATTATTAGTTTTAAGATTAAAATATAATTTAATACCTAATCCAAGAACGATTTTAATATAAGATTACGGGGTGTATTCTACGGTGTATTTTTATGACATTTATTGCAAATATGTAAACCTAGTATTTGCGAGTTTTCACGAGGGTCTCGGGGTCGTCTGATTTATGTCTGCCTCTTCCGTCGTCCGGCGTCATTATGCTAATAATGTTTAAGGGCCAATGTAAATTTTTCATTCATCTGCCTACACGCGAGTATAATCAAATAATTTTGATTACATATACTTAACGTATGTTTGAAACAATTAACTGCTTTGCAGCTTTAGTTTTAGTTTTAGCATATAGAACGTAAAAAAGACGACCTTTGCTTGACAACGGTAATGTGCTACGATAATAACTAGAATTCATTTTGGTTATTATTTTATTTCTTGTCACATTTCAAATATGAAAACATTCCAACATTAAACCATTATTAAATTTCCAATGCACAAAATTATGGTGATTGTATTAGATGGGGCCATTGTTGGATGTGCACCTAGTATCAAGCTTATAAATAATTTATCAATCACTTTTTTCACTTTACACCTTTCGTATGCAACTAATATCCTGATGCTAGAATTCTTGTGTCGAGTAACATAGAACAGTTTTTTGTAACTCGATAATAAAATTATATTTTACTTAAAAAAATGGATCGCATACACCATAGAACTTTACATGTAAACTCATCTTAATATCAAGCAATGTGAGTATACCAAGTTTAGTTTGATAAGTGTTAGTCTTGAAGCTCGTTTTTGATATATTTTCTAAGTCGTCAAAAACAATTAATTAAGGGACAGCTAAACGATAGTCTAACTTACGGGATCAGGAACTGTGCAGTTTTTGATCAATTTATAATAAATATTAAGGAAATAAAAAAATATGTCTCATAATCTAATATGAGATACAATTTGGTGAAATTAAATTATGAATACTTATAATTTTATAATAGGTGCCTATCGCCTATCCAGTTAGTGTTACAGGCGTATGAATTGTCGCATTTCTCTGAAAGAAATCAGTTTTCATGCGAGTCACTCTAATTCAATTATACCAATTATACTTCGTCTGGCGCTTACGAGGCTTTAAATAAGACAAGGAATATTTGTGAAATTCTACAAAATTTATTTAAAATGAAATTGTGTAATGGTATTAGACTTTTTTCGTTATGAGAAGATATCATGTGAAAGATTATGTGGTATTTAAAATTGTGTTTTAATTATTCTTCATAATAATTTATCGATGAGAAAATGATGAATATTTTTTAACAGTAAATTTTGTATTCGTAATATTATCTGTTAAAAAATAATGTTATATTTTGCCTTGAAATGTTTAAAATCAGGTGTGTATGTTAAAAAGTTATAGAGTTCAATTGGGAAATCAAATTAATTAATTAAAGTAACTTTCAAAGTATTAGTTATTTGTGTGCAATTAGAAGTGGTTTGTATTGTGGGGGAAGTTTAATATTCGCCCGCTAGCAGTCAATTTTCATTACAATATAAACATGGCCACAATTTAAATATCAAACTTTCGTTGTGTCGTTTTTTGACAAAAAACGCAGATATAGCTTATTTATATTGTATGTTATTTGATTTTTATACAATTATTACCTTTTTATTTATAGTTACGTACGAAATTCATCTATTATATATCGTGTACATAACCAGCCTTCAAAATTAAATGTAAATTAAAATTTGCCTAGTCTTTGCATAGAAATTGTCATTTCGCTAGTTTTAAAATAAATTGGGTAAGTTGTTTTGACTGAGTTTTCACATTTTCCACTGAGCTCGCTAAGTGCTGTCACCGATCCGTTTTTTGTCGATAATTGTTAAGCACTTGGACATATATATGGAATTGCCGGTGAAAATAATCCTTTACTATGCTTGTAGTTTGTTTTGAATTCATTCAACTGAATTCACAATATATTGAGGAGTTTCTTTCGCTCTTTCTTCCTCTCAATGTTAAGGCATCTATTCGAAAACGTAGTACAATCAAAACATGACGTGCATAAGTGTATTTACAAAACACCTAATTGATTAATTGATTTTGAACTTGTATTCGAATTTTTATGTATCTCTTTTACTATTTAACACAAAATACTCAATTTGAATTCAGTTCTGTTATTTTATGTTGAAATACAAAGGTTAAAACACGGAGAATTTTTAATTTATTGTATACCCATTTACGTAACTAGTACAATAAAGCGCATGAAATTAAATAAGTAATGTTACATATAACGTCGCATAAATTGAGGAAAATGTATACTTGTGGGTAAATTGAGCGCTATTTTAACATATTTTTTCATGCTTCTTCCGTATTAGTCTTTTAGTCTCTATCATCCTGATCATAATTATATTTCCCCACTTTATAATATGAACTTTAATTAAGTTCCAGTCAAAAAATTGTGAACAGTGTTTAGATGTTATTGTTAAAATATAAAATTTTTACAGATTGTACATAAATTTTGAGCTAACCTAACCTAACCCAACTTGGGTTGAAAGAAATGGAAAATAATAAAGCAGTGTATATTGACTTTAAAAAATAACTGACAACAACTTTCGTCGCTGCAAGTAACCTCGAGACAACCAGCGTAAAATAAAAATAGAAAATCGCTCACACTTTCACACTTCCCACGTTGACCGCTAAGTGTTTTCACGAGACCTTTTTAGTTTTCACTTTTTTCCTGACCGCCATTAAGTGCTTGGCGTTTGGATTACTTCGGATACACTTATTGGACTCATTAGCTAATTAGAACTGCTTTTAGAGAGAATGTCGTGTTCGTAAATAGATTGAATAACTTGGAATCTAATAAGATTTGATTTATATTGATACGATTTTTGACTTAACAATACAATTTGATCTTACTCGTAAATACTCTATGGTGTTTGGTGCTCGATTCAAAAATTAATTTTATTTATTCACCCTTACTAAGCTGACTTCTATTACACATTGAACGAGCTATGGTAGTAAATAAATAAAAACATTATATTTTTAGTTGACGATTTATTTTATCACCACTCACTCCATTCCATTGCTAGATTCAGCTCAACTTCAAACTCCTCACACATCGAGGAATAATCGAGGGATTAGAATTATAGTCTATCATTTTGGTCCAATGCGGATTGGTTGACTTCGCCCACCATGGAAAGCATTATGAAAAATTATAAAGTATACAAAATAACTCATACTCATATAATTGATTTCTAATATATATGTTCAACGAAAATAATAGAAATAAGGTTGGTACCTGGATTCACCGTGCTGGAGACAGTTGTTAAAACATACTGACAACAGCTCTATTGACATAATGCTACTTCAGTATACGGAAAATATAGACTGACCAAAGATTTTTATATGTATGTACTTTTAAATTATAGTTAAGGAGTAATTTGTATTACTGATTTGTATTACAATTTTGTTTTAATGAATTTTGTATTCTTGTCGCTCACCAACAATAAGGAGTAGTTTGTATGCAAGTACGAGTTTAAAGTTATATCATATTCATAGTAATAAGTGGCACCTTCCATTCGGGTTTATTACTTTGTAAATTTTTCGTATCTATTTATACTTATTTAATTCTTACTAGTAAATCACTTTATTCATTGGTAAAAACCGCATGAAAATCTGTGCAGTAGTTTTTGAGATTGTCGCGTTTAGATACGTAGATAGAAATTTTGATTTGTACTTTGTAGTGAAATGAATAGTAAGCCTTTATTCTGTTAGTTTATGTAATGGTTCAGCAGTCTTTATTAATATTATAAAGAAAGTGTGAATTTTGTAAGTTGGTGTGTATGCAGAGAGTAATCTTCAGAACTATCTCACCTATTTGAAATATTCTTTTAGCATTTGAAAGTTAAATTATTCCGAACGGACATATACTATGTTTCATGTATGTATTTAAATGGATAGAGTCATGACGATATTTACTTTATTAAATATTATCTAGATTAGAGGTTGGTATTGATTATATCTACCTAATATCTAGAAAAAAAAAGGTATAATTGTTCAATCCGATCGAAGTGACAGTGCGCTACTAATAACAAATAAATATAATGACGTGGATATATTTTTTTGTAAATTTTAAAGTGCGCTATAGAATATATAATATTTAAATGTTTATTATCTTAAATCAATCAAATATACTTGTTATTTTTAAAGGACTATTGTTGTAAAGTTCGCTTGTCCCAACACTTTTACAATTTTTTTTTTATCCCAACATTACGCGGCGCAATTAGCTGACAACAGAGATGGAACGTTTCATTTGGTTAATAGTACCTGATATCCGCACACATATGATTTAAAGATGTGCTGAGTTTCCTTCGCTTTTCTTTTTCTGAATGTTGAAGCAGTTTTTGAAAGTAACAATCCACGAGCAAAACATATGACGTTTATCTAAAGATGCAAATGAGCATCTAATATTTGTGTACCATGTACATTTTAACAGAGTATACAAAATAACCGAATACGTTTATTTTAGTAACAATCCGTACCCGCTATCATTAGGCGAGATAACATCTCAACTTCGTATTGATAAAGGCCTGAAATTTAATATGAAATATTCTTTACATACACATGCTCACCTTGTTCGCATTTGAACAAAACTAAACGCACACAAGGGAAGTAAAACTATACAAACACATTGAAGCGTAAGAGGGGTGTCTTTGTTACACATTAAGGAAGAAGGGCATGAAGACTGGGTGCGGGTCGCGGGGAGAGGTGCGGTTAGGGTGGTTCGGGGTGGGTCGGGTCTGTTTTGTATTCTGCCCGGTTGGCCGTTTACGATTTCGCGCGGGACACTTAGAGATTTCCATGGCTCGCCGTTTGTGACGATACGGAATTTCTTTATTAGAGCTGGCCCGGTTTATTGTCGGGGAATGCGGATTCTTCGCAACGTTTCGATTTGCGTGAGAATACTCTGTTTGATTCGCTGTATCTGTCCTGTTGACCGATGTTGGATTTAATTTCAATATCTGCGTAGTTTTTATCAGCGGTGTGAAATGTCAATTACATTATACTCATGAAAATGGAATGAGTCCTTTCCTTTCTGTCTGTTTCCTGCACGTAGCTCCAATTTCTGTTTGTGCAAATTAAAATAGTTTGTTTCATAATGTGAAAATTAAATATTTTTTAATAACCATTTCTACACGACGGTATTGGAGTTCTTTATGATAGACCATTTATACATACAAAATCATCAAGTTTGTGTGTTAGTATAGATTTTAAGTATTTACGTTAAAATATGAATATGAATAATGTATGAATATCATAAAATTTTGAATTGTTTACGAATCGAATGAATTATCAAGAGAATGTCCTTTAACAATAAAATATAGGGACCGCTTAGTCTTAGTGAGATAAAAATTAAAGGACATGAGTAAAAAGAATAAAAAATAAACGGATATGCAAAGAAGCATTAGTCGAGGGACCTTATAAGAAGACAATTTCATGCAAATCTCTTTCCGCTACTTTAGCTTCGGGCTACAAAATTTTCTCTTAGCAGGGCTGTCCAACGAATTTAAACACAACTCTAAATGGTCCAGTTTTAATTTATACCATTTCCATCAACCAACATAAGTAAATATAAATATAGAATTTTATAATTAGAAAATTAGTATAGCAGTCAACTATAGTTTGAAACATCAATAACTAAATTGTGTGAATGATATATATTAATTAGATTATTACGTTTACGTATAGGTATATGAAAATAGATTGAAAGCACCCCTTTAACAAGGGACCATTAATTTTGAATTTTTTATGTAGTTGTGTTTGTTGTTGTTGTTGTCCGGGCTGAGTCGTTTTTGTGCAAACTTTGGTATGTAGATAGTTTCAAGATAAGATAGACAATAGTAAGTACCTTATGCTTTTATGCAATATGAAGTCCTACATTTATTGGCAAATTTTATAGTTTTAAACAATTTTTTTGATTCTCATATCAGTTTGTTTAAAAACATGCTATAGGTACTTTAACATTTTTTTTTAATTTATGATAAAATATCAGCTTACTTACTTGATTGTATATACAAATGATGTTACTGAGCGGTATTAATAGGTTTAAATTAATTCCCAGTTTTTAGCCTTTTTTATTTAATTTTTTATTACTCCACGACAATTTTGATCAAACATTGATATTTTATTGAATTTAGATTACGACATTTGTACATTTAATCACAGATGTGCATAGTTGATGTACCGTCAAATACATTACATTATTTAATTATTTTATTATACTTTTTGATAAAAGATCAAAACCCGTTGAAAACGTCGAGAGGTAGCCCTAAGGCAAGAGGAATGTGGTAAAATTATTTCTGCTCAGTTTTACTTAGGGGCGTCTGCGTTTTATTTTTCCAGAACCGAGAGCAGAGTAATTGAATCTAAGTTGCGGCCCGCTGGAGTTATGGTGTCGCTTCTTTTTACTGCCGTAAGATTACATAATGTATTTATGTGTATAATATGCATGGCAATTCATTTATGGAACTCAAGGATATGCTCATCTTTGCCTCGTAATCTACGAAGTATTTCCTTGAGTTGGGGAAACTTGGAGTACATTACACAATTCTGGTTCGGTAATTATTAAATAAAAAAAAAAATTAATAAAACTCCGTGAGAAACTACCGTATTGATAATTTAATGTATTTTTCAACGGCGTTACTATAAACTGAACGTTTATCACAAAGGCAAGATGCTTGGATATGAGTTTAAAATTTAATATATTTAGTAAGAACATCTTTTATGTAACACTGAATAAAAAATATTCTTCTGGGAGGTTTCTTACCGCTTTTTTACTGGGACTGATCAGCAACTTATTTAATAAGGAATTCGTGAACCGATGGCTTAGATTGACATAAAGAGTGTTTGTAGAAACTTAATTCGAATAAAATGTTTACAATTAAATACAGCTATAGTTAGTACGCAATATATTAAATCTATAGGATAATTCCACGTCTTCATAACGTTTTTTGTAAATATTTTAAAATAAAAAACAGATCTTTTTAAAAATCACTCCGTATGTTCCTCTCGTTGCCGAAGACGAAAAGGCCTGGTTTAAACTTAGAAGTTATAAATCAAAAAGACAAGGGACAGATGAATAGATTGATACATCCCTTATAACTACAGAAATAAAAGGAAAACGAAGGAGACGACATGTTGATAGACTCAGTTAGTTTCTATCCAATTTATCCCCTTAGTGCAATCTCGCTGTGACCAAACCCCTCAGTACTTAATAAAAAAATCGGTATAAAATACAAAAATAGTGAATACCGATTATATTTAAAATTAAATACAAATTTGTATCATCAAAACTAAGGCAAACGCTGAGTTATTCCATGTTAATGAATAGGCCGCGTTATGATTAAGAAGTGATCTCATTCAGACTACTTTATGGCAAACGAAATGAGAAGACTAAAAAGAGTACACTAATATTTTTTGATAAGATAATAAAATTGATGAACAGAAGTTAAAGGTGAAGAAAAAATACTCCGTTGCAGTCTTTTAAATAGTATTTCTTAACCAGTTATGTGAAAGTTTGTATCAACTTAATGTGACGAATATTAGAAGAAACCAAATTGCATAGACAGCACTTACAGAAAAACATTTATTTTAGAACGAGGTTACAGATTTGTTAGACAAACGAGATATTCGAGGTTTACAGGGGTGAAAAGTGAAAGATTTTATAATGACCGGAGTACGTGATCATGCGATTGGAAAATATATAGATAAGCAAGGAAGAAAGCTTTAATAGCCTGATTCATGAATACTGGGATGTTATTTCACACGAGTATTCCTGTGCAGAAGAAACTTGTCACATTTAAGTCTGAATTAAATCCAAGTGTTGATATACATAAGTAATTTCCTCTAACTTTTAACCGGTACTAATTACGTTACAAAATCGACTTCACCAAGTCAAATTGTTACCATTAATTATTGTAAAATAATATGGAATATTTTAACCCTTGAGTAAATATATTCCTACAATTTCAAAAGCAATTACACTTCCTCATAAAAATTAATATAATTATGGCTGCCATACGAACTTAGTCCTGTTAAGGGCACGTACAAGCTAACTAGATTACTGGAGTCCGCTTTTTTCAGCGATTTTGTCGTCGGTACTCAGATCACGTGGCGTTTTCAGCGTTTACTTCACTGCTTGAGATTTAAAGAAGTGCAGCTCTCGCGGACTGAATGTTAATAAGAAGGGGGATGTGGAGGTTTTATATTAAGCTCGTTTAAAGATGTGATATATAAGTTCACGTGGATGTTGTGCCCGGATAAGATTGTGAAACAAAAGAGTATTAGGTATTTTGCAGAATACTCTACGACGAGCTTGACTGCTTTTTTATTTTCTAGAAGAATGCAGTTCTTCTCTATGAATGATCCAATGTAGAGCATTGACACTTGTAATATAATAACGGATCCAAATAAATCTGTTCACTCGATTGAAATAAATTTTTAAGATTGTAATAATTTGAATAAAGTATTCTTTACATTTATTAGGTTTTGTTTAAACTTATTGCCTATAGAAGTAGAGCTCAGACATTGTTGTAGATATAAGGTTGTTAGGATATACCTAAAACTGGCAGGGCGAGATATTTAATACAATTTCTGCACAGCCACTTCTTATGTTAGCAATCTGTCTAGACTCTATTAAAAGTTGAGTAAAGAAGTAAAATGAAAGAAGAGAGAAGAGAGGGTACATAACAAATTTTGATCAAGCATAGTATAGAGAGAGAAATAAAACTCTAATTATAGTACTTTAGGAGGTTGTAACAAACATATAACAATTTTATAAACGTTTCAAACGATTGGAAGTCGAACACGGTATTATTTTTTAGCGAGCACGAAATTATTACTTACGGTCGACAAAACATCTTCTTATTATTTTAAAAGTTTTAAGTGGTTAGTTTAGGGCAAACGTTTCAAAAATATAAGTCGTACAAAATGTGATATAAGTAAATAAGTGAATGTGCATACACACGCTCACACATAAATAAGTTATTTAAAATAAGGTTATGAAAAGCAGTTATTCAATTTTATAACAAAAATACAATTACAAAACAATGTTTAATATAACAATGTACTTGATACTTGATTTTAGCATTCTCTTAGTTATGAAACTTGTGTGATCGTTAAAATTACTTTCCATATTTTCCTTTAGCACTACTCTACGTTCTGTTCGTTAATATGCAACATCAATTATTAGATACGTATACGTAATTTTGAAATTGTCTCCTAATTAAACAAGTTATCGCTAGATATAATCCGACAAACTGCCGATGAACAAATAACCGAGCTTTCATCAAACAAAACACGTAGAGCGGTCCCTGATAACCATATCCTCTAATGAAAAGCACTGGCTAGTTCTGATTGCGACCCCACTAATAGTCTTAAAGTTGAGGAACCCTACCCACACATGTATATCAACACCCCGACTCAACCCACCAAGGAAAGGAAGAAGATATAAACTCTACCAACGAGCAACGATCTTCCGCGTCCCCCGCGCGCCGACTAATAAATGACGCGAGAAAGCATCGCGCAACGAATGCTCTAAGTTCTCGTACGACTGGACGGTGAAACGAAACAGGGTACCGGAGGCGAGCCAAGGAACGAAAGAAGAAACACCCCCCTCAACCGCAACGAAAACCGGACAGTCCGCCCCCGTAAGAAGCGAGCCTTAAAGTGTGGAGACTGTATTATCGATCGCCCCTACCCAGTTCTTAATGCCCACTTTGTAGGACGTTCATTAATTATGCCGGACAGCGTGAAATGGAACCTTTCGACGATTGGGACGCGCTCGCCGAAATTTGAAAACGGTTTCAAGGAAATTAGTTTGTTGTACAATGTTTAATTGAGCGTGTGTATCGCGGTTTCGCTAAAATACATTTTATTTGGTGACACGAATTACGTTCGCTTTGTTACTTTTGGTAGTATGAATTATATGTAGTTTAATTGTATAGGTTCGTTAATATTACATAAGTGTACGTTTTCATAAATTAAAAAGTTTAGAATAATTTTATTTTAGAATTTTCACATTTTATTCAATTGACGTTATAACGTACTATAGTACAGTTTTCTGTTTGATTCTGGACGAATCAACTGAATTGAATTAGACCACGATTAACCTTAGTGTTCGAGCTATTTGAGTTAATACAATATTATTAAGATAATGTTATCGTTTACTTTTTTAGACGTTGGAGAAAGTTAACTATTTTATTGTTAAAAGATTGGTTTGTCCCGTTTATTGTATAGTATTCGCCGGAATGTATTACCAGAACAACCCCTGTAACCCGGGCCCCGATCAATTTCGACAATGTGATCATGTAAAAGATTTTTTATTAGTAGTTCAATGAAATCTTCTTGAAAAAGTGATTTATTAGTTATAATACATTATTATTATTATTATATAATAATAACAAAATTGTAGTGTTCCGATTATTATTTAGATATTTAGGTCGAAACATATGTTTTGGAATTTTTGTTTTTGTGTTTGTTTGACTACGTTTATTACGGCACGTATATTATTTTTAGCAAAACAACAGAATAGATTTAGATGCTACTCGACAATTAGTAATTGTTATTATGGGTATCTAGGATTCTTTTTATTCCGGAAAATAGATCTGTTCCGCTGAACATGAAATAAAACTTAATATGACTTTCAATAAAAGGGCAGTAATTAAAATTTTGTTCGCCTGTCTGCAGTAATAAACTAATATATTTCTAATTCACAGAATTAACAAAACCCATTTTTAAAACAATGCCACTGCTATATTTAAAAGTAACGTAGGTTTTCTGAAGTGAAACGCGGGCGGATTCGTCACTCGTTATTCATAATTGTGTTGTACTTAACATATAACCATGAAATGAAGCGCTCACATCGATGCAAAGATGGTATTTTTGATTAATTACTTAATTCATAAAATTTAGTACCAACTAATGTATGGTCTAAGAATTATTTTAAATATAACGTAGTTGTTACAGGAGAATGTTAAATCAATGAGTCGTGTCTGTATATTTGTTTAGGTCTGTCTGTGGTTACAATATTTGGACATAGAAATTAAACTTATTCAATGAGATGCCTAAGTACTTTTTAGTGCAAACAGTAATAAATTGAACACTCACGCGATAAAAAGTTTGAATTGTACACCAGTTCTATTTGCGTTTGTCTAAAATTAAATCTTTTTTTTTTAAAGTCATCAGTGACGAATGGTATCCATTTTAAATTCTATAAACACATGGAACTGCTGCCGCGTTTTGTTCAAAGTGGTATTCGAAGAGGTGTAACCAGTTCCTCGTTTCTAGATACGTTCCAATTGAATTTGTTCAGAGTTTAGGATAATTTATGTTTCTTATGTATAGATTAGGATATAAACATACTAATCTGGACTCCAACCCTTTATCGGCTTATGGCGTGATTCACGTGTCTACGGATGTTATCTATGTAGGCAGTGCAAGTGTCGGGAGTCTTTATGTTATCGCCAGAACACCAACACGCTTTAACATCTATCTAACGATGACATGGGACGGACGAGACACCACGCTTTCAAATCAATGAAGCGTTTAAAAAACATGCCACTAGTGGTCTCTCATCGTATTACATAAGCGAGTGAATATGATTACCGCATTCGATTACTTTATCTTTTTTTACTTAAATTTAATTAATAATTAATTGCTTCACAACAATCTCATCACCATACATTACACCATAGTACCAATGAGTGCTTCTGAATTGACCCTTTCGAATCAATTTTGAAGTCTCGACTTATTGTTTACTTTATTGATGGATTAGTTTAAGCGTATAACAAAAAATAAATATATTAAGAAATTTCCAACGTAAGCTCACACATGATTTTATAGATATAATAAGTGGATATCAGTGACTCTTCGAGTGGTAATTAACTTGGTTGGTACACACATTAATCAAGTCGAGGGTAAGACGAGAACGGACCGACCGCCGTATAGAATTACAGCCGGGGTTACTACGGGGTTTTAGGCTGGATAAAATATTTTATATTCTATATAGTGTATGGGCTGGCCTAGCTCAAATTGTTATGTAATAATATTTAGATACTGATTTCGTTAATTGGCTACAACTCCTACCTATTGGCTACAACGAATCCTAAATAACTTTTGATCCATCGACTAGGTTTCTAGACCAAAATATTCGGAAATTATACGAACATCAAACGTGATCCATACGATTGTATAATATGAAGATTGTATAATATATTGTTCACTTGCGCAACTACTTGTTATTATCAGGAATTTGTTAAAACAATACCGGTTTATTTAAAAGGTTTCAGAGAAACACGAATCTCATGGCTGTGATTAGTAGATGAAGATAGTGACACGTTATCTGTTATAGAGAAGAAAATGGCATTATAAAGTATATATACTACGATTATGCAAAACTCGAACCGTAATGACGCAATATCGTTTAAAAATATCTGTATAAAACTATTACAATATTAAGAAAATAATAATTTTTTACATCTTTCTTAGGATATAGGAGTCAAAGTAACAGAATCTTTGATTGTTGGGTTTTTGAAGTTATTTCTTCAAATATAATTATGTATGATGCCGTCCATGTTTTGTAAGTTATAAGTACATACTTGTATAGTATGTACAGTCGCGCATAGAGAAAAGTACATAACTTTATACTAATAGTATGAATATACTAAATACTTTTCTCTGATAGCGTGTGTACATACGTAATTAAGATATTAATTTTATCTAAGAAGAAGAAGGTACTTGGGAACACAATCCGTACTGTTGTTTGTTATTTTACATAAATATTTCCAAATATATGCTAAAATTTATTGTTATTTGCAGGCCCTTAATGAATAAAATACAAGCGAGTGAAAAAAAAAAACACAGTCATAGAAATAATTAATATTAAGAAGCAAATGATTGTGACATGGGAATATGTAGATGTTATTGTTCTGTAATTCAGAAACAACGATGTTTTACGTGTTAAGTATGTTAATTTTTTAAATTTTAAAACAAATCTCACATATTGACATGTCTTAACATTGATCTTATGCTATTTTATTGAAAGATTATGTTTAATATAAATAATTTTAAATACTAATGTTTGTTTCAATCATTACTACAATATGTAACTGACATAATATTTTCTACTACAAGTTAGTGCGACTACGAATGAGAATATACTTACTGTACTAAAGACAAGGATCCTCAGAATTGAGCCCTGGCCGGGGAGCGGGGTAAGTCACTCGATCAATACCAACCCGACTTTCAAACTGCTTTCACCCTCACGAAAGTCGCCCGGACGCTGCCCGAGTGTATTTATATAGAGCTGCTACTACCGTTGCCGTGGACATAGAAAAGGTGATCCATCCTTTTAATTTTTTCTTCAATTTTTAAAATCCAATCTTTTAGCTCGTTACGTCAGGTGTATTAGCTTTTCGTTATATTGGCATTAAGTACAGAATACTTAGATCTTTAGGTGTTTGCTTATTAATTCTTTTTTTTCTATTGAATGCCAAAATTAAAAGATATTTGTAGCTATAGGTATTTGGTAGCATTATACCTATATGCCAATCTTCTCTTTTTGTCGAGTGTTTATAAAAGGTGTTTTTATTTTACATCTTTATAATTTTTACGAGATAAAAAAATTTTGCTTCTATGGTGTTCATGTTAATTAATTATGTAATTTCTCATGTTAAATATTGGGTATGTTGATATGGCACGAAACCTCAGGATCTGGAACAAATAGAAATTATGTTAGAAAAGACAAATGTGACAGAGAACCGACCAATGTCAACCTTAACATAATGTTATCGAAGTTCTTTTGAATACATTTTAATGAAAGGAAATTTGAACGCTTCATCTTCTAAAAAAGGTGAGCGGTAGGTATAAAAGTGGTCATGGTAATGTAGTACATACACGTAGAAAATAAATTTAACTACTTGCACGGACTAATGAGCTCATTATATACCTCTGTGACAACAAAATCTCTATAACAACTAAAAACTTGTTTTCCATGTTGGTCACATACAGATTGCTGGGCCACAGAACATGCGAATTTTTTAAAAGCAGTCATAATGTCAAATGTTTACCAAACAGTTCCAATGTCTATCTATTTTTGGCACCCACCAGTGCGATCGTCTCAAATGGACAATAAATGAGTACGTACTATATTTGCAACATTAAAAACAAGTAATATTCCTAATTGTTGTATTGTGAAAACACTCATAATACATAAGTATATTTTAGGCAATTACTTCTAACCGAATGTATTGTGTAATAAATATAGTATCAGTAATATCAAACATTTACATGTAAGCTTTAAGTATATATTAAAAATATTTTATCACTAAAAGTACGATACACTTGCGGCGACCGGGTTTAAATTTTAAATTCCCACGGTCAAAGATGTATCTACCTGCTGAGTAGCAGGCAAGAAAGGCACTTGCCTATTTGGTCGTAATTTACATTAACCAGTGTGTATGCCTATAGCTAAAGATATGATCCAGACATTTTCCAAATTATTTCAATATAAATTGTGATGAATTAAAATAACAATACAAATTAGTGTTTGAAGAGGAATTAACAGCTCTATATAAATACGCGTACGTCTTCGTTCTAATATCTTCGCGCTCCATACTACCATGTCCTCCCCACACGGCTTATGTCTTATCAGCCAGTATTTCTAACAACGACAAGGTTTTATAATACCAAATAAAAAAGCGTCCACGAAGACAAACTCATGAAATTATTGAAAATCTTCGAAATGTTGAAAATTATTTTTAAATCAAAAATAAAGCCTTATGAAAACCCGTGATGCACTTTTTAAGATTATTGCATTCACACACAGAGATGGAGAAATTCTTTTATACTATATAGCTTATGACTATTTGGAATGTGCCTTTGAAATAAAAAAAATAAAAAATAATAATATTATTATGGGCTATATTTATGTAATCCCTGGTTACGTTTAGTGAAGTAATAAACTAATAGTCAACATATACGTTTGTCTTCATTTTACTATAAAAATCTTTAAATGCATCCGTTAAACCTGTTTCTATGAGAATTTTATCGTCGTGAACATAACGAGATTTTACCCTTAAAAAGGATGCTGGAGTCTTTGTGGGAACCACTGTACAAGGGTTACTTTGACCTAAGTTTACCGGTCATTCTGTTCACATTGTGATGTATTGTGTCACAGAAGCAGTATGTTCAGTTTAATAATTAATCTTCATTAAAGATAAAAATTAGGTTTTCGCACAGAAGACCGCGTGAAAACTCATATAAAAAGTATTTCGAGGCGCGTCCTTGTACAAAAACTGTTGAATTAATCAGTAAATATCTGATACTTTTGTATCCGCATTAGGATTTCAAATGACATGAGTGCTTAAGACACACGGAACTAATACGTCACAAACTTCCACAACTCGGGATAAAAACATTTCTCTGTCTATGCCATATCATCTATTATCTGTTTAATCAACTTCAGTTTGAGTATGTATTTCTTTATGTATGTACAGCAGTTATTCTGTTGTTTATGAACCGATATGCTGACTCTTCTTTTAGTGTATAGGAGACGGCAGAGTAAAGAGTGGATCTTTAACCGAACTGTGTTTAAAGATATTTGTTGTCGGTAACATTAATATTGTATTTTTCATCTACTTTACACATTTCAATTGGTAGCACATATTTATAATAATGACATCAAATGAAATTGAAAGATTTGCCCGGTTTTTGTGAAAACATCGTAATACCTAGTTTATTATTTTAAAATACATCTATGATTCAGTAATTTTTGTATTTTAGTTCCATTTTATTGTCCTTTTAGTTTTTTTTAGTTTCAAATATTTTGAAGTAGGTTTAAATTGTTTTTAAAAAAAGGTTTTTATTACGTAAATAGTTGTTTATACAGTCTTCAGTAGAGGGTATAATAATTATAAATATAAAGAAAAGTTATCTTATTTTATCATTTAGAAAATAAGAGAGCGTCTATTTTGATAACATTGTAATTTGTTTCATTCTTACCTTAAGCTATTTATAAACAATCAGCATTCGATGTTGTACTATTTTGCGAATGAAAAGAGGTGGCACTCAGCAGTTGCTGTTTGTTTTCGGTGCAATCCTCCTTGTGATGCAGTTTGATTAAGTCTTTATAGTTTCCTACCAGCTTATCTCTCTATATCTATTTCTTAGTAAATTGCTCGATTGCTTAGCTTTCTCATTAGATTGAACTGTTTAGTTGAAATAAACGTTTTTTATAATATCTATCCCACAGCGTTATAAATGCGTTAGATTTCAGCTTCACTGACAAAAAAGTGGGTCACGTGGGTCATGCGGGTTAAGACTTTGACCCGTGGGTCATTTTTACTCACCCCATTTTTGAAGGGTTGAAGTTTGAAACTTTGTTCTTTGTAACTTTACTATTAAATTTTATTGTCTATTTTGTCAACCAAACACAACTTTTTTACTTACTAGTATCTCAACCCGATTCAGTTTCGGTTAAACAATTATTATATATTCCTACCTAATATATAGTCTATGTCCATCTGAAATAACATATCTTTTAAATGTTAAAAGAAGTATTTCGACCTAATTACATCTGACTAGTCTCTCCGTGACTATAATCCATGTAATTGTGTTGAAATATCGGTAAGAGGTACAAAAATGACGTGTACCCGTTATGGTTAAAATTAACACATCAGAATTGTACTACAATTACAATACAATGTAATGTAATATAAATATAATAAATAAATAAATATAATGTAATGTAATGTAATGTACAATTACAATACAAGTACAATGTACTATATGTGTCTTTAAATATATGTCTACAAGTTTGTAAATTGACGGTGGCATAAAATATCTAGTTTCTAGCCTAGTCTAGGTTATTTATATAGCCACAATCCTAGTCAAACGTCCACTTTAAATAAGAGATTTTGCATTAACCTAGTAGACGATAAATTTTAGAGCAATTTAGACTTAATCGTCGAGTGCGAAGCGTGCTTGGATCTTTCTCGGACCGCGATCGATAGGGGGGACGGTCAACCTTTGCGTAATCGTACTCACTAGTCACTACTTTCTACAGATTATAGGTATATATTATTCTATGTGGGATTCTTTCCACATTTTATTCAATCCTTGTGAATTTCTGCTACAAAAAACACTTATTACAGGATTATGTCATCTAATTCTAATATTATAAGTATGTATATAAAGTATTTACATACAATAAGTTTTGTTTGGAGTTATGTTCTTGTAATAAACCAAAAATAAATCCTGGTAACTCTGCATATGAGTTGCATTTCTCTCAATGGGATTTTGATGGATAAGAATCCCACATAACTTGGCATCTTTTCTCATAGAGACTATATATTTTTTGAAGATTATCCCTCCATGTCAACAAATTATAGACTATGGACTTATATGTTTATTTTGTCGTAACATGTACTTCATCTGTGATCATATATATGGTAGTCATTATGATTGAAGTCATAGGTGATGGCATAAAACGTCAGTCTAAGTTAGAAAACTTCACTTAAAAGTGAGGTGGTAATAATCCCGATTGCCAAGAGCGACTTACCTAACTTTGAGCAACTATATTCTTTTTTTAGATTAAATGTAGCTTGCAATAGAATCCCGAGTCGACTTAAAATCAGTTATTTAAGCTATCCCTTATCAGTAATAAAACCTCTACAGGGCCACATAAAGTAAACCTTACTTTATATAGCGAGTCTTATCTCCAAAGGTTGCGTACCTCTGCGTCGTAGTTTATACGTTTCGGGAGGCGAGGCATTGTAATAAAATCTTTATGAATATTGTTTTGGCGCTGTAAAAGATAAGGCGTGCCAAACCACTCGCGATTGTAATTCTTCGGGACGCTTCATTGCTTTGGGAATTGTGCTAGTTCCTCTACCTAATAATTTATATGAATTTAATGAGTTATGCATGACTTTTCCATGTTCGATTTTTCATTTTCCTCAGCCCAAAGAGTGTCTCTTGATTCATAAATTGTACTATGTTGTACTGTTTGATAGATGCTGATTAATGTTAATTACTTCTTTGTTGTACAATATTCACCTACTCGTCTATCGAACGGTATCCATCCATCCATCCATCCATCAGCCTTTGGAGGTCCACTGCTGGACATAGGCCTCCCCTAACTTGCGCCACTCTGACCGGTCTTCGAACGGTATACAAACTGATAAAATTAGAAATTAAAAAGTAAAAGTTGGTCAAGACCGGAACGAGTTCGTCTTTACGAACCCTTGATAGGGTTCCTCATCGTAAAAGCATGAAGTTATTTTTAGTAACCTACGAATATTCCTATTCCTATAAATTAGCAATAAAACAATTATTAAATAATTAAATAGAATATACTTTGCTTTTTAATTTTTTTTGAAAATAAAGATAAATCGTAAATTTTACGCATATATTCGTGTAAGTATGTATCTATTGTACCATACCGTACCACCGTATCACACCGAGCTCTGGTATTTGATACGTTCTATGATGCACGAAGTGTTTTATTTAACTTTCTTATTTACCCCCACACTAAGACTTCTATTAGAAACTTATAGGAAATTAGAAAATTATAGGAATTGTAAGGAATTTATATCTTAACATAGGGTGTAATCACCACTTACAGCAGATAGCTTAATAACAAATGTGCGAATACTTCAATATTAATGAGGACTATAATGTAACAGAATGTTACTTGAACAAATAAAACCAAAAAAATCAACAATATGGGAATAAGTAAGGAATACAAATGATGTAAGAAGATGAAGATATGAGAGCCTTTTAAAAGATGGAACATTGTCGGCTTCAAGAGGCTGACAATAGTATTCAAGGATTGTTTATAAAATGCTATCAAATACAAAGAAAACCAAAAACACACATAACAAGCAATGATATTATGATTCGTATTGTGTACAACCAGACGGTGTACATATCTATTGTTTAGATTTAGAGACGATAATAAGATCGATATACGTCGTAGAAGCAATTTCAAGCGTTCTCAACGATACACATTTGATGGTGTTACTAAAACAATACTCACTAGAGAACTCAGTCGGAAAAGCAGATTTATATTACGACCCAACTAAGATCATAAAAGTATACTATACGGACTCGGGTATTAATATCATACCATTTATCACAGCCACCCTTTCACCCTCATCTTTTGTGTAAGAAACGCCCGCAACGTTCGAGCAAACAAGTTCTGACAGCGAAAACTGTACGTACGTTCGCGGCTACGGCACAACTTGTACCCCGCGTTCTTAACTCGGTCGTTCGGCGGTGGTTCTACGAAAATTAGAAAATTTGAGTGATGATCTAAATTCCATTCTAGGGTAGGGTTATATGGTTGATATTTGAGTGCTTGCAATCTGCGATAGCGATGTGAGTCCTCAAGGAGATTTGCGCTGTGTCTGTATCACGATTGGGTGTATTTTCAAGTGCGCGTTTCGCGAGCAGTTTGCCGGAAGGGTAGAGTCGTAAGGAAGTTCGACGATTATGTTTAGTCAGCGCTGGCTGTGTAATGGAAAGGAAGTAGGAATTGGGGCCTGTAAGATGCGGTCGTATAAGGCGGCCATTCGTGTTTCGCCTCCTCTAGTTGGGGGGTTGATGAGGGGGAGGGACGATTTGTTTGTTTCTAAGGTCCACAGCTGCGGGTTGGATTTAAATTTCGCACTCAGAACGCTCTTTGTCCGTAATGTCCTTCTCAGTTGCTTGATGAGGTGCCTCTTTACAACTTTAATTGAAGTGCTCCGTAAATTGTTTTGAATTTACGGCGTCAGCTTACACGAATTTTCGGGGAAGGTAAGAGAGAATTCGAACAAAAGGTTTCCGCTCAAATTTTACGTACATAATCCCCGAAATGGTATCTCCAATTCTGCAATATTGCGAAATTGTCACTAATTTAACTAAACACCGATTTAATTTTTTGCTATAAAAGAAAAAAATATATGTCGTGGTATAACGTTTATTTTATATATTTGTTTTCTTCATGTGTACTTTTATTAAAAATAATTTAATATATTTTTTTAACTTCAAGTGGTCACTGCCGCCCGTGGCCGAGTATAACACTAGAGACGTCAGCGATGTGTAGGCGACATAAATATGAGTATTCCAAAAAAAATTGTGTATGGATTTTTATAATTCATTGTTATTCTTTATGAGAGACTTAGTTGTCAATACGATTCGGCCTATCCATTACTATATCAAATTGATGAATCCTGCCAATTCGTATTTGACTTATTAGCTGAAATGGTCTCTAATTCAGACAGATTGCGGCTCATTCTCGTCAAAACTGATTTCAACAATCAAACTAATTATATAGAAGGCCGCGCATAGTCGAGCGGTGATAAAAATAATTACTAACTTCGATCGATCGATAAAATAACACATTCATAATTATATTTTGTCACAGTTATTCAGTTATTGTAAAGTACACTGCAAATATTTTGAAATATTATATATTTTTTATGTAAATAGTTTAAAAATTAGCATCAGACGGATCATCGGATCGGTCATCGATCATGACACTGAAGGCATCATAGACGCGTTGTCGGACAAGTTTTTTATTTTGGCAGAGAGCCCGCTTACTACTGTTATTGTTTGGGTCACTTGTACATAAATATATATAAAAAATTATCACAAAGTGATCCAGGTTACCCAAGTTAAATTATTAACTCACACATCGTTTGTGTTCGACATTTTAACGTTCTTCTTTTGTAGGTCTACTGGAAGCGATTTCTAAATGAAATAACTAGTTATGTTTCGTCATTTTTCCTGTTATATTTCTACGTGTTCATTACAATAGTTAAATAAATAAGTAAATCAATTTTGACTTGAATCAAGAAGTAATCGTATCTCGATCTACTTGAAACGAGATTCAAATCAAGTTCGTATCATTTTAGAGGTCAAACCGACTGAACCCAGAAGTGGGATAGATATCTTTGAATTGTAATATACAAGGTATCATTTTTAAATAATAGCAACAAAGTTGAACAGCTAGAAGAATACCATAATTGCATCTATTTCTCCGAAAACATGTTTGTCGGTTATATATTTCGTATTTCACCAGCTACTCCAGAGCGAGCCTTGGTCGGAGTTTGAAAGTAATAGTTGGCTGTGCCGTAACCGCGAAGCGAATATAATAGCGAATCCTTCGCAACAGAACTCTATACAACCATACATATATACAGAACATTTATAGACCCTCTACTTACATTACGCCGCTTGTGAGTTTGTGTTGAGCTTTATGAGATATTTGCCAAGTTGTTTGAAAATCGAAAATCGAAATCATGTGTTTTATTAGAGGAAAATTAAACATGACTTGCTTCTCTTAAGGAAAAGGCATACTGAGAGTAATAATGTGCTGCTTAAAGGTGCGTTTAGTTTGCTCGTACGCGCTTGTGTAGCATCGTAGGCCAATTAGTTCATTTTATTTTAGAGAAGTCCATAATTCGCCAGTGTAATTTTTATTGGTAGTGATGTGAAGACCGTCTTGTGTGACCTGAACTATTTCGGCAGGTTTGCTTTTGAAAAATTAGATATGCGTGCAAAATTAAAACCTAGATTCTCCGTATTACGATCCTACTATTGTTTACAAATTCACTACTTATATCCTTTTAAACGCAGACTGAATTGTTTGAATATTATAATGCAAGACGAATGAATGGCTGACTGAAAGTTTGCGTTGAGGTCACAAGAAGAGGTTTTTTTAGAAATACATATGCGAATAACAAACAATTAATAACTTTAAGAAGTTTTCAGAACCACATTAAGAAAAAACGTTTTTAACGACATTTAAATTTGGACGAAAAAATGTGTATGTGTCATAGTTATGTTAATCGTAGTACAATTCAAGATCGGTCACATGATATTAGCACAAGGGTTATTGATAATACCTAAACATGGAGTTCTTCAGGATGTCGAATTTTCTGTTGAGCAAGTTGCAAATAAACTTTATCTGAAACTATTAACCATTGCCAATCACTAGAAATGTTTGAATTATGTACCTTAATTACTACCTATTTTTATATAAAAAAATACTGATATTCAACTGGTAAATATTTCGAGAATAATGTACTTATTTATTTGCCCTTTCCTGAATGATAAATTAATGATTTTAATGTATGCAAGGTTGTAAAGCATAAATTATTTTAAAGTTTTCTTTTTACGCTATTTACGCATGCGGTCAGGCGACCTACCGCCATGCAGGTCAACACTGTAAAGCGTAGCAAAAACTCCGAATATTGAACATTTTCGGAGTTTGAAGCATCACCTAAACTTATTGTATTTTTATTTATATCATGTGTAGTGTCAAGGAAATAAGTAACCGTAGTAATGTGATAATAACCCGCGAATAAGTGTTTTATTTTTTGTTGTTGTTGCATCATTCTAGCACCTATTCCAATTTTGAAATGTCGCACAGAGGTTTTTCATATAACTTAAACGAGCGCTGATAAATAATATAATGCTTTGAAATTGTAATAGTCAAACGTATGAAACAAAACATTCACGATGCAGATAAATTTGTGGTAGTGTTAAAAAAACTTGTAGTACCAACAATACCGTGACCACCGACCGCGAGTCATGGCGTGTATCGGCGAAGCCAAGCAAGTTTTAATGAAAACGCCCTCTGCAAACAACTCCCGCATACACCTACGTGTACATTACACTGAATATCTATGAGACTAGCTAATCGACGTGGGTTCTCTTCACCCTTCAGTAATAAACACGTAAATTTTAATACTTTTCATTTAACGACAACCTGGCTGTATGATGCTATGAGATTTGTTACATAACATTGAATGTATAGTATGCCATAAATTGATTGTATAAAGATAATGAAACTATATATTTAGTAATAAACGTTGTTTATTAACTATTAAATAAATCGATAGTAAATTTTAATATAAAAGGAAGATACAAATAAATCCATCTAAAACGGCCAAGACGGCTGAGTATTACGATCACACGCACCCCGAAATTATATAAAAAATTTAAAAATATCATATCACAATACACAAGAGATAACGGACCATTTGAAGATCAGTTGTCACCGCCTCGCATTGATGTCTGTAGCACTAAAAGCGTCACGGACGCGTTACCGGTTTAGAAAGAAGCGAGGAAATGCGTATTACACATCCCAGAACTTCTAATTGAATGGATCACGCGACAAGTTCTCGCATATTAATCAGCAAGGTCCACCAACATCAGCGGAGTGTATTTTGATTTAAGTATGAAGAAAACCCCGTACTCCAGAAAGATCATTGACTGAACGACGCCTTATTGGTCACAGCCAGCACCAGAAACACAACGTTGCTTGATCTTCCCGAAACCGGTCTTATCGAAATACAAGATTGACTTGATGCACCTTGTGGCGTGACACCGCGTGTTGTAATTGTTCTGCTTTAGGTAACGCGAGCAAAATATGTATTTATTATCTAGCAACACCCTAATCTTGCTTTCAATTCATCCTTAACTTACTAGCTTTACAGGCATTCCTAGTGCGTATACCAAGCTCGTCCGCTGCAAACAGCACGAGGTGTTAGTAGGGAATTCTCCGACATGAATTAACGTCTGCTATTTAACGAAAAGCACCGGGATCAACCTTTTTGATTCCCCCCAAGCATGGATCGCGAATACCCAACCGATTGTAAACCCCACCTGAAGTTGCTTAACTCGGCCTATTACCCACGATTGATTCAAGCTGTCCAGCTTCGTGCACTTCGTATTAGCAAAGGAGTTATAACTACATAACTTAGTAGTATAAAATGAAGATTAGAATGAAGTGGGTACGTCAGTACGGTATAAATCCGATAGTTTGTAGGTACAGTCGGGCTCGGATATAATTACCACAAGATTGCTGTCATTCTTTAGGGCTCAGTTGAGACCGTCCGTAACCGTAGTACGTACATAGGTTGCATGATAAAACTTGTGAGGGCCCGAAACCTGAGATACAGGATGGTTCTTTGTTCTTTAGGAAAATTTTTGTCAAAATGATTAACACAATTAAATGTCAGTAGTTGGAGATCTAGCAGATTCTAATGGATGCAAACGACTGAGGTCAATATTGACATATATTTCAATATAACATTTGTATATTGGAATACTTAAGGCAAATGGGTCATTTGTTATGAATGATCACACAATTCCTGAACTAATTGATTTTAATCAGATAATACTTTTTTTTTGGAGACTATTTTTCATAACAACGAATGAAAGATGATATTGTAATCAAGTTATTATTACTTTTAGGTATTTAATACTTAATATATTAATATTGTAAGACAAATTTTGTCAGGGCTGCAAGTTCTATACCTAAAATTCTATTCTATTCTATTTGTTCTATTCTGTTCTATTCTGTTCTATGTTCTAGACATATAATGTCAGCCACTATTTAACAGAATCTAGGATAAAATTACTGATTCCTTTTCGATACTTTCCACTAATTATCTCATTAGGTGGTTTTAAATTCGCCCCCCAAAATTTCTGTCACCGAACGAAAAATACAATAAATAAATAGATAAACGTTTACACACTTACACTTCGGCAGGCAGGGTCACTACCAAGTGGGCTATGCGGTCGTCTCCAAACAACAATGTTAACAACAAGTATGTTGAACAATGACGCGAGTCACAAATACCGCATTCGTCGCCTAGCCGGAGCAAAACCGAAACAAGATAAGAAGAAATCTAAAAATCACAGAAATAACGTGATAAAGTTTGTGGTACAATAAAGTAGGGTGTCCAAGGTGATACTGGCTTCCATTGTCTAGTACTTTAAAATCTGATAAATATGATTTAGCCTGGGTCGCGTAGCTATTTGTCTATATTTCAGATGTATGACGTAACAGAGACGAATATTAAGCAACGACGAATATAAAATAATAATAATTTATAGGAACTTTTAGTAACGCCAAGTACTCTATCAGTATTAAATTCGCCAATATTTGTAATTAGCAAAAAACTAGGAATGAAAAGAAAAAATATATAGTCAAAAACAAAGTATTAATGTATTAATATTATATTATATTATATTATTTATTACTGTATTAATTTATTTATATTTACAATTTTTTTTATACAACAAAAACACCGAAAATTTTGTACCGTTTTGTTCACAATTTCCAGGCTAGGGTTGGGTTTTCACGGCCGAATGAAGGTTGTGCAAGGGTTGGAACACTCAAGAAAATTGGGTCATTTGTCCCTAAACACCCTTTGCACTTGTGCTCTGTGAGCGTTCACAGTATTGATTTATAAAACCTTATCAATCAGATTCATTAAACCTCATTAACGTTTCATAAGATCTCTACTTATTAATAATTTAGTACTGCTTATTTAAAGGAAAATGTTATGTAGATGCTATTGAAGTCCTCGTTGGCTGTCATTAAGTACTAATAAAAAGGTTTTTTTATGTCTTATTCGTTTCTATATTTCAATCAAATCAAAATTAATAAACTATTGTATAATGCAGTATAGTCTTTATTGAGTACAAGAATTAATAAATTTAACACATTTATGGACGTAGGTTTTACTGCTACGGCTTCGAAAGATTCTTTATTAAGTAACGAGAGAAACCGCAAAAGAACTTACATCTTTTCACAAAAATATAACGTGTACGTTACAGAAATATGTTTGTAACATGAGCGAATTGGATGCAGCGCTATTTCTTGGGGTTTTTCTGACTGATTTATTTTAAATTATTGTAATCATTGTCTACAAGTCATGCTTGTACATGTTGCTTTGGCATGGTTCAGTTGTTCACCCATGACCCACCATGGCTCATTTCAGTCCACAGCGGTTATATATGTTTTTAACTTATATGTTGTATACCAGTCTGCCTGAACGAGTTAATTACAAAAAATACTGTTTGGATTTTCATGTGTTTTACTAATATATAGTGTGAGTCACAAGGCAAGTGTAAGGAGTAAAGTTAAGTGTATGGGTAAATATGTAAAGTTTATTAAACGCCTGATAAAACCTAGCAACATTTGTTTCGGGTGGAGTTAGTTGATAGATACATATTCAGGATCAAGTGAAAAATTGGTTTTAGTTAGTAACAAATAGCGACAATTTGTTACAAATGAAAATAAATACTATTATTATTAAAAATAATAGTTTTTATTATCAAGATAACACATCATTGTGATCACGGTTTGTTTACTAAAATAAATAGGTCGATGGCTTATTGTGGCGTTAATTGTTATCTAATATAATTTTCCTCGACAGTACAATATACAGAGATGTATATATCGATCGCAACCCTTGCGATATTTCTCTACGGGTGCAAACTAATACCATTAAGTTTAAGACCTGCCACCCCGAATGAGATTCTCGCCCTCTTATCAGCAAACCCCCCGCATCTGCGTTCACCCTCAAAACCGGGGTCTTCCCACCTTAAAATTGGGGGTGATCCACCCCCTGATTATTATTGACGTCAATCTGAACTAGCTCAGACTAATATTGATATTTATATTAATTGAAGATGCTACATTGAACTTTGTGATATTAATGGGGCTGGACAGAATTCGTATAATAAATAATGGGTATTTCAATAGTAGGTATCTATAACTGTCATAGATAATCGGTCCTATTTTTCATTTGGTATTGACCTGCTTGTTTGTTAAGGTCCAGGGTTCGATTGCAGGCGTGGGCAGATGTTTGTGTTATTGTGTTTCTACCCGAGTACTTTGTTGTTTTAGTACCATAGAAGTCGTGGACCTATATAAAATGTCTAGGAACGCGTCATAAGAATACTAATTGATGCTGATAATTTTGAAATAAATAGTTATATTTATAATATCATGTAAACGATAGACGTTTATACGAATGGCCCAGATTAACATTCGACACCTAAAGTTTTTCATAGTTATGTACATAAAATTATCAGTTTCTTCACTGAAAAGACACACAGTAAGGTAATTACATTTGAGCTTTCTCCGTAATGTTCCAAAAAATGTGTGAATTGTGTTAACCCACGCTGAGCTGGTTTGGTGAATATGACTACCCTGCCACATTGTGAGAGTTATAGATTGTGATAATAAATGATAATAAAATTTATTGCGTCCTCCAAATAATTTCTAACGATTTTACTACTTTTATTCATAAGCGAAGATTCAATATGATTAAAAACTTTCACAGACTGCCACTGTACCCTCCGCAGGATACGGGTGTTCTAGAGTTTACTTCACCACGCTGCTTTTGAGCCGATTAGTGAAAAACATAACCAATAAATTTTATAATAAATAGTCTAAAATATACATGTTATGCAACGTAGAAAGTTATACAGATATAGTTAAACTTAGGTCCGCATAAATAATATTAAACATCCATGAACTATAGAAGAAATTTCGATACTTCGAATATCGATAATTCGATAGTTTCACCGTCGGGGTTTTTACACACACTTTACTATACTTATATGTCAGATAATACAACAAAAATCACACATTAACCGATATACACGCTCAACAAACAAATAATAATCCTATAAAAAAATTAAAATGCGCACCGATTTTCTTTTTGATTGATACAATGACGTTCCGGCTGATCGCAAGAGAACTGATAAGCCTTTTTGTTGATTCGATAACAAAACTATTATTCTGCGATTAAATCCTTTTTAGTACAACTATATCGACTGGAAAACTTTAATCAGGGAGAAAATATTCTTGAATTTACGTGTCGTAAAGATCCTTTTACGGTGACGTAAAAGTGCCGTTTTATTAATATTTTTAAATTTAACGACTGTAATTTACATTTATCATGTAGTTTGACACCTGACGTATAGGATCCTTACACAAATATGTAATCTTTAATGAATAGATTAGATACATGTAGTTTTAAAAATAAAATTCGAAAACAAAAAGCTCTTAAGGTTTTTGGCGCCATCTGTGACGTGCCGTTAGGGGCATAATGGGCTCCATCATCCTTGAGACCAAACTAACCTCTTCTGCTCGTAGTGCATACTGCTGAATGGACGAGGCTATGCCGTCAGGTCACTCCCGTTGGAGGTCGCTGGTGCTCTGTACCACCCAGTTTAATTCCGATGGTACTTACATGGTGCTAGAGTATTTTACCCGCCTGGTTAGCTATTACTTTTCTTTTAAAATCGTCCGGGAAATATTTCGTACGTGGTCCCATGCTTGCTTTTCGGCCGGCGTCGCTTAGGACGCCTTTGGTGCTACTGAAGTTTATGGGCGACGGTGTCCACTTATGTACCATCTGGGTGCTCGCCTGCTCGTATGTTAACTAGTCACATAAAAAAAACTACTCATCCTCTCCTTCACCATTGTAACGACCACGGTCATAATACCAGTATGGCCATGAAATTATTGTACTGTAATCGGTTCTTTATACAATATACACTTTTGAACATTTCATTAATATCGACGCCTAGCAATGGAACAAAAATAAATAACATTCATTTAATAAATAGACACTTATTTTATCATCAGTTAACGTATCCTATAGAAATAATAATGTTCATTTTACAATTTTCATACAGGAACACGAAGTTGGCAATTTAAATAAGCGTTCTTGAATTACATTCGGGTACAAAAGCAAACTACGATACACGCTCACGTATCTTGTGTATTATTTAGGTGTAAAATATTACCGAAAGTTGGACACCGCTGGTGGTAGTTAAGGAGGAGTTTCGATGAAATATGTCTTGGGGTGGCGGGGTGTTTCGTGGGGGCGCAAATTAAGGATGGAGCCTTAAGCGGGCCTGGGCCTTGGTCGATGAGAAACTTATTAAAGGGTGGGGGTACGGTTGATGTGTCTAATTTTAGCAAAGTTTTTAGTGAACCGTGATGAAATATTTTCATTAGTTTACATTGATCGGTCAATATAATATTGCGAATACGAAATCTATGCTTGTAACAAAACAGTAACGAGGCCGAATTTGTACCTTAATATTATTTGGAAATTTCATTTTTGGTAAACCGTACTATCGATATTGAGTCCTAAACATATTTTTTGGAATTCATTTTGTCCGTCTGGCTGCCGCTCTGTGCACATTCAACATTCACATTCAACCACTGTAAATTTTAATGGTGAAAGTTGGAGAGGGCTTCATCAGCTGCGCCGACACGGACCCAGCCCTTAAATCACAAGAAGAAGAAGAAGCGATGGATAGGATAGGACAGGTCTACCTAAGAAACCCTTTATAGCGGGAAATGTGATTTCTTCGGATATCTTTTTCAAAACGAAGAAACCCGCTCTGGGTTACTGTTAATAGAGATAATTTAAAAACAGCCTGCATATTTTTTCGTTTACTTTTAAATGATTCACATAAATTCTGACAGAACTATAAAACTCAAATGTTATTTACTTTGACTTTCACTTTGATCCCGGGTTCGAATCATCCCTTGATGAGATGTGATGCATTAAGACGACACAGTTGCGATATAATACATAAAAGTTTCCTATTAGGACGCTGATTGATTTTGTAATTAATTATGTATATAATTTGTATTTGTTTCCTATGTGACATTGTTTTGTTTTTGTATTTTAAATGGTGTGTAAAAATTAAAGAGTACGTATTTATAAAACTATATATTTAATTGGAATGTGTCGGTGTTTTGATAGAATGGGACTGATCGAGACCTTGAAAACCCCAGATGCCGAGAATTGATTGAAACGAAAGACACTGCAACAGTCCCACAGGATTATGGAGCCAGGTAGGAGAAGTGATGTGCAAGAATTCCATCTCTGGTATAGACAATGTAAGATTTTTTTAGCAATGACAAAATTGGAAAGTATCCAAATATCTGGAATGCCATATTATATATTATTATATATCATCAATTCATAAGATCCCGCACGGATTTTTTTTTATTGATTCATATTATAAAAAAATTAAACTTAGTTACTACTTTATTATCAGCCATATTATCTAAACGGACGATATCGGTCGTTTAAAGCCAGGCAGTTAGTGGAGTCTTTAGCGGCTAGCAATTTGTCCTGAACTCCTCCGACTCCATTAAGCGTCTCTACAACTAACTACATACTACAAAATTACCTCCCTAGGTGAATTCATAAAATTATTTGCGTGTTTGACATAAAAACTATTCATACTTAAACAACGCGATAAATTTGACTTTAAGAGAATATCTTATTTATAACAAGTTTTTTTTATACAGATCTTACTGCTGGGTTCAGTTATCTTTTGACACTGAGAAGGTTATGGATATTTTCCATCGCGTTGGCCGAGTGTGGATTTCATACTTCACACAATTTCGAGAACATTACCGAGAGAGAATATTATTTTATTTTTCATCGAAGCACTTAAGCGATAAATAATATATATTACGCATGTAATTTTTTAAACATTAGAGTTGGATGCAAGATCTAACCTACATCCTCTGTGCGAAACACCGACGTGGATTTATTCAAACTAATCAATAATAACCTAATAATTTGGTTGTGGAACGTTGTCGTAAATAATTTTAAGAGATGGAATATTATTGATAATGATGTGAAGTATTATTACATCTACTTAAGGCAGTAACAAAAAGAAACCTTCAGACAGCCTAGTAATTTTATTGGATTTAAGGAAAGAAATTATGGTAAAATGTTACCTTATTCGTAACGTAATTTACGTAAGCCTTTATAAATTAACGTTATCGAAGCTTAAACTTGCCGCCTATTTATAAGCAAGCGAAACTAAAGGTGGGCACCCAAAATGTTTACAAAGCATTTGCTTAATAACAGAAACTTCGGGGGCGGTTGGGTTGAATTCTCCTAATACCTACTGTTTATACACACTTGCCGCTGTGTGTGTGCCACTGTAAGCTGCGAATGTGTGGGTGCATTGAAATAAAGGTTGCCATGGTAACGTATCTTAAAGATCTCCCCCTACCCGTCTCAGTTTTCTCCTTTCTCCTTTGCGCGGGTTTCTTGTAGGGAGGCTTGAATGTGTACGGTAAGCAAAACAATGTACTTTTTACATTATTCAATAATTTTTAATTTATTTTTGTTTTTCTGGCAGTAATGAGCTTTTAATGTAGTAGTTTTGAAGGTGAATCATAAATTACAATTAGAATTATATTAAAAATAGTCTTTGAATACGGTATTTAAAAATGCAGAAAAAAAATCAACTTTGTACTTAACACTATGAATTCTATATGTATACGTACGTCCATGTAAAATTTATTGAGCAAATTAAAAGAACAAAATCTATTCTTAATAACATATAATAAATTTTGTTTGCTTGAAGAATCACTTATGTTTCGAATAAGAATTGTTTGTGTCAGATTAGGTAACATATTTTATTTGAGATTTCTCGTGTGTACATACAATTACACAAAGAATGAAGTGTGCATATGAATGAAAGAGCACAAATTATAAAAAAATATCACATAAAATGTTTTTGAAATCCACGTAACTTTTATTCAACATTGTAATTTATGTATGTTGGCAGGCGAGCGAAGGGTAATGAGACTTTGTTTTCTGTGATCTTTGTGTGTATCCGTTAACGACTGCGACGAGAAAACTTTTACCACTACATATTACAATTTACCACCACAATCTATTATAATTTTTTTTTAAAAACGGAATGTTGATAAAATATTATCAAAACTAATAAATAACAAAGAAAACTTTCTCGTTTCTATTTTCCAAACGCTATCCTTGTATCCTTTAGGGTCAAAC
>PDGT01000149.1:92367-167568 GCA_003671415.1 Megathymus violae | reverse complement strand
CCCACAAGCCATAAAATTGTAAATTTGTGATGAGCCGGCTAGCCGCGCAACGGTTATCGATTTATTGATAGTTTTAGTCACCCTTCAACGTGACGTCCAGTTCAGAGGTGCCAGATTCGACACAACAGAAGATTTTTTTTTGAATCCTTATTAACATCACGTGTAATTGAACTATTTGACGTCTGTTACTGATATACATAGACTTACCGCCTCAACAGTTGGGTTATTATTGTTTACGACGAACCAAATGCTGTTAATGTGTTTAACGAGGACCCAGTAAAAAATTATGTTTCACTAACCGTTCAACAGCGTCTTCATGTCTCTCCACGCAATTACACTGAACTGGAAACTACGACCAGTCACCACAGCATCGACATTTACACTAACGTGCATGGCTAACGTTAAAAATAAGGTAACGATTTCATAAATATTGATAAGTCCAGTTAGAGTCTGGTCAAGGAGTTATGTTAATGAGCAATAGTATTGTAACAGATCCGGTTTGTGTCCGTCGAATTAAGGGTGCTGAGTAAGTGACCACTTTAATAGTTCCCCGAAGAGACAGTTAAAAGACTTTATGATTATTGAGCACAGGGTTGAAAATGGAATGATATTTTATTTAGTGAATTTACTAATAACTTGGTTGTAAGGAAAGGTGTGTGCATATAGAATAAGAGCGACAGAGCAACATCCCCTTGTTGGATTATTCTAAATCTGAACTCTTTGGTCCTTTTGACCCATGGGCATTTTATTTCGAGGCCAGTGTCGTGGGATTGCTGAGGAGATGGGATTCTGTGGGAACTTAAATACTCTTAGTGAATACCTTTAAGAATGTTTTATAAGAGTCACGTAGTGGCTCCTCAAGGCTCACTGACAAATTGTCAGATTATTAATCGTAATAAAAGCCGATATTAATAAATAAAATACGTCGTTTGGACTGAGTTATATTTAACAAAGTTATATAGCACGAACAAAGTCTCTTTTTGTCTGTCTATATAGGCGTTTAATATGAAAAAGTACTACATGGATTTTCATGCGGTTTTACTAATAAATGAAATTATCGACGAGGAATACGAGGGTAAAATTAAGAGTAAGAAATGGTTCGGGATAATCATCAAATGTACATTCTACGAGCATCATGTAGCAGTCTTAAATCCACTTAAATATATATGAATTACTGTCATATATGCGGATAGCATATACATTTCTCGGCAGCTCAAATATTCCACATAGTATATTGCCGGGACCTCGGCCACTCCTACCTCTGTTCGGGTTCATTTCCTGTCGCAAATCGTCTTCCACCCCACAGTCGGCGCTCTCTCGAAATGTCTTTAAATTCTCGGAGCTGTAAGTTCATATGTTTATTACTAGATATGCAAGCGTTTAAGCCAGCTCTAATTCATTCAAGTAAATATGTATTTATATATCTAATGGTTTATACACTCGTTTATAAGCCTTTTATAGCCACTGTGCGTCGCGGTTGGAATGGACATGCACAATTAACACATCAGAACACATAAAATAAATGTCTGCTCTGACTGGAATCGAACCTGGAATCGAACCTTTCGCTCTGTATTTAATGTCCTAACTAAATGTGCTACGGAATTATCTACTGTATATTTTTCAACAATTAAAAATATATACACTAATAGTTCACGGGGAAGGAAAGTTCTAATCCGGTAGGCATGAATTGTTTTTAAAATAATGTATGCATAAGAAATATATGAACAATTGTTTCGGTAAAGGTAACCGCGGCGGAATCTGTACACCTACAAGAGTTCTACATAATGTCCTCGCAAATGTCTGAACTTTATCAATCTGATTAGCCAGCGTGGTGTATCTTCACGTTTGCCATCATAATCAGAAACCAGTGCAGGCTGCGTGCTTGATTATAATGACATTTCAGATAAATATGTTTTTTAAATATATGTAAATTAAATCTTAAATTTGACTTTTGTCCTATTTAAACTACCCTGTTTCGCATCCCTTGTTAATGCAGTTATGTAGTATATAATGGTAATATAATCAATTTGTAATTAAATGTTAACCATATCCGCGTAATGTTAATTAGTTACGTAATGTTAACCTCCCATTATCATTATTACTCCTAGTGTCATACTACTGTGCTCGAGAAGCTCGTTCTTGAGGAGAGGTATTAATGCTAAAGTCAGCCACGCTAGCCAAGTCCAGTTGGCAGATTTAACAAAAGACATCGTGAGGATATCCGTATAACTGAGAGTTCTTCATAATATTCTCAAAGGTATGTAAAGCCTGAACCTTCCAAAGCAAGAGTTCAGTTATTTCTATGCCTATGTTAGACAAACCTACAGGCGATCCACCTAGTGGCATAACCTCACTGCCACATATGACCATCCGTAATAAAGGCATACGTTGCTGTCAAGAAGTCACCTTAAGCAACAAGCTTTTTACCCGAGGAAGCTACTTATTAATACGGCCGGTGAGACGTAATTGCTTCAAAGGTTGTTCCTAATAACTTCATAAACGCGACACGGTTCATCTCAGTGCTTAGGATTGGCGATGCATCGGCAATCGGCACGTATTCTTATTTCAGGTTGGGTACTAAAATATACAAGGGTTGCATTGGGTAGGTACTCAACAATAAGACCAAATGAACAAACCAAAAACGGGTTAGTAACCGTCATCAGTTACTGCGACGAATGGGAATCCGTAATAGCAATACAAACGCGTTGTAGGCCGAGAAGGTAACGAAAAATCAGTTGCAACCGGTCCGTTTGTTGGTTCCGTATATATATAAACAAGCAGCGGCATCGTAAAGCTAAGCACGGGTAATGTGCTAAATTAATGTCCCAACGTTTCCGACGAAGATAACAGTTTCCCTTCAGGCGACCTGAAAATGTAACTTAGCAGAAACAAATTAGGAGTTTCCTACTACGTAATGACCGAGCGGTACTTTACTATCGCCTCGTGCAAATTGCTTCTTGGCTTTCCAAGTCGTAAGAGTATAGCGGTTTACTAAAAACTAAGTGATGTATAAAAATAAAAGAATCAGATTACATTTTGGCAGCTGTCTTAGTTTTAAATGTCGGTAGAGTGAACAATTATGTTTTGTGACTGTGGTAATTTGCAAGAAAGGGCGAATATTAATTAACATAAGCTAAAGCACTTACAGAGAATAAAAAAGGGCAAATATAAGCTAGAAAAATTATAAAATGAACAAAATATAGTATGAGTAAGAAAAGAAGATTACTTTGTGCAGCACAAAGTAATATACTGATATTATGTAAAATAGCACCCTGTTATTACGTTACTACGTGAAGACACTGGACGTGTCTAACAGAACCTGTTGCTATTATATTAACTGCATGAATTTTTTTGCATCTGTTTCTGAGATTATTGTGTTTACGCAGACAAAAACTTTATTTTGAATTATGTATTGATAACACACATATATAATAATATTTATAATACAATCGTTAGCGTGCCTATTAGATATTGTGTAACTTTTAAACACCTTGGCGAATTAAGGTTCACAGAAACTTTAATTTAAGTAAGAATTAGATTTTATCTAGAATTTCATTACGCCATGTCTAACCAAGTGGACCCGTGACGGCCCGTATCCTTTAATCCAATACGCATTGAAGCAGCATGGTGGAGTACGATCTGAGTAGCCTCTATGACGAGGCGAGACTTATGCCCTGCAGTGAGTTGGTTGGTTGAAACCAACTTAATATGTATTAAGTTATACGTACACAATATTTTTTGTCTGCCTTTGACTGTCATTCATTTAATTTTCATTCCTTGCGTTGTTTCTAGTCAATTAGGCCCATGTTATATTTATGACCGATGAGAAATCGAGGTTATTTCTCTCGTTACTTGTACCACATGTTTTCCAGGCGTTGCCTAAGGCGCAGTAGATAAACACTTTATGTGCGTGTATAACACGTTTATGTTCGTAGTTTGATCATTACCGGTTGATCACTTCGAGATTATTTAGCACACAGTGTGTCTCGACATTAATAGTTGTATGGGGTGACATTTGTACTGATTTTCTATTACATTTTTGATTAAAATTTCTCTGGTTACGTTAGTTTCTTAGGAATAGTTATATTTCATTGCAACAAATTTATAGGAATAAAAACTCGTTTCGTAATATATGATTAAATAAAACACAGTACAAATATTCTTTACCGTGCGGATAAGAATTTAAACAATAATTTAAATTCTGTGTAACTTTGAGTAGAAAAGTCTACTCCTTGAAACTTTCTTGCTTCATCTCGTCTTAGAAGCTAAGTAAGGACTTGATTATTATTCTATTTTAAACATAAATTTGCAATTTGCAAATATATTAAGGTAAAAGCGCCATTCAAAGGTGAAGGTATAAATAAAGGTAAGACCTGTCCCCCAGTCCGAAGGCTTCGCGCTCCGCCAGGTAACGGGGTCAGTGTGCAGTGGGTACTCACGAACGTGCGTGGGGTACGTGTCATTCAACTGTTCTAGCATTCTTAATACCTCTACAAGTCCCTAAACATCCATTTACATCCATTATTGGATAAGTTAATGCTGGCTAAATTATTCGTTTCACGGAAACTAATAATACTTTTGTTAAATTCATATAATGATTTAGTTTTATGCGTTTATTATTATTATGATATTGTAGTTTTTGTAGTTTTATAAGTGTTACCATTTGGTTTTATATTATTACACTATTCCAACAGATGAGTCGCGTTGTGGTCTTGGAAGGAAAACTCATTAACTTAGTAAATTGATTTAATTAATTGTATTATTTTATTTATTATAAATATATTTGCAAGGTAGAGATCACTGTTTAGTGACAAGATGATTTTTGTAAATTATATTTATAAAGATAATTAATATTTTCCCTGTAGAGAATTAATTGTGCATTTGTATTGTGCAAATAACGACAATATACGACACATTTGAGTTTATATATCCATGGAAATGTACATTATACACATGTACATCTCTGTATTTGGTTCGTAAAACATTATACAACTAGTGTTATATAAGACAAACCCTGAGTTTGACCCTTGTATCGGAGGTGGCCAACTAAACCCAACTGGCCTAAACTGGTTATAACAAGTTAGCGGGGGCCGGGGGCGGGTTCTAACTAGATTCCTCCCAACTTTCTCGTGCTAGATAATGATCTTCGCTACGTGGGTGCTGGAGAGTTTGTAAACCGACGTCATGACGGTCGATGCTTCGCTCGTCTGTATTTTACCGAAGTACCTCATATTTACCGAAGTACCTTATACTAAAATTGGAATTATTCATTAAAATCAAATTGTTTAACTGATTAAACACTCTTTAAAGAAGCAGGTATTCTCACTCTTTCACATTTGATTTACGTTATCGCTTCAGTCCTTACGTGACCAGTCTCAGAATATGAAGCGATTATTAAATTGCAACTCATTTCCAGGTCTCCTTAAAAAATCTTTTAGGTACTTTATGTCGTTTCAAGAATATTGTTGATATGAGACTGTGTGATCTGTACATAGAATTTTTTTTGGACATTTTAACCTATGTAGACTTTCGATGGATATCGAAGTAAAAACATATTTTTTTAGAAATTTTGTCTGTCTGATCTCGTATTACACTAAAACCACTAAACAGATTTGGATGATACTTGGCATCGAAGTAAATTATATTGTATGATCCCAGAAAATGGATTTGTTCCCGCCTGATGATTTTTTTTTCAAAAATGAGTTATTGCTTGACAATAATCCCACTAGATATAGAGTGGTAATGAAGTTATTAACTAACCTGTAAAGGTAAGTAGTTAAAATATATTTTTTACAGATTTATCCACGCATAAACCACAACCTCTATTTATTTATTATACATGACGTAATATAGACATATTTATTCCGTAGCAATTATCATATCACCTACCTTCGTCATGCCTTCGTCCATGATTGATTGATGAATAATGTCGGACAATGCAGATTATCGCTTTTCATGCTATGCTTGATAGTAATGTATTTGTTTCTCCCTAAATAATGCATTTGAATATATTTACTACTATAACTCATTTGGTAACGCTTCGTTTCGTTGGATTTAAGATGATTGTAACGTACCTACTATAACTTTTAGTCTTAATCTTGACTAAGTAAACATATTATGTGTATACGATGTGAGAGATTTTTTTATATTTAAAATAACGTTAGATGAATTTTTTTCGAGGTTTCGCTGTGCTTGCATCCACCCACCAGTATCATCCTGTACGTACCATCTCAACTCCGAATGAATTCAGATGTGTGGCAAGATACAACAATAAAAAAAAACAATTAACAACGATGGTTAGCCGTTATATACCTTTACTTGCAACCATGTACATAAATATTTTAATAACAACCATACACATAAACATACGACATGCTCAGTTAATGCTGACAACATTATCAGCAGCAAAAACAATTTAATATCCGGTACATAAAGCAAAATGATCGCGTACCTTAAAAATTATACCATACTCTGTAACCAATATTCTTTGATTTATTTTACTTAAAACTCTATTCCTTGAGCCTTTAACATGGCCCTTAGGAAAAATCATGAAGGTGGGACAATTTTTACGTTTTGGGAAGAGTCCATCACACGTTGATTGATTGGATTTTTTTCACCACTCCACACTGTATAGGAGTTAACTTATTTAACTTTGTGTATGTAATGTCAATAGTCTTTGAGTATGGACAGACATGCGAAGAGACCCCCCGACGAACGGACGGATAAGCAGATATGATGATTATTTTATTTGATTATTTTATTGATTTGAGTAAGTGATTTTAATGAGCCACATGAATATCAGATAATCACTAAAAAATAATATATTTTGATAGATTTTCAATAAGAGGGCAATATTTCAAATATTATGGGAGTTAGTGAAAATTTTATTATAAAATTCTATGTAGATTATATAACTACATAGTTACATCAATAAAATCCTTCATGTCAAAGAACCAATTTTTCATTGAACCGAAAACAGTTTGAAAATGAACTAATATGCTTGAAGCAAAGCAGGTGTTCTATACAAACTGTAAAGTGACAGCGTTCTTGATGGTAGGATTAAGTTGTCATTCAATGGGTAAAATAATATATAAAATAATTTTCCATTACTGGCAATCTAGCTTTAAGTTTAACAGATATATAATTCTGTTAGACTTGAAAGTACATACAAAAGAAATACTTTTTTATAAACCAGTCTATTTTTGCACGTATACTGTACATATCTTGCAACTTCGCAGATAATGTATCAACTTACATATATAATAAAGCATAAAAACGGTAAGATTTGAGCGCTACTAAAACACCTCACTCCCCAACACCATCAACCAACCATTTTGTAACGAAAATTTACATTCTCCTATCTTCATCAGAGAAAAGGTGGGGTGAAGATGATTTTGCGAAATGTGTGGGTGGCTCTGACCCCCGGCCGGGTGAATAATACTCGGGGGATAATTGCTCCAAGAGAGCGCACGTCTTCATACCACTTCTGTGACATTCCCTGAAGGTAATTCGATTGAGCTTTGGGGATAATTACGTGAGCGGTCTCTTTGTTCGTTTAAATGAAACGTATTTTGTCCACAGTACAAAGTACCCGTCTTAGTTTCCTAACCCTTCAGATTTGATTTGTGTCTAACGTCGTATTTTGCATGGCTTATATTCCTCTGTATGGAAATAGGGTCGTACATATTTTACTGTGACAAACAGTGTTAAATTTTAATGGTATTAAAACTTAAATTTGAATAGAAAAGACACTTGCTGAAATTTCTGCTCGATCTAGTTACCTGTTACCTGTAAATTTTATAAAATATTTACTTATGACACTATACCTGTTGTGATTATCGTTTATTCTTTGTATACAGTCCGATATTTTAAATTTTAAAATTTTAAATTTTAAAATTCAATTTTGTCTTACTTTAAGACGTCTAAAGTAAAATTTGGCAATATTAAGAAACCACGACGATTCTATTATTTTAGTATATATAGTGCAGCCAAAGTTCTGACGTCTGAATCTGAATCTGATATCTCAAAGGTATAAATACTCACTAGGATTATCAGTTCATGTTCACTAGAACAAAGGTTCAGTAATTTAAACTTCACATCCCAGATGTCGCTAGTATTAATTAAAATTGCGTATTTTAAGATATAAAATGAAAAACTTACTTATAAAAAACTTACTTAATTCAGTTTTTAAACTCTGTGACTAAGAGAGCATTATTTGTTGTTTTTATATATTATTATATGTTTTTTTAATGGTTTTCTTCCTAAGTTTCAAAAGTTGATTTTACAGTGTGAAATTAACGTACCAACTGGTTACTGTTTCTAATACAGAATTAAAGCCTGTTTCTTGTAAGAATTATAGATCTATTGTAATTGCGATTGTAATCCTCTAATCCTTATAAGACCTTTTTAGTATGAAATTAAGTTGAACAACATGTTTGCTGTTTTCGTTATTATTATAACGTTGTTAATTTAACGGAAGACAGATATTTCCATTTTTTTCGTAATTTTTTATCATTTAATATTGCTTTAATAATTAACCAGCATCTCAATATTTAAAGTCTATATGATTTTAATAAGACTTACCATGCTATCTATTGTCAAGTAGCAGAACTATAAAATGCAACTTTAATAAAATATAGTTTATATTATAGGCTTGGCAAAATGGCATAATAAATATCACCTGTTGCTGCAGACATTTTGTAAAACTTTAGAAAATTGTATTGCATGTTTGTAATAATAATTACCATTGATATAAATAAAGTTAAATTAAAATATAATAATTAAAATGTGTGTATATAACTAGGCCCTTGTGGTGCAGCATCTAAGACGCTGGCTGTATTTCTTCAGTGTATTGCAATAGTAATTATTATAAACAATTGGGTTTAGTTCAGTATTAATTCAAATTGTTAGCTTATGAAGAATTTATGAAAATATAACTTAAAATTTTATGGAATGGAACTTATAGTAGTATTGATATGTAAAGCTAAAGTATTTCTTATACATTATTGAAATTATAATCGAGTATGTATTAAACTTTTTGCTTTTTCTACTTGTCAGTAGATGGCGCTGAATGAAGAGTACGTATTTTAAAGTCGTATGTAAAAGAGTAAAATAAATTAAAGGGTACTTATTGGATTCTTATTATGAAGTAGTTTAAGTTGCATCTATTTGTCAAGTCTTGAGGCTGGACCACCGTCCCCTTCCCGTGGTGCTACTGGCTGACGCGTTTGTCAGTTTACTTGGTAAACGTACTTCGTATACCACTTTCCATCTTTTGATGGTCATGAAGGCCTGTGCCAGTCAGCTTAATCCGACTACTGTCGTCAATATTTTCATGCATAATGAGGAGGTTTTTTATCTGTGTGTTTTTATTAAAAATTAATAGCGAAGTGCTTTTAATTCTTGGTGTCTGACAGTTTTGAAGATAAACTTAACAAAATTCACAATTTTTTTCTGATGTTGCAGACATTACGCGAAATCATATTAAACGCTTACAAATTTACACCCACGCATTACCATTCCCTGTGTTTCATGGATTAACACAAATAAGAAATTTCAAATAGCCCCGAGGCGAAAATAAGCAGATGTCTCTCATATCAACTTTTGCCTCAAAGGGCAAAGGGCAACCGCATCAGACACCTTTCGCTCGACAGGTTATTCCCGACTAGTACAGGGTCGTCATATGATATATGTCTGGGTGGCGGTGATCACTTACCATCTTGTAGTCCTTCTGCTACTCGATTATGGACAGTCAATTTAAATGTTTTAGGTGAGAAAATTCAGAATAAACAAAAATTCTCGTAGTAATCTTCTTCCCACGTACACTTCCTTTTAAAAATATATTAGTTCCATTCGTGAAGTTATTTTTTTAAAATATGCGGTTCATACGGAATTAATTTCTGATGCTGAATTAACGAGAGACGGGAGATTGTATTATTATTAGAAATTAAAATATTTTACAAAATGATTATTTACAAAAATAATGTGTTTAAAATAATATTTAAAAACATCTTGGTGTAAAAGGAGACAAACGAGATAAGAGGGGGATCATCAGAAATTCAATAACAATATGAATACTTGTCATCTAATATAAATAAGAAATAATATTGTCAATATTATAAAAATCGGAATCTATTGAATATTTTAGTCTACTTCTATTTGTTGCATTACTGTATTATTATGTTTTTAATTTGTCACAAAATCTTTTCCCATGAATTGAACCAACTAACATTAATTGTGTTATAGATAAATAATGGCAAACTTTTTTTTATGTTAATAGCCGACAAACGAGCAGACAAGCCACCTGATAATAAGTGGTCACCGTCGCCCATGGACATCAGCAAGACCAAAGTTATCACTGATGCGTCGTCGGCCGGGAAATGAGACGAAGGTTAGAAAGAAGGTACTGGCTTCACGGAAAGATAATAATACTAGTAATATTAATGAATTAATAATAATATTGAGAGTATAATCCTAAGGCGATGCCCTACCACCAAGCAGCCGGGCTTCTGCTGCCTCTTACCACACGCTGTTCTGTCACCATGGGATTGGGTTCAATATTCTGAGCCACCCCAATACGGCCAAAACGTTTATATAATGCAAATTAATACCTTAGTAACTCTGATATCCATAATTTTAACTACCACCTAATTTTAACCACACTAATCGATTACGATACCTACACGACAACGCCATGACATTATTAAAATCAACCATGAACGTTTACCGTCCGATTCGGTTTGGAGTTCATTTAACCTGGAACTTACCCACGAAAAAACCAAAAGACTGATGTACAACGAAACGTTATAACCACTAAATCTGAATTCTGCAAATATGGTTTATCATCCAATACGTAGTGAAATGGTTTCATGATACAGTTAAATCTGCTGGACCGTTCCACTTTCACCCACTCATGAGTGCTTACACTGTTATCTTATTAATGGCCAAAATACGCAGTCATTATTAGCACAGACGACTGGTGCTGCGGCACGATTTGAACACAGGTAGACCTATCGTGTTACGTGACATTATATCATCTATTAATGACCGATATACAATAACGCTTTCCTAACTCATACGCTGGAATAAAAAATGAACAGGATTTCAGAAGAAATAAACGTAGAAGAAATATATCGTGTATTTAACACAAAGAATTAATAGATTAGAAGGAAGAGGAAAGAAATACGTAAAGGACTCGACACATTTACAGCTTATAAACTCAGTTTGGTTTAATAGTTGACAGTTTGATTCCATTCACTTGGTAAATGCGACCTGTAACTGTGTTCCATTCGTATACATAATTATAGAAAAGTTTATCTTAACGTTTTTGGTAACAGTCGCCAATATAAAATGTTTGCAAAGCGTATTTATTTTAAATCATTTTAAGGATGAAAACTAAGTTCTAATCAATCTGAATGAGACACGCTATTTATTATATTGCTTTTGTTCAGTTCCTATGTAATATTTAGTTTATAATTTTGCGATTCGAGTTGAAATACATATAATCAAGTTTGGATACTGAATGTTGCATTTGTCTATGTGGCAATATTGTAATGTCTTCAAAGTATTTAAAATTAATTGTTACATTATTTTTAATTGAAAGTAATAAATCCAGGCAGTTTCAGCAAATTAATATTATTTGTTTTTTTTTATCGATGGCTTAGATTCGTTATAATATGTTTGTTTGTGTGAAATATCAATGTTTTTATTTTTATCGTAATATTTATTTGATTGTCTAGAGCCCTAGTTACAGATTTAAAGTTTAATACTCAAAGACAGTAATTGTTCTACAGTTCACTTTTAAATTGATAATATAATGCAATATGTATAGATAATGTAGCGTATTAGGTAAGTATCATAAGTAGTAAAGGTATTCAAATTATAATTAGAAGATATGTTTTAATAAATGTTAAATTAAATAATATTTTAACTTTAAAACTTTAGGTAATCATAAATGAAAGCTATTGAAAAGCTCTTAACTACCATTACCATTCTACATTTTAATTATAAAATCGTAAGTACCTGTTGCATTTAATCACCATTCTGTACTAAAGTGTAGGTCTGTCCACAAACATGCAGTTGACTGCTTAGAGGTTTAAAGCAAACTGCAGCTGTTATGCGCCCTTAGACTTACATACTGTATATTCGACAGAGGTGAGAACTTTGTCAAAAGTAAGAAATATGTGTGAGGCGGTGATTCCATGTTGGAAAAATCAAGTACAGGTCGCATCACCTAGTAAAGTTGCTCCTTAATGAAGTAAGAGAGGAGAATTATTTAAAAAACCGTGTTTCTAAATTCAAGTAATTTTAATTATAATAATGATCCTTAAGATCATAGCGTCCATAAACACGAAGATTCGTTTGGCGGCTGACTCAAGCAGGAGGGTGGTAGCTAACCAGGCAGGCTTCACGGAAAGATAATAATACCAGTAATAATATTAATGACTTAAAAACAATACTGATATATATCATACTTACGCGAAACCCTACCACCAAGAGTGAAGAATGGAACACCGAGTATAATTATTGGAACAAAAATCATTTCGTACTTCTTTGTTTTCATTTTTTTGACAGGCTTTGATTTTAAAAGTAGGTACAAATGTAATTATCGCAATTTTATAAAGTTGATTTTTTTTATTAATTTTAAAAACATTTTTATTTAATTATAACAACCCACTCTCGTTTCGCTTTAGAACCCCTGCGCCTTAGGTTTGCAAATAGCACCCGTATCCCAAACAATTACGATTGATTTTATTCGCATTATATATATTTAACGATTTCTCAAGTTATAGGAATAAGAAATGTTCATTTGTTGCAATAGTCGCACAAACCTGTTATTTTTTTTTACAATTTCCTTAACAGAAGCTTCATACTAATTTTATTTAGGTAAAAGAATATGTCCCGAAATGAAAAATGTCCTAGATTATGGCTTATATTTTAAGTTACAAAATATGACAAATATAATTTAAATATCTAAATACACAGTGAAAAAGACAACCCAATGGAGACTCAAAAATGGCAAAAAAAAAAAGTTTTGTTCTCTTCACCGATACCAATTATCTATATTTATTTACAAAAAATATGTAAGACCAAAATTAAACAAAACATATGTGCAGTTTTATCATTATAAATTATTTATATTATTAAATAGGAGATATAAAGTAAAAAAGGTTTTAATCATAATATATATTTTTTTCTAACAACTCAATATTAAAATAATGTACCTATATCATTTTTCCGCGTGCCAATTAAAGATATTTACCAGTATTGAATACCCTACTGAGAATACTGTAATAAGAATATCTTAATAAAATAGCTTGAGGTTTGACTTTATAGGCGATGCGGAGTGTAACACACGATTCTCGTTAATAACCTACCGAAGCCCCGGCAGCCTCATCGTCGTTTCTAATCTCGCGCAAATCCGCTAAATCAGCAATAAAATTCTTGAAATCAACGTATGAATTAAGCCGAAATTATTACGAGTCTTCGTCCGCCGTCGGAAGCAACATGGCCGCCACTATCAGCTCACCCCGACTCACCCTATCTGATCTAACACCCTGCGCCCCGACAGAGCTTGCTTTTTTGCGAGCGAGACAGACTTCCACTCCGGAATGCTTTCGTTCTAAAATATTTTCATTGACGGTTTTTCTACAAGTAAATCTAAAGCTTAAGTATTAGAAAATAGAGTTGAAATTTTATCGTTAAGCCGATGCCGCTTCCGACGTTATCGAGCTAGAGTGGTTAGATGAAAAGTGTGAAAAAGTGAAAGAGACGGATAGAGGCGGCCGTCTCGGGCGGGGCCCAAGTTTTCGTGAGTCGTTCGTAGCTTAGGCATGGATCCGCTCGCACCCACTCGTTTCGTTCGTGGTAGAGCGAGACCATGATATTTTTCGCGTTTTCTTTTTTTATTTGCTCTTTATCTTGGGGAGAAAAATGTTGCGTGGGGTGGTCGGTGGCCGCGTAGTTGAGTGTAATGTTTTAGGGGGTGAACAGCACATGCACAATAGTATAGATAATGAATAGTGGTGTAGAATGTTTAATCATGGTTTTTGGGGTACTTAGCCTCAACGCAGCGGAAATATGAGATAATTATGGCCCGACTGATATTCGATTTTGTTGATGGAAATTACGAATTGAAATTTTTAACGATTACCTGATATTGTCGCTAATGAATCATCTACGTATGCAGTTCAAAGAACACACAATGTGGAATATTTTTTGATAATTTCCGATATTTGTCAAATATTTATCTGCGCTTAATTTGTTTCAATGTTTTATGAGGGTCGGTAACTATCCGTTTGGGAAATACTACAAAGTATTAGCATATTTTATAGCGAATATTTCCGGAATATTTATCACTTTACCGGTAGGCTGGAGAGGACTAATGAAGTGGTTTGTAGCTATCTTCATTAGTGATGTCGCGGGTTCGATTACGACAATTATTTTTAAGAGTCTGCGAATGTTGTTGTTATTGACTTTAAGATATTTAAGTTTTTGATAATAAGTTTGAAAAGCAAAAATAATGGTCTTAAGAAATTATGTTAAGAACATCTCTCTCTTTCACTTTAAACTCTTAAATGGAATATCATTGCCTGGATAATTTTTAGCTAGACTGCATCCTAAGGTCATTGTTGGGGTAGGTAAGCATAGTCACAACAGTCTTGGGTGTTCAATATTGTGGGATGCAATATTGTGAAAAATTAGTGTTGAAAATGTCGAAAACTCGTAAGACGAATTTTGGTCTCTGTTACAAATCGATAATAATAAGCGACTGCTTAATGTGTCTCACGGGGCACATATGCGTAACTAGCTGGCTTATTTAAGTTTAACTATCCCTTATAGATTACTTAAATAACTACCTGAAGTCAATTTTATATGCATACTTACCGAATTTATCTGAGTTAGTAACTCATCCTCGCTTCGTTTTTTGATAAATGGCGCAGGGACAGGTTTCAGAATGAAAAGAATCCTAGATTGTGATCTACAGATAATATATAAGTTTCAATTACGCTAAGGATCATCTAAATCTCTTCAGTGTTTGGGGTTACGTATACGTGTACAGACAGACAGACAAAATAATTCAGAACAAATTTTTTGAGCTGTATATCGATAACAAAGCCTATCTATAATAAAATTCCCAAAAAAAATTAATGTACAGAATCGAACCTGTTATAGTTTTATTGTTATCAAAGATGAAGTTTACAATGGTGTAAATTTATTTGACTGTAATGCTACACGAATGCTACACGTTATGGATTGCTACACGATACATATTTCTAAGGTTCAAATTAAATATTTAATACATATCTATTATTTTAAAACATAATAAATAGCCTTAGCTTTAGCTGTTCATATCAGGAATAATTTTACTGAGGATTTTGGTCAATACAATTCCATGGTATACTGAACGGAATTTATACAGTGGCAAAGATTAACTAAGAACTATAAAAACCCCAAAAGCACTTCTTGTCGCTATAGCAACGGCCATAATTAGTAGACTATGAAAGAATTCACAGTCTATTACTGTGAATTCTTTCATAGTCTACTAATTATGGCCGTTTACTAAATTACACAAGTTACACAAGAACAAGTTTACTAAAATTCTAAAGATCCCATAAGTTCACAAACGCAAGAATTTAAATATAAAATGAAATACATGTGTGTTATATATAATAATCATTCACAGATTAGTCTTTATGATTGGTCGAATATTCTATATATACTATGTAAAGGAATTCATCTCACTTACATAAGTTCTGTACAGGAGTTAGTTTTGTAACCTAGGTAAGTATTACTAAAAATGAATTAATTGAAAGTTAGATAGACTTTTGAAGTGCTGCTTATGCTAAACAGCTTCGAACCCATGGCTAGTACACACGAAAATGTTTATGTATATATTAATTGCTGTAAAACGAGCGTTTAAAAAGGATTCCTCCATTGGAGACTTAAATATGACACGAGAAAATACGCTGTAGATGACATGAACTTACATGAACAACCAAAACAACAAAGGTTTTTGTAGCCGAAAATTGAAATCACAGGAGTATTACAAAAAAAAAGTGAAGAACGGTTACGTCGTCCAATAAATTTCTACTGTAATGGGTACTCACGACTTTTGTATTTCATATCGATATTACGACCCTATTGCTGGACCATGGTCACGTCGAAACAGTAATTATATTCACGATATATGTTGAATAATTGATATAAATAAAGACATCGGTGAAAATATTAATATAAATAACTACTATATAAACTGTTCTCATCTTGAAAGGAACCCCAAGCCCAGTAATACTTACAGAAATCGTGGGTGCCCCTTCTGTTTAGTATACATAATTTTGTACAGTTATAATACTGTTTGATTTTAATTTTAATTACAACACTGTAACATCATTTTAGATATGATTAAACAAAATACTGCTATACCTACTACAATACCTACTAGTTTGAAGTACCTATTACGAAAATAAAATAAAATATCATCAATAAAAGTTGGAGAATATTAAAAAAGAAGTAGCACAATCCCCAGATTAGCATTTAAATGATTTATAGTATTGCCCGAGTTAAATGGGGTAAGATGAGCACAATTCTTGACCCCGAGGGTCAACCGTGAGAATGAGGGGTCAAGGGTCAAAACGACCTGATCAACGAACATCCATTTTAACGGAGAGGTCAAGACTTTTAACCTCACGTCCGTTGCGCCTTGCATAAACATGAAACTTAATTTTATTGAATTTTGATCTAATTTGCATGAAGCAGATTTTGAACTCATATTAATAATATCATGATTTAGTAAAGAGATTTAAAATTTTGGCACTGAAGGTTTGAATGTTGATTGTATTGAATTGATTCAGGTTTTTATACTGTTTTGTGTTAAGGTAATTAGTGATTATTTTACCTTGGATGCCGAAAGTTTTTCTTGTCTCAGACGATATCTAGATTAAAATGAGCCTTGGAGGAGATTCGGCTTGACTTGGACTCAAAAATTAAGTCCATTTTACTCCCAATGTGCATTAACTGAATGTGACTAAATGAAGTTTAATCAAAGCGAATTGAATTGTCACCATATTATAATCGTAGGTAAATAATTTCTACTCCCTTGGGTCATTGAGATCATATTCACATAATATCACATATTTTGTACACAAGATTAATAAGTAATACTATGGCCTATACTATACTAGGAACTTTAGTTGGCATTGTAAATACAAGTTATTTTCAAATTATCCAAAAGAATTTTAATTAAATATATCTCAACAAAATAACTTCTACGTCAGCTTGTAATTAAAAAAAAAACCGCGTGGGAAAGTCTCCACATCTGCAATTATAATGACAAGATGTTGCAAAGCTTGCTGACCCCTTTATCTCGCTGACCCCACCTGCTAGTTGGTTAATTATTCTGAATTAGCATGCGGTAAAAGATGCTGAAACGTTCTCACGTGCGCCTTGCTACTGGTTATAACTACTCTTATGAATGTAGCAAAACCCTTGCAGTTCTTTCATTGTCGTGAGATAATAGAAAACAGTCGCAAGTAGATCAGTCAACGAAAGTAACTTCGCATTACGGCGAGGAAGTTATTGATGTTTTTTTTCCCTTATCGGACAGCAAATCTTTAAGATTTCTTTCAGAGTCAACTTTCAACAATTTATGCCTACATAAACCTGTTCAGCTATCTCTACCCATGTCGCATTGTCCTCCTAAATTACGAGGAAAGCCTACAGTGGTTTTAATGGGTTGGAAGCTACTAACTTCGGCAACTATTCAGCATATATCAAGGTTCCAGGATTTGATGTGTGCCTCGGTGCAGGATGTTGAGGTGCAACCTTGACAAATTAGGAGTTCTTTCTTGGTTATCAGAAGTTACACCTGTAAGTATTGTCAAGTTGCAAATGTCGAAGTAAAAAGAGAAACAACAGACAAAGACATGGTGTTGGGTTTCGGTTTTTTGAGAATCACTACATTTTGCATAACTACTCGTATTGTTTGATGTTTTAATGTGTGTCGATTGCAACGTGTGAGATACAGTTCATAAATAGATTTACCACTACCTTCCGGGTGGGCAACACGTCATTGACAAGCCTGATTTTGCAGATTTCAATTGTGTCTGTTCATTTACTGGTTATTTCCATAAAAGGCAGTATCTTCCAGATACTGTTTTTTGATTTCAGTATTGAATCGGTCAATTATCACGTGACTGCATGGTCGTTTACGTAACCTACATTTACGTTTCATTCCTTACTCTCTAATTTTTCAGCTTCGTAAATTTCGCAGACGAACCTGTAGCGTATCCGATAGTGACCCTGTTTGCTGTTATAAATTACCATACTTGGCTTTAATATTTCCACGAAATAAATTTATAATTATGCACAAAACTCATGGCCCGGTGAAGTCGAATAGGGAAGATGACCCCTTTATCTGACCCACCTGCTAGTAAGTTTAATTATTCGAAATTAGCATGCGCTGAGAGTTTCCTAAATATTCTCACGTTCGCTGTTTATTAGCATTTTAAAAGAATTCTGGTCGTCGCATCTCAGCTCAGTTCGCCTTTGGCGCGAAATGTGTTCGTTACGAAACTTATTAAAACTTTACCGAGATAGTGTAGTGTTGTGTTTATAAAAATCGCTGAATTACACACGATTCCAGTAAGTTACATGTATGTTTAAACTGTGTCAAATTGTAATACCCATGTAAGTAACTCTTATTTTTATATCTTGGGGCAAACATTTAGGGGAGATACCTAAAAGTTTGCTCTCGGGTCTTGATAATTTGTCTTATTTCATTTAGGTACTCGTGTAGTCATGCTATCTTAAACACGGTGAATCCTAGTATGGGGGGTTTTGTTTCTCAAAACGCACCTCAAATTTTCGAGATGTTTTATGAAATGAACTAGTACTTTTCTAATTGCAGACCAATACCGTATATAAATTTGTGTAATTAAATGACTCCATAGTGTCATAAGCCATGTGTGAATCGATCATCCAAACAGGTATGAATATAGATAGTCTTCTGAGTGTAAAAATGTTGGTTAACGAATTACAATAATAGGTTATCCCTCCAATTATATCAGAATCCAATATCTCAGATGAAGTTTATTTATCTATCAAATTAATCTTTCAGTGAAGTTCTCTGTATTTATCAATAACTCTCACGAACTGGCCCTCGGAGCAATTTAGTAACTTAGATATAAAGTTTTGTAGCCGCAAAGGGGGAGTAACAAGATCTGCCGGCAGATTTGTTCCGCCCGTTGGTCGTTTGTATCCGATTAATATCTGCATTTGCAGTTAATCGAAACGACAAAACGATTAGTTCGCACTCGATTCCTTTCCACTCGTTTCGACATATTGACGGTAGTTAATTTATTAGATAATTTGGTTTCCGATTGAATTGCGCTCGTCGAAAATACGATTCCATTATAAATAGATAATAATTGGCGTCCGGTTTTTAGTAACGAATTGCTCATACATATAACAATGTATGAGTAAAAATGTTACTTATTAATGTTATACATGTTATTAATAGTTCAAATATGGTTGCTTTTATACGTCAATACTTGGGAAACGAGAAGGCCAGCCATATGGTGGTAAGTGGTTATTTACGTTGCCGGCGAAGGAAGAAAGTGTGAATTCATTTCTTATTAATTGGCTCTCAGGATCGACATAGCCCAGAGACTTTAAAAGAAGGCTTGTTACGCCTTTGTCTTATCTATTGGTAAACTACACTATCTGTAAAAGAAGATGGTTTGGACTGCAAAATAAACTGAGGTTCTCAGCTCTCTTTGTTTGCGTTGGTACATAGTTCATTTTTATTATCATAGACTCGGGAGCTTGGCTAGTCTTTTGGTATTAAATATGTAATAATCTCTGATCAAAACTTGATTTATTGGAACAGATCACTGTATGTGTAACTGTGTTGCTACACCAAAAATATAACTGCTATGTATTGTTTATAAAATTATTTATGGGGCATTGGTTATGGGCCAATAAATGTGACATAGATTAATAGGCAGTGGAGCTTATTATTATTGGTTATAATCATCGCAACGGCTCTTATATTTCGATGAGCAGTATTTTAAGGCTCGGAGGATGTCTTACGGCCATTTCATACGTTCATTCTGTGACAGACCTCAAAGAAAACTGTAACATATATACTTACTGCTCATATATTATTATGTTCATATATTATTTTCATACCGATTTTTAGGTTGAATAAAGTGACGACTTTATTCAATCTAAAAATTGATTACTGATATGAAATTTGTAACAAAAAAATCCTGACATTATATAAGTACTACTGAAAGTATAAATGCTATCACTAAGGCATAGATTTGTTAAGCGCAGAATTTGAAGAATCTATTTGTCCTGGGACACGAGAACAATTAAGCATTATGCAAATCCATTCTATACGGGCGCTTTAAACTAAAATCATCTTTTATTTGATACTCGTTTGAACATTACATTGCAATGTTCAATGAACTGGAAGATTTAGCGATTTCCACGTCATTTATTTTTAATTGCAGAGTACAAAATCGTGAATACCTATTTTTTGGACATCAGTATTTTATTATTATACCAATTGATAATACGTTGATTTGGTATTAGGTATATGTGATTTTATATTTCTTCATTCTTTTTGATTATTTGTAATTTCGTGACGGGTGTTTAAAGTTATTCTTATCGATTTTATTACATAATAACAAATCACGCAATCAGGTATTCGATCAAAGTACGTCATCAATATAATCCCGATTTCTGCCTTTAAATTTTTCGGATATCCTACGTCCGACGTTTCTAAGCATAGACCACAAAATAACTTTGAAAATAGAACTATGAGTTGAAAATCAAAATGGCCGCCAAAATTGTTTTTCGACGCGGCAACAAATCGGTTGGAATGCTGTCGGCGCCAAGAATGACAGTCTGAGCCGAGCGGTAATGACATCTCATTATCAACTAACAAGTCAGCCAAATGAAATTTCGATAGCGACGTGGAACTCAAATAGCAGCTCGACGATTTTCAAATTGCTGTTTTTGAATGTATATATTTTTTGCGAAGATAATCTTGTAACTTGTTGTAACTTTTTAAATTTCTATTAAATAATCAGCGACACCTCGAAACAGGTGTGAGGTGAAAAGTGTTAATCTTATTTATTTTATTTACTATTAATGCACACAGAATTTTTACTGGAAATGTTAACAACAGGTAACAAATTGCAAAGGTACTACATATTTCTTTTTAAAATCTCTTTTGTTTGAGTTGGAGGCACAGCTTTGACGGGTCGGGTAGTTAAGAAGAGTCTTGATGTAGGATCTACAAGGAGTAATAATAAGCGAATACAGTCTACGTAAGCACAATGTAATTTGATATTCATAGATTACCCTGTAGCTCAGTCAACTATGCTTTCTGAGTGAAAGATCTCGGATTTGATACCTACTCAGCTGGGGCAAACATTAGTATATTAGAGAAATTCTTGGTCTCTATTCTTGGCTGTAGTTACGTACTATCTAATGTAATGTTTCGCATTAAGGAATAACATTTCATTAATTTAAATTTATATAATAAAAATAATGTTTTTTTCATAACAAAAACTATTTGGACAATAAAAACAAAATATGACATTAATAAATACCGATCATTAATCCATGATGTGGAAATAGCAGCAATTAACTATATATTTATTCAGTAAACATATAATCATATACGCAAATAGCGTAAATAGCGTGCGCATCAATCGAAAGACGGCATCGAACTGTCCTACTGAACCTAACATACACACACAAAGCGAAGCATGCAACACTTTCCGAAGGATATGATTCTCCATTCAATATTCGAATTCGAAAAAAGAAGTTGTAGTGACGTGACCTTGCTTTTCGTCGGTTCGTTTTTCGTTTAGAACGCAGGCGCGTTGGGGTCCGGATCAATGCCGAAAAACGGGGTCCTATCCCCCGCGGCGTCCCTCGCCGCAAAGTAAGCGGCTCGCGGCATCTGAAGGGTTAGACGGGGCTCGTTGCTAGGATACCGCGACTTTGTATTTCGACGGTCGATAATGCCTAGCGTTATAATTTTCTTTAATCGGCGAAGGGGTACGTGGGGGTTGGCCCTAATGGCCGACTCCCCGTCCTCGTCCCGAATATCTTTGTTAGGACAAGTCGGAATTACTTCGGGTATTAGCCGATTTTCATTACGCGTGAATATGAAAGCAAGATGATTCAGCTTTATCTGCTGTTAAAATGTTTGCTTTATATTGATTAGACCACGTAAGCATTTTTTTTATTCCAATTATTGCAGTTTCCAATATTGGCGGTTTTTTTATAAAGTATTCATTAAGTTTACCTATCTACTTCTACTGAAAACAATAATTTTACTCTATTACTAAAGTCTCTTCTGTATATAAAAGGGATTATAATTAGTCCACGAGGTTAAATAGCAACTTTCACACAAACACACACACACACATAGACATACAACCAAAATTAGAACAAGACACAAGACATTACAAATAGTCATGACTTGAGATTAAATGAATTTTCTTGGTTTCGACTTTAACATACGATGGTAACGAGTATGTGAGGGTTGCCTTATTTAATGTTTTGTTTGTTATTCAATATGTCTGACTTGTGTGTGTCAACCAGCCAAGATGCAAAGTCCTTGTGTATTGGTGCGCGTATTCAATTATATTATTATTTATTTATTTCGTGAATTTCAAAAGCACTGCTTATTGAATTATAGTTTAAAAAATATATGTTACGAGTATACTAGCTCTATACAAATATCTATCGTTACACAAAAAAATTCTATATAAAAAAGTAAAAATAAAGAACGGCGTAGCTCAGTAATTTGCCCATAGCCTTTGTGCCGCCGACCCTGCGTTGAATGATAGTGCGTGCGGTATTGCATCTGCTGTTCCGCCATTTTGTAGGCATCGTTCTTTGGATGTTCTATTATAAAATGGGATTTTGTACAAATAGACAGTTTTTACTCTGTTTCTATTCCCGTATGAGGTATGCAACTGCCCAAGAAAACAACAGATTATAGAATAAGAATAAAATATAAATATTTTTTGTATTACTTAATTTGTTTTATATATTAACTAATAACAAAGAATATTTATATTATTACCAGTATTTTTCCGTGAAGCCTGTCCAGCTAGCTACCACCTTCTTGCTTGAGTCAGCCGCCAAACGACTCGTCGGGTTCCGTCTGGGGGCTTGAGAGCCATTACTTCCTTTCTACTCTATTCTTTCTGGCCTGACAATGCAGCAATGCCTTTAGAGTTACTAATGTCCATGGACGACGGTGAACACTCACCGTCAAGTAGCCAGTCTACTCGTTTGTCGACTATACGCTTAAAATTAATAATTGTAAATATACTAAATATATATTTTATTTTTAATGGTATTTATTTTTTCCTATCGTTGAAAAACTAAAGCCATAACATTATTTTGAATATTCATGAAGTCTTACGGAAATGTCACGTACAAGTCACAACAAAACGAAGCAAAGCTTACAAGCTGGCCATCATCGAGAACAAATATTTGTTCGCCACTGGTCCCTTCCGGAAATCGAATCCGGGACGAGAAAACCAATAATATGTATCAATAGAAACTTGTTGGGGAACAAAAACGCTTTACGCGTGTGGGCATTGGAATGCGACGTGGAAGGTACTTATGCACCCTCTACCTAGTTAGTGAGCCATAAATACATTAAAATTGGATACTTTTTTACAATGCACATTTTACAATAATATTCAAATTCTTATCAAAATTGATACAGTTGTTGCTTTAAGTATTTGACGTAGATCAATTTTGTCTTTTACACAAATTAATTTGGAGGAATAGTTTAAAAGTTATCACGATAAGATTGACCTGAATGGAGCGCCATTAAGAGTCTACTATAAGTCGGCGCGGGACGCAAAGCGCGACATCATTGACGGTTGCGTTTATTTTTCGGTTTTTTAACTAATTCGATCCTCGAAGCGATTTATTACTTAGTACAGTACAGTACAGTTACTTTGTGTGACACAGCAAATACCAAGCGGGCGAAGCCGCGGGCAAAAGCTAGTTGGTTATATATATGCTTGAGTACATTAGAAATCCCAAAAAAAATTGATAGGACAGATTTGCCTTTTACAGTGTTATTAATAGTATAAAATATCCTCCTATTTTAAAATTTGTTAAAATTACAGCATACCTATTGATTCTTATGACATTTAAGTACTTATAAGTAGTATAAATACTACTATAGTAGTATAAATATTAATTTTTATAAATCCAATAATCCTCATTGAATTAGCGAACTGGTAAAAACAACATTGTTAAAACTAGTTAGAGACTTAACAGTTCGGACAAAAGGGCTGATACAAAGTGTCTCGTTCCCAAGACAAACTGGATATTTGCATACAGCCATCTTACGGGGCTCATGGAGCTTCATGCAAATCAACATTGTCCAGACATGTGTACTCCATTAACCTAACAATATTCTAAATCTCCTGGAATAATCGTTTATTTAATCTCGTTAGCGTTAGATCGATGAAATCTGACATTGTTAATTTAATACTTTGATTTTCTAATTGAGTAATTTAAATTATCGAATAAATTGTACAATTTTCGAACGGGATTAGAATTTTTGATCAGATCGAAAATGCAATGGAAACGGTTCGTAGCAAACAGTTTTGACAGTTTTTGGGTTCTGTACCAGGTCGTACATGTGTAGATCTATGTATAAACAAAGATCAATAATTTATGTAAGTATGTATATGAGGTATTTTATACGAAGCAATGGAATGTAATACTTACAACAAATATCAAAAAGCTTTAAGATGCGACAAGGGAAAAACAGCTGTTTAAATAACTAGCAAATGTAACCTTGTTTTTACATTATCACAATACATAGCTGTTCTTCAACATTCAACAGCACCGGCTTTTTTTATAGGTGAAACTGACAAAGGATAAGACGGTTACATGATACTCACGCGCCGCAGGATAAGATTGACGAGTTATATTCATTACAGAAAAGGTAATGTATCTCTTTCTGTAGTAATTTACTAGTCGTAGAACAATTTTCTTCATATAAACCTGTGTTTGGTGAGAAGCAACTGTTACAACTGAAGCTTGCCAACTCAATCCAATTCAACTCCAGATACATAAATAATTTGCCGTACAGACTACTTCATAGCCTAGATGATAGTGACCCGTCCTGTCGAGAGAGGGGTCAGGGGTTCGATTTCCAGCTGGCGACAGATAAATGTTTGTTTTCGGATCATGGGTGTTTGTCATGTCATATATGTGTATGTCCATGCAAATCGCAATGCAGGGAATCCTAGTGCGGGGGTGTGAGCTTGTGGGATCGTTTATGGCTGAAAATTGGGTCGTGATAAGGATGCCAAGTGAAAATTAGGTCGTGATAAGGATGCCAAGTTTCGCCTTCAAATCCAAACCAGTTGTCCGGGACAGCTTTAGGAGCTTCATGCAAATTAACGTTCTGCAGGCACGGCTGGTACAATGAGGACAATTTATTGTCCTTCCCTACGTGGATCACCCTTGAGATCCATGTCATATGCAGATTCAGTGATTCCGTTTGTACGTGTATTGTAAATTTTACTTGTATCTTCGTGCTAATAAATATCAATTTTATTTTTGATTTTTATCTGACTTAATTTTTCATGCTTTCACCATGATCCTGGATTGTTTCTTAATGAAAGCTCATAGGCACTAAGGCTGCTATTTGTAAATTTTCATATAGGGTTTTTAGAGCTATTAATTATAGTTAATTAACAAAATAAATATTTATTGTACTAACCAATATATTAATGTGCGAAGGAAAAACTTTGTACTACATTTCTCCTCTGTTTGTTTACCGATTTCTAATTTTCTTTCTATTGACTCTTATCAATGAAAATAGTTGGATTTGTTTTCTTGTAAAATTAACAACTATCTCTATCTATTTCTCTCTCTACATCTATATCTATAAATAGGCAAAGACCTTTTTCTTCTCCGTTTGTCAATTGTTTTTTTTGTATTTTCTTTGATAGCTATCGACGAGCTTTAGTATTCTAAATTAAAAAGAAACGAGACTCAGTATCTGTCTGTCTGCCCGTACGCTATACATATTCTAACTTATATAATTAATTTAACCACTTACAGTAAGCCAATTATGTTTTACGGATTAACTTTAGGAGGTGAAAACGAAGTTAAACCAGATATTGGAGATATACATTAAAATTGCTCACCTACTTTATCTTCAAAACTAATGAGCATATAATAAAAAAAATGCAAAACCAGCGTACATAAAAGCGTAGATTTTAAAATTTTAAATGCAAATAGAAATTATTCTTACGAAATTTTATCCCAGGCAAACTAGGTTCGGACTTGATCAGTCATATAAAAAAATATAACATTCGAAATACCAACTGTATATTTTCATAGTGTTTTTGTTTATAGAATTTAAACCAACATAGTAACGTTAGTTCTATCCAGTTTCACCGTTGCATCGAGATGGCGCAGTCAATCAGCCCTCAGGACAGAGGAACACATACGCTAGCTGTTACACACACAGCTATTCCTGTGGTTTACACAGCTTGTCCGCACCTCAACTAATCAAAGATAGTGAAAGTGACCTACTATGTGTCATACTGTTTGCTAAAAGCGAGTAATAATGATCGTTTCAGTGAAAATAGTGTACTACTACTTTTTGTAATTAGGGTGGCGAGCTATTCTAGCTCTATAGCATATTCTACCATCATATTCGGGAGTCAGAAGTTATTAACGTAGTATGAAGGTGTCCGATGTAACCGACGACTGTTATATAACAATAATATGTGGTAGAGCGGTTTAAGTTGCCTTCCGATGCAGGAAATCGTTCAAGAAATTATTCTATTATTGGTCACGCATCCTTTACCAACCGCGCTGTGAGTTACCTACTCGGCCGATTATTAATAATCGATACAAGTCGTCAATTTATAAGTGCATAGAAATATTTTAAAATAAGAAACACGTCTTTAGGTAAAATTGAGGTTAGATTTTTAGAAATTATTCTACATTTTGATGTTAATTTATATATTAGCTATTAGCATACGTTAGCGAATTTCAATTTGACCTGCTAAATAAACGGCTCTTGAAATAACAAAATATAAAACACAGCGGTAAATAATTAATTTTATTTTGTTATGGAAACAAATATTACAACAAAAGTAAGAGTGAATAAATAAAAACTTTATTAAAGTAAATAAGGCCATTAATTTTGAATCGATTCTATCTTGTTGGCTGTCTTTACGACAAGTCATTTACTTATGTCAAATAAGGCCAGTACAATGAACCCTACGGAAGACAAGTGACGGAGAAAGTGAATGCGTATGATGTACTAAACATTTGTGCTAGACTGTATCTCGTAATATCATTGAGGGTCTAAACACCCTCGTATGAATTAAATTCCCTGGTGAAGCAGTTATCAAAAAAGCATCCAATATGACAAAGTTTGTGTCTGTTTGCATGAACGCGATACACTCAAAAAATGTAGAGATTGTTATGTGGTTTCTACCAATAGATAGGGTAATTCACGTGGAAGTAAACGTGTTTTTAAACTAGCAAAATTATAAAACGGTTGATAAAATCGAATTACAATTGTTTCTGTTGCGGTTTACGGTTGTTGCGGTTACTATTTGTGTGAGTTGTTTATGAATTCTTTAAAAATATACAATGTTCTCATAGCCTTTTGGCTTGCGTAAGGTGTTGACCGAGTCAAGACTCAGACATGTCAATAATAGCTTCTGCACTAAAATCGAGCGTGGTCGGGAGTTGGATCAATGAATGCTTGCGGCAAAATTTCATAATATTTCTGTGCGTTTGGGACGGGAATTTTAAGCCATTGATTTAACGAGAGATCAACTGGCATCATAAAAATTCTATTAACATTTCAACACTGAAGTAACGGTCACTATTGCTATAATACAGGCCCCTTATAATTGTTTTTCTCATATATTCTTAATATACAGAACGCGATCAGATAGAATTTACTTATAACTATGCGTTTTTGTTTTCGTCGACCTCGAGTTGCATATATCAAATGCTAAAGAATCTTCATAATATATATCAACGTGAGGATTCCGTGTCTGTATCTGATGTATAACTAGTACTTTATAAATAAAGAAAACGAAAATGTATGACTATGACATTTGTTATCGTATTTGTTGAAATTTAAAAAAATAGCCACAAAATTAGCCGTATTGGGGTGGCTTAGAATACTCCCCCCAATCCCATGCTGGCAGAACAGGGTGCCATAAGAGGCGACAGAAGCCAGCCTGCTTGGTGGTAGGGCTTCGCGTATGGAATATATTATCAGTATTATTATTAAGTCATCAATATTATTACTGGTATTATTATCTTTCCGTGAAGCTTGCCTGACTAGCTACTACCCTCCTGCTAGAGTCAGCCGCCAAACGACTCGCCATGTTCTGGCTGGGAGCTTGAGAGCCATTACTTTCTTTCTAATCTTCTTCTCATTGCCTGGCCGACAACGCATCAGTGATACCTTTGGTCTTGCTGATGTTCATGGGCGACGGTGACCACTTACCATCAGGTGGCTCGTCTGCTCGTTTGTTGGCTATTAATATAAAAATATGAGACATAATTAATCAGTACTATTGGTATTAATTGTGAGAAATAATGTTCCAAACATTATCAGAATTTTTCGCATTGAAAACCTTGTTTACATGAAGGTGAATCATTTTGGGTTCATGATGCTTATTATTATAAACTATTTTATATGATTATTCTATATAAATTCACAAAATATATATCTAATGTTTAACGTCTACAAACTTAAGAAAGTTATTCGTTTATCGATAAACCATTCATACTTCAATCTCAAGGTTATCTTGAAGCATCAATGTAGCTGTTTGTGTGAATAATAGGCTATTCACCCACTGCGTCTAATATAGGACAAGCGCCGTATCCTACGTACCTTATAGTCGGTGATAACGAGAGTGAGTTCCGTACATAGTATTACGGCACTATGTTGTATTGTATAGCATATCCAATTCAGTAACGCTTGTTTGACGAGATTGGGCAATCGATCGTTTGTCTATGTGTAACGCGGCTCGTTACAATACTGTATGAATGGTGTCATTTATAATTCAAATGTTTACAAAGATAATAATGTTGAATATTTATAACTGATTCTTATAAGTCACGAGCGTAGAATAAAACTCGATATCTACCTTAGTTTATCAATTTGTAGGACATCTCACGAGTACAGTAGTAAGTTATTAAAAGAAATGCCGATTTTATTCTTTCATTAAGCAAGGGTTGATAGCAATGGCAATATTATTTGAAATATTTATGCTATGTTAAAGTTTTGACCTCCTTCTTTGGATGTTTACGAATAAAAAGCGAATTCAGAAAATAATGTTGATCTGTTTTAAGCAAGCATAGTATAATAAGGAGCTTTCTTTTCGTGTACAAGGAATCACAATTCATCTATAGTGTTTTTTATTTATTTACTGTATCGCCTCAGTCACAACATCTTTTTTTATTAATTTTTAGTAAGGGTAACTAATATTAACACTCAGGTAAAGGAATTGTTTGTTTGACTGCAGTGGCGTAAGTTCAGGGTTAACAAACAAACATAACATATGTAACATAAATACATAAACTCTGTTTAGAGAAGTTTAATCAAACAAATTTGAACTCTATAGATACATTCTTACTGTATATTTTATGTACTTGATTATATGTATAGTTGAAAGAATACTAAAATAATCTACAAGGTTTAAGATTGGACGAATGGTATGTAGCGATACGCCATCCATAGATTTGTATCATATTAATAATAATAAAATCTTGTGCCTCACAAAGCAAGGTATAATACTCTGATAAAAATAACTAAACCTAAAGATAGGCAAAAGAGGATGGCTCAGCTTTAGCCGAAGCAGGATATTGATATCACGGACCGCTGTTTTTCAGCCTATCCGTTCTCCCTGAGCTGTTATCTGACTTGTTTAATGTTGTTTATTGAAAAATTAATCGAGATATAAAAAAAAAAACATTTTAAATAAAAAATCAACAGAAATGCCCCATTTACACTCCATGCCAACGTGCGCTAACATGTTTTACAACGTTTACGTCACCTAAGTAAATACAGCCTTGTGTAATCAATCGACCAAGTTTAAGAACCCCAAATAAGAAACTGAATCGGTGATCGCTAGTACAGAAAAATTGTTGGCATGAAATTTTTACTGATATAATTAGACAGGATTTAGCTGCATCGAATGTTTTCAACGTCTTTGTTATTTATTCTCAACCGCATTGGAGCAGCATGGTGTCTCTAGGCTTATTGTGCACTTTACAGGGTCACTAATGGCTCCAAGCCAAGTACAACCATAATGTAGCTAACGCAGGTATTTACTTAAATGAACATTGATTTTCTAGGGCCGTTAACTAACATAGGGCTTATCTAACCGTTTAACTAGCGGTACAGCTATGTGCGATCAGCATTCACCTCTGCATGAGTGACGATGCAACAGGTATCCGCCTAAGAATTATTGGGTGAGTCGGTTCCATTGGGTAAGCTAACAGCCGTGTAGCTTTGAGACTTGATGTTGTTCTACATAAATCTCAGAGATGGATAGGAAGGATATTTGTTACTTGTTATTAACCAGTAGCTTCGCTAGACGTAAAGTAAACAATAATTGTAGTTCAAAACATATTTACGAATATGATTAAAATAATTATTATGACATTTTTAATATATGATATGATGATAAACTTTTTTGTCTATCAGTTATGATCTGATTTTAATGACAATATTAGGTACTGGCTGTAAATTATTGTATTGTCGTCTTTCTGCGAGTACAAAATTTTAGATAATTTAGACTATTTGAAAACTAAATTCTAAGATTCTTTTTCATACGGTCACGTACCGTAGAAGCTTTAAGGTGGTACAGGCTTTTAGGTGGTTTTCCAGTATTAAATGTTTAATAAGAAATCTATATCTATGAAATTTAATCTCCCAATTTCATTCTTTCATTGAGTAACGTTTCGAGCCATATCTTTTATTTGTTGAAATTCGTGTTGATGAAAATTCTTGTAAAAATTCTTTACGAATTTTCAAAACATCGTTCACAATTATTGTTAAACAGAACATCTGTTCGAAATTTCATGGTTATAGACCAAAGGTGCATTAAACTTCACTTTTTGTGATTAATCAACTTCAATTGTGTTTTAGGTTTGCGCGTCACCGTAGATGATCGATCGGTTAATAAGACGAATACTTAAAAATTCAAAAATCTCCATGATCTTATTCGTAGTTAAATAGAAAGTCTAATTAACAAAGTACTACAGGCTATAATTTATTATGGATATAATTTTACTCGTACATAAATAAAACTGGCCACGTATACTTCAGATTACGCACAGTGAAGAAAGATATTAAAAATAATTTAATATTATGAAACACAAAGTGCTCCTGACCGATAATTAAACCATGAATCTCACGCTCGGTAGACATGGCTCTCCAAGATCGCCGCACTCACAGTAGCAGTTGGTATCCAAGCTATTGGTTGGTAGTTTTCAAAGTCCAACTTCAGCCGGCGCTATTTAGCCTGTAGCCTGTTGCGGCGAAAGTGAAGTCACTGAGCACAGTATGGGCTATTAACCATTTAGCTAGCTAACGTACCGTCAGAAAAAAAGTTGGTGACTTTTAATTCGCTGTCATCTGGTGAAAATTCTACTTTGGATTTATTCTGGCATAAATGAATCTCGTGAGTATCTCATGGAGTTTATACATTTAGTACGCTGTAGTCAGCTAAAGTATAGTGAAAAAATCTCCAAGCTCCAAACTGAACGCAATGCTATGGTATAATATCAAAATTAAAGTTTCACGAATTTCACAGGAACACGAATTGTATCATATGGCCGTCTAATTTTCTACTATTTTTGATGTGACATGATAAAAGTCCATGCATTGGATTATTTTGACATTTTATCACCAATTCAAAATAATATTGTAGCAAAAAAATATATAATAAGGGTGTTGTGTAAAATTTAAATTCGCATTCACTGTACATTTAGCCAGCTGTTTGCAAGATCTTGCAATGATTATCACCTCACCTCTGTTATTTATTTTATTTTGAATTACATATTCTTTGTACACACATCGTTGTGTATTATGCTTTTTATATTGATTTTTATAAAATTTTGGATTTTTAAAAATCTATCCTAATATTATTAATACAGAGCGCGAATTTTGTGTTTGTGTGTGTGTGCAGAAAGTTATCTCTAATGCCGCTGCACATATTTGATTAAATCTTTTACCATTTGAAAAGCAAATTATTTCGTTGGATAGACATAAGCTATCTATTATAACATATATTTTCTGTTTTAATGTGATAATTTCGAAAAGTACGGTACGAGTTTTCAAACGTATTTCGGGTGCGATTACAATTTTTGTATGTAAAAAAAAAGTTTCTCGAAGTGAAGCGATAATGGCTTACTAGTGATTGATAAAAATTTAATTGTATATATAGAAAATAATAATATTACTTCATAAATGTTCAGTTATATATGTATAACGTTTATGTACTACGTGATTTATCCATAATATAACTACAAATTATTTAAAATTACTTTGCTGACTCTACAAATTCTAAGCGTCCTAGGTCAAACCAATACGTATTGATAATCGCCTAACCCTACACTAATTATATTCCTCACATTCCACGAAAATTAGTGATCTAACCATGGACTGTTGAATCCATTGCTCATTAAATTTGCCCTAGGCATAATAGGATGTATCAAAAGCGGCCTTCTATAACGAACATTTCTAAATAGTAAAAATGTTATAAGCATGGAAAGTTACCTAGTGAAATTCTAAGCTTCATTGAGCAATAACATGATTAACTAATTGTGGTAATATTACACGAGCTTCATATAATTAATTACCACTGTATAATACACAGTGTGTTCACAAACTTTGAACTGAACAGTGACGTTATTCGCATTAAATAACCATCAGTAATAACTTTAAAAGATTAAGCTATATATTTAACGCAAAACTGCGGTCACCAGCAGCGCTTTAAATAATAGTCTCAAGTTTGTTTGTGCCTTAAAATAAAATAAAAATAAAATAACGTTTACACACTCACACCCCCGCACTAGGATTCCCTGTGTTGCTGGTGGCATGGACATACATAATTATCACATCACAAACACCCATGACCCGAGAACAACCATTTATCTGTCACATAAATATCTGCCCCGGCCGGGAATCGAACCCGGGACCCCACGCTCGGCAGGCAGGGTCACTACCAACTGGGCTACGGGGTCGTTATTAATAATGTAAGCCGTTGGTTAAAGCAATTTTAATTAACGGCTTAAGATAAAATAACCATACAATAAATTTGTTAATTTGTTATGATAATGTGAAAAAATATTAAGCATTTCTTAATAAAAATAACTTATAAGATAAATTCTGTATTTCCACTTTTTACATCATGACGCATACCCGTGTGACCTACCTATTTTCAGTCTGGTCACGGAGCACATTTCTATGTAATTTGTATACCTATAGTATATATATATATGCTTGTATCCGTTTGAAAAATTCCCTTTCCCCCGAGCTCCGTTAATATAATTTCCCGATGCGCCATCAATCACTGCGGAGGGCGAGTTAAGTCGACACATGTAAATTTCGGCCAAATTACATGGAAGGTAGCCGTTTGAAAAGGGGCCTCCGCGTAAACAAATTTGTAAAATTAAAACCTTATAAAGAAATAATAATAAGAGCTCAAAGAAAACATCGGTAATTTATTGTCTGATAGAAAATGTCGTTAGGTATTAAGTCCGCTATCTCCTCTATTTTAAGTTATCGAGGTATAAGTCATAAAGTATTAAATAAATAGTAAAAAAGACTGAATTTCCTATAATATTGATTGTCTATGAATGAATTTAATTATGTTATGTAATAAACTCAAACTCATACTCGGGAGTCCTAGCAGCCACGAAATATAACGAGTGTAGGATTCAAGATAACTTATAAGCGATCACACAAATTATGTTTTGCTTGTCAGAAATGCACAGATATAGGTTCATGCTATTTCCGTCGTTGAATAACTTAACGTTTTGGCTGCCTGCTTCCAACTGGATAAATTCTACCAACATGCTAGCAATTGGAAGTGATCTAAGGCTATTGTCTCACTCGATGACCAACAGGGCATAGTACGGGCTGGAGGTGTTAGCTTGGACTCAAGTATGGACAGATTTCTTTACACCTCATAACTCTTGGCCTCGTTCCCGTTTATTTAAGGAAATAGGTATATAAAAAAGAGTTCAAGCCTTCCACATTTAGTACATTTTATAATTAATCCTATTACATTAGATCTGCCTGATAGGAAAGAAAATTAAATGCCTGTTTTCTCTCGTTATACAATTTTAAGCCGAACTTATTGTGATCAGAGTGGATAATTGCTTGACTGCTCCAATTCTGCGTGTAACTGACGTTATGAAAGGCTTGGCTGAAAACCCAAAAAGGGTTCGAAACAAAAACCGAAAAGATATTTCACTCCAGAGAGGCCATTACAGCGGTCTTGGCAAAAAGGGGTACAAACGGCTCGCATCAATTAGTGGAGGAGGTGCGGGTAAACAGGGCCGGTTTAGGGGCAAATAATCGGTAGCTCATTTACGAAGCGAACCCCAACCTCCCCAACCGTGTTTACTACTCATTAGGCTTGAAGACCGGTACACTAAACCTTGATAGAATATTAACAGCACGGCTTAACGCTTGTTCAATAAATTGAACCGTTTAGTCATTAATTATACTGACATGAAGATGAAGATTTCTCTACTATCTGTTTATATAATCGAAATAAAATTTATATTTATAACATAAATATAAAAAAGTAAGGATATGCTACTTTAAAAGAACTAAGTGCAAAAGAGTGACGGACTATGTATTAAACTATAAAGTTGTATATTTTTCTACTGTATTATTTTTTATCTTGACAAATAATTAATTAAAATCAGTATCGGTTTCAGTTAGTAAACAGTTAATAATTGATTAATCAGTTAATTAATATGTATTGTTGTTGTTAATTATTAATATGATAAATAACAATCTATACTAATAATAAAATTCTAACTGTTCGCTTTCTGTACATGAACGATATATGACAAAAAACATTGATACGGGCCTTTATTAACGCAATAGAACTCAAAACAATAGAAACGACTGAACAGATTTCGTTCTGGTTTTCACTAATGTATTTTATTTTTTTAAGTATTTATGCACAGAGATAATGAAACTGAGGTTAACATGAAATACGGAATACAAGGCAAATACTGATCTCGCAACGAAATCTCTTCCAGTAGCCCCGCAACAGGAAATGCAATAAATAGAGCAGCGAACTTGTGCATTATATATATGATATATGATAAATAAATGTACATATGTATATATTAATAGAATACTATTTTTTTTTACACACTCACACCCCCCATTAGGTTTCCCTGTGTCGCGGGTGGCGTGGACATACACATGTATGACATCACAAACACCCATGACCCGAGAACAAATATTTATCTGTCACATAAATGTCTGCCCCGGCCGGGAATCGAACCCAGGACCCCTCGCTCGGCAGGCAGGTTCACTACCAACTGGGCTATGGGGTAGTCATATCATATCATCACTATGAATATATAATATAACTAAATAAATTGAAAATAAGTAGAAAAGGAGAGAGAAGAAAAAAAAGAGCATTAACTATTGATAAATTAACAAATAGTGATTTTTGACAGATCTTTTGAAGGCTGATATAGTTTTACATCTTCTGATGCTCGGTGGTAAAGAGTTCCACAGTTTGACAGTATGGACCGAGAAAGAGTGCCGCACTGTCAAAAGCTGTTACGAGTTTTATTTGTGATTATTTCTTTTTTACTTTCTTTTCATTTCCTGGCCGACAACGCATCAGTGATACATTTAGTCTTACTGATGTCTATGGGATACGGTGACCACTTTCCATCAATAGTTCGTTTGCTACTTTGTCGGCTATTAACATTAAAAAAAGTTTGTTATTATTATTAAAACAGCGAAGTCATGTGGACCAGTGATTATGCTTGAATTACCAATTATTCGCTCCCGTTTTCCACTTGAGTGATTAAGATAATAATAAAATATTTTTTTTAAATATATTGCAAATAAACTATTATGAATTGAAGTTAGACTGTGTTTTACTTCTGATGTATGTGTCTTATCCGACAAATATATATTAATGTACGGTGAAAACATCAACGAAGAGTGCTTATTTATCAACCTAGGGAGTATAAACAACTCCGACATTTGCAAAGCTACTCTCTACACATAAAACTTCAGAGCGACGTTGTCATAATACATTTTAATACAAAACTTTTGCTCATTACGCGAAGAATCTGCATACACTCATTTAGTCACCCCTTTTTACGCGTTATCATGCGAATGTACGCGGCTGGTGTAAATTTTTCTCGCACCATTTACTCAAACGTTCATCATTTCGGAGAGTTTTCTGCGCGAGACTGTACAGCAAAGGGGGAAAATGAAGAGCCGAAATGCAAATCATGAGCCGCGGTATTAATATTAATATGAGGATGTAGACGTTGAATAAACTAACTTATGTTTAAACAACCCCGTATCTGAACTTCCAAGGGAAGGTATTACTTTTTATGTTGATAGGTGACAAACGAACAGAGGGGCCACGTGATGGTATATGTGGTCTCCGTCACCCATGGCCAATCGTATCATTAAAAACGAACCGGATGAACAAAACCCGGATCAACGGTGCCATCAAAGAAAAACAGTGGAAAATCTAATATTCATGTTTAGCAATATTCATGGGCCGATTTAGGCAACAGCGATTTTCTAAATAGTTTTATTTAAACGTTTTTAAGACCTTTAATGGTAAGCAGCAAAAATTATACCTATAAAACCAAGATGGAAGTAGCTAACTATAAGTTTACTAATAAAACAATGCGATATACTCATTATTTCTATCTCACCTTATAAACTCAAAGGCTAATAAGTAAAGTGCTCTTACATCTTGAAGTTAGTTTTGAAGAACTTTTCTGCTTATTAAACAATCACCCTTTAATTAAAATAAATCTTTCCAAGGTAGAAGAAGAGTTAGTTAAGAAGCAGTTCATCGCTTTGTTCTTTTTTAGTTATGTGCCAAGGGTACCTTCGGTATAGCAAATGACAAAGAGCTACGGTGATCATTCACTAGATGTTAACATAAAAAATCTAGATAGAAAGTGTTACATACTCTTTGTTTCCTATTCAAATGTGAATCATTAATTTTGTAATAAATTCTCAGCAAATCCCAACCCTAAAGCGCCTGGCCAGACCCTTTCCCGTCCATTTACCGCTGAAGATGCACGCTCCAGATAGTGAACGCCTAATGGCCGACGTTAAATTCCTCCAATGGCGTCGTTAGGGCCAAAATTAAAAATGACCGTGATGCAGCATTTTCCTTTTTGCTCTGAAGGGACGGAGGTGGATTTTGTTGAAAGAATATTTTGAAGGGACGACGTAACGACCCTGGTAGGCGTGGGAGGGTTATTAAATTACAGGGTGTAGAGGGTCCCCGAGTATAATGAGTTCCTTTTTAATTTTTCCCTTAAAATCTTATTTTGTATGAAGCAATAACCCAATTTGAAGAATTCTGTTATTAGGGTCGATTTACATTCAATTACGCTTAAAAATGAAAACATCATTCAGCATAAACTGAAGTGAAAATAATAACGGCAAATTTAGGTAAGTCAGAAACAAACAACCGTGCAGTTCGTCTAATTTAAAGTGATCACTGGTAGTATGGACACGTATAATTAACCCCTAATAGAACTATTTGCTATTTGAATAGTGGGATTTGAAGTTTGTCGCACAATATTGATAATACCGAGGATTGATGTATATGAAAATACTAAAAAAATGAGCAGACGGGTCATTTGCCATAATTTTCACTATTGTCCCAATATGTCCTTAATGTCCAAGACTACATCGCAGTTTGTCAATCAGGAGAAAGCTTAAAATCCGATTTTTAATAAGATTGGAACATCTTGTCTGTAAGTATCACTGAACAACACCCTTGAAATCGAGACAGGATATTCTTAGTATCTTAGTAACTGCCTGCACAGTAAAATAAGGCGGTGTAGTAGTTTATTGTCATATTTACAACAAAGATTTAGTCGTATTGGGGCGGCTTAGAATACTACCACCAAATCCATGCTAGCAGAACAGGGTGTCGTAAGAGGCGACAGAAGCCAGCCTGCTTGGTGGTAGGGCTTCGCGTATGGATTATATTATCAGTATTATTATTAAGTCATTAATATTATTACTGGTATTATTATCTTTCCGTGAAGCCTGCCTGGCTAGCTACCCTGTTGCATGAATCAGCCGCCAAACGACTCGTCGTGTTCCGGCTGGGAGCTTGAGAGCCAGAACCTTCTTTCTAACCTTCTTCTCATTTCCTGGCCTACAACGTAGTAGCGATACCTTTGATCTTGCTGATGTCCATGGGCGACGGTGACCACTGACCATCAGGTCTGCTCGTTTGTCGGCTATTAACATTAAAAAAAAGTAAAAGTATAACACCTAACAGATTTCTACGTAACAACGCTTTCCGCATATTATTTTCATATTAATTATATCACTATGGGGTTTTATAAAGTCTTATGCCAATGACAACTTGACGACCCTTTAGCCCAGATGTTAGTGACTCTGCTTGATGAGTGAGAGTTCTCAGTTGGGGCAGATATTTGTCTAACTGATAAAATTTTCTTTTTCAGGTCATGGGTATTTGTGTACGTCCATCTCAACCAAAATAAAAACAATCCTTGTGCAGGAGTACTACTGTGTAAACGTGTATTTATGTATGTTTATTATTTATATTTTACAATAAGATTCCAAAGTTGCTAAAGGATTTGCCTATTGAAAGTTTTAAGCGACGCTTTAAAGCAGAGCTTGTTTTATAAAGGATATTATGGTATAAATTAATAAATTAATGACAAAGACGCCTGGAAATAATAGTGCCAAAACCAGTTCCACGTAGGTCAAAACTTATTTTGTAATTCAATTTGTTGTTTTAAAAGACGTGTTGAGGAGTTCTTTCGCCGATTTTCTCATACTTGTTAAAGCACCATTTCGAAACGGTTGTGAAGCAAAAAATTACGTGCATAAGTGTATTTACATAATACCTAAATTATTAAATGATTTTGAATTTGATCGTAAGAAATTAACTGGGTGATTGTCAATACTGATCGCGGTGGGAGTTGAATTTATATTCAAGAAGCGAAACTCGGACAGCAATCGTAAAACACCGTCACTCTTCTTAGAACTCCTTAAGTACCGGGAGTGAACCGTAGCCCGTAGTGAGCTGCTAGTAGGTTAAAGCCATTAATCATCTAACCGCTTTGTCTGTGGACACCGTTTACGAGTAAGTTGACCATTAATTTACGATGAAATAACGTCACGTACAACAAAAGCTCCCTCAGATTAGCCGTTTACGTAATCAACTGAAATTTTCAGGTAATAAAGAATTAACGATAAAGAGTGGGGAAAATTATTATTAATGGAGAGTTTGGAACACAGAATCATTATTAACTAGAAATGGCACTTTACAGTAGAATCAGTTTTTATTGTTATGAATGGAGGTTAAGCAGGAATTCCCTTTTCCTTGCACACAAGACGGTACGTCACGTATCGGGATAGTATACTTGCAGTGTCGCCGTAGAGTTGTCAAAATTTTTAGAGATCATCTACTAAGGCGATAAAAGAGAAGATACTCACAATTGTTGCTTTGAATTGCAGTGTCGTCGTTCAGTGTAAATTATCTGGAAGTAGAAACATATGTAAGAACCGGGGGTTAGTCTGAGGTGTATAGCATTTTGTATGGAATCGTCTGCCTTCATCAAGCTACCAAGTTCAAAGTTGACAGGGCAAAAGATCATTTGATATTTTATGCATAGTCAGAAAATCGAAATCTATATAGATGAATCTTTAAAGAACATTGCATTACAAGACATTTCTACTTGATATGCATTCTTCGATCTGGATTGCCTCGGACAAGAATATTTTTGGGCGAGCGGCCTAAGCTCGTTCAAAGCAGGTAATTTAGAGTGTCGCGTCGTGACCGTTCATTAGTATTCCAATTAAAATTAATAGCTAATTATACGGTTTATTTTCTATGTGATAACGTGTACTACTAATTATTTATGGACGCTGAGAAACAACAACCTTTATTTTCTATTAAACTAGCCTCAGACTGATAGATTTGATTATCAATTAGTTCATTCGAAACAAGATTCTCCATTTTTTCACTTCTAGAATAATACACCTTTCCGAAACGGTAGGAGAAACAAACAATGACGCGCCACACGTGATTAAATGAATTCTAATTTTAAGTTTTGAATGATTTCTAATTTGAAATAATTTAATACGTTTTCGAGTTAAGCCTATTATAAATCGAAATATACCAATTGAAGGAATTATCTTAATTGAGAAGTGTAACGACCTTGCAATGTCAAAAGTTGATAGTAGATCTAGGTCAGATTGAAAGCTCATTGAACTGAATATGAACTGTAAAAGAACATAAGAAAATAATAATTATAATACAGCTATACTAGATCAGATCTAAAGGACTAAGTAACATATATCTTAGCTCAAGTTGTTAAAAGCTGAGACACTTATACATACTACTTGCCGTGTGAGTTGAGCTGGTGCAGAGTTCTATTTGTGAATAGTTATGGTTGTTTATAGCATCTTACTTGTGTGTCTTCGCCACGTCCAACATAATGAGTCCGACTGTGAGAATGTGGGTACGTAAACTTCGGTGTATATTTATGTTTATTCGCTTCTGCTCTAGTTCTTCTCCCAACCTTCGACCTGTTTCTTATTAACCCGCTAAAACACAGACCGCTTTGTGACCGCGTGCAAACCGCGGCTGATGCCAAAAAAGCCAAAATTCTCACGCGTGAAAGTGGCGCTCTTCTTTTACCTTTTTCCAATGGCTATCGACGAACCGCCTTTCGATTTCATTACGGACATCCGACGTTTTTATTTTTAAATCACAGCGTGCTCCGCGCGGTTCACTTTTTTATTTTCCGCCGTTTTGTCTGTATTTTTCGAGCTCGTATCTGTTTTTTATGCACGCGCCCCGCAAACAATGCCATCGCGGCTACCGAATTAACTTCCAACTTTTCGCCTTTCGCCGCCAATAAAAATATTTTAATTCACCGACTGCGTGTTAATTAATAATTAATATTTTTCGACGTCCGCAATTTAAAACCGCCGCTTAACACGTGTTTCGATGTGATTGTTTTTTTCGCGTCGTTTTCATGAATGGAATGATGACGTAATAGGATAATGTCAGTGTCGGCAATTTTACGTTTTTATTGGACAGTGTTGTTGATTTTTTTTCGTGTCGGCCGCTCGCCGGTCAATGGGACGAGTGCATTGGGTTTTAATTCTCAATGTCATTATCACTTTCACAATGAGAGCTCATGATTTTAAATATATACGGAGCGATAACGTAACCGAACGTAAAAAACTACAGAAGTGTGAAAACATTTTTATTGGACTTTGTTTACGTGTGATATTTTACGGAACATTTGGGGCTTTATGCTCAATGTATGTAATTGTTTGGAATGGATTTCTTTCGTTGGAGATACAACCAAGTCGAAGTGTTTCAGGATTGAAGGATATTAGGACTAGCGTCACATAACTAAAGTGTTCCATCTTTATCTTTGCGATTAAAATTACATATCAGCCAATTGGAAAGTGATTGCGTTTTCCCTGGGTTGCTGTGGTAACCCGGTAAATCTTTTTTTTACTTTGATTAGGAAAACGATCAAATAGGCCAACTGAATGGTATGCGGTGATTGCCATCAATTCTATGATAATTTATCATAATATATTTATGATGGGAATACCAATGTATTTTTGACCGAGAAGGAAGCTTTGCTTCTGAGGATCTCCGTATCGTATAGGTCAGTGGTAATAGACTTACGCCAAGTATCGGTAAAATCTTTAAATTTATAGATTATTATTTTTTTATTTAGATATTTACTCTGTTGTTGTTTTTACTTGGTATTTATTATATTGTTATTATTTATTTCAAATATACCATTCCCTTAGAAATGAGAAATGAGTATGGTATGCTTCATTAACGTATTGTTGACAGATGAAGGACAAAACTTGAATTTGGAACGTGTAGGGTTAAACGACTCGACCCCTGCGTCGTTTTAGAATTTAGATCGAATTATTAGAACTGGTTGTTTGAAACACGTGACAGTTGATTGTTTGAATGTTATGGATAGCTCGCGTTGTTAAAGTAGTATAGCTATAGATATAGTAGATGTATAAAGATAAATTTGTCTTTTTGTCGGTCTGTCACAACGAAAAACAAGAAATTTTAATAAATAATAAATAAATGCTCACACGCTCTTGTCTCTGCGCTAGAGTTTCTAGAGTATCTACAAATATGACATAACAAACACCCATGATGATAGAACAAACATTTGACACTGATTGCAAACACCTGCTCAGGCCGGGAATCGAGCTCAGGACTCCTCGCTCAGCACGCAGGGTCACTGGGCTATGGTATCGGCTACGGTACATACAATTTGGCTACAGAAGGATGAACTTTTCTATGTGTTAAATTAAAGTTATATTAAACTATAGGTGCGATTCAATATTCCGTTTTTTCCTCGTAAAACTCGGTTTCTCAGATGAGGGGGATACGGTCAACGTTTAATATACGACTTTTTATATTTATCCCCTAAAATGTGCCTCTAGGTTCAGAATTGGCTTATATATAGTTTATGTACGTCATTATGTCATCTAACTCTATTTATGTGAAACAATTTTTGGAGAGAATGAAAATCAGTATGTATAGCCTTAACCCTTCTCATTGTGAGAGGAGATCCAAGCCCAGTAGGGGGACAATAATGGGTTGTGTGGATGATAACGATGAATGATACTATTATTATTATTACAGCATTAACTTGAGTTTTGTTCTGGTGATATAAAAGCACTAACGTTTTAAAAGTTCCGTCAGCATTTTTGTCAGCAACGACTCCCGAGGGCGCGGTGTGGGCGGCTCAGACGGATAACAAGTCTCGATTCCCTACGACGTTAATTAGGGTTCCGTAAAACACTAATATCATAGTGTACGAAAGTATGTATGGACATTTTGTTGTTCGTTGATTTACTCGTACTTGCAACTTCGTATAGATATTGTAGGCAATGTTGGAAATCACAAAATTTTCATCGCGGACAGGATTCGAATCCACGACCTTTTCCAAATGTACCGAAGTGCTCTTTTCCAGCCGGGCGAAATTTGGTGATCTATTCGTCTTGGCGTGACGACAATGCTACCCTCTACTCTGATTATTTGTTGATTTTCTGAGATGTATTCGGTTTTTCTATTAAAAATAAATATATACAATCTTGATGCTGCACGTAACGTAGAGAACCAAAGTTGTACTAGTTACTTTTGATACGTATATTGATGGTATCTTATACTAATAATAAAATTGTAATGGACCGAATGTGGACGTTACTTTTTTTTATGATGTTTTTAATGTAGGTAGGCGTTGTTATCGAAATAGATGTCAAAACATTTTTTCTCGGTAAGACTGTCTGTAAACGCATCGCGGTAAAATACAGAACAGATTTGGGTAATATTTGGCATGGGCATTCTATTAAGTGGGCAGTAAATAAAATTTTGACTGTGTGGTTGCAGCTGTTATGATAAATTAATATGTTTCTAATTCATATAACTTAATAATCCAGTCTTAAAACTGTGTGGGTCCTAAACGTTTTCTGAAGCGAAGCGTGGGTAGCCTGTTGAAGACGGTTTACTTATATCAACGTATTTTCACAAAATTATGCTACGTGAATAATTTTCATACTTCAGATAATTTTTTTATTACCAGTTCATTAATTGTTTAATAAGTTTTATTTCTTAATATGATGTTACATATTTTATATTATATATATTTTATTATATTACAGTTTATCGATCTTGTAAATTGTAATTTTTAGCAAAAACTTAAAAAAAATGTTCAGTAAAATTTCTTATTTTCTACGGAACCTAAGTTTCCTGAAATTATATGTTCGATGCAAATAATTTTTTCAGGAGTGCATCTGGACGTCGTAAAGTGCAATTCTCTGAGGGATCGGCAGACTGAACTAGTTAATTCCATGTTTTTGAGAAAAAGTTAATGTTCTCGTTACGAAGCTCCATTCCGGGCACAGCTCGTTTGGGATTGCGGTCGGTCTATTGCAATTCTTTGTTCAAAGTCACGACTCTTATACTATTTTTGGAGTCTAATAATACTTGGAACTCTCCTTTACTGTGATTCGGAAAACACCGTCCCGTTTAAAAATACTTAGTTAATTAATTCATAATTATTCTTCATTAATTAATATTTATTAGGTATTAATTTTTATAAGGCCCTTTATAAATTAAATGTAGTTTATATTTATGTTATCTAGATGTTGGTTGAGTTTATTGGAGAACATTTTTTATGAACCAGACCCTAAATGTAATATTAAACTTTTATCATTGCGGTAACTATACATTTTATGGTCAAAATGCGGATTGTTATTTTTTGTTGACCATGCGACGCAATTATGTGGACATATGGTCAATCGGAAGGGAATTACATTTATTGCCTACCTCCTGAGAATTAAATCATTTCTTGAGATACAAATAAAAAGAGTTCCACATGTTGATTCACAGCATAAGACTCATATTTTAATTTTTTCAGTCGTGTGTTGATTGTATTGGTACAGAGAAACTGAGAGACAAACAGTTTGTCTTTATAATGTTAGTCAGCTACCGACAAACACAAATTAAATATAAATACCTTTACAATGCGCATGAGTAGGCATTTCCTAACGCGTTTCCATAAAGAACATTCATTATCGCTTATAAATATCTGTTAAATTATCTCTTCGCTTCAATATCGAAATTTTTTGTTACAATCTTCTATGTAGCTCAACTTGTACCTATATTATTTTGACTAATCAATACAAAATTCCATCGGTGGTTATAACTTCGTCTGTTTGTATTATACGAGTATGTTATGTTTAGGTACGTTGCTAATATACCATGGCAGGCGTTACAAGGGCCGCTTCTCCCTCTTCGCCGCCTTTACGACGTAAACACGAGCTTGGGTTGTGGTTCTCAAAGTTTCGGCGTTATTAAATTATTATGGATTTAGTTGAGGTTTAATTACAAGCGCTTTAATTTATTCACTTTTGGTCTGGCGTATGTTTAGGGTGTGAACTTCTCATAAACTTAGAAATCTAACGTAGAGAATTGAATAATACATGCTGAATAATGTCAATATAATGAAATATTGTTTTAGGTTATGTAGCATATTCTTTTCCATTAGGTGAAACTATATTAAAGCTAAAAAAAAATATTATAAATGTGGTGTCGCGGGACACCAGGTAGGAACGAAGTTTCTTCGGCTAATGTAGAATCGACACAATTTGCAAAAAAAAAATCGTGCTCAATTTTTTGTAGGTTTTCTTGATTTTTCTCTTAAATTTTGCTGATTAGTTTTTATTTAAGTACAGGAAAGTATTTAGGAAATTCAGTATTTTTGGGAAATAATAAATTACGTAAAATAAAAAAAAAAACGTAATTCAAATTATCAACTAAAATAACAAAATATGTCTCTTTATTTTTGTTTGACAACATAAAATTACATAGAAATAGAAATAATTACAAAAATAAAAGTTTATTATTATAAGTAATTCTTATTAATCAGTCTCGTCATTAAATTCTATTGCTGAAACTATTGACATGAGAAAGAGAAAGGTATTATACACTACTCGCTTGTGTATACGACTGTCGCGCCTGCGCACGTCTCATTTAACGGTTTTATTCCACGGACTTTTTCTTACGGTTTTACTATCACATTTTTTTTAGTTCGGTCGAGCAGCAAAATCCCTATCTCCTCTAAGCCTGCCGTAAGGAACTTCGTTCCAATACATCGTGTTTAATATTTTCTCTGCTCTTAATGTTTAGGTTAGTTAAAAAACATTTTACATTTAACTATGGAATGTCTATGGCTATTATAGTTGTTTAGTAATTTTTTAAGTAAGTAGTCATTGCAAAAATAGTTTTAGTGATAGTTAAAGAGTATTTAAGTATATATACTTGCTTAAGTAAATAATGTTCTAAATATTTCCTCTTCATTATTGGTATGCCATTTCAATTTTAACATCACTGTCAGATAAGGGTAAAAGCGGGGATGTTAGGGACAAATCGCCGTCGCCCGCGGCCAGGCACGCAGAGCCATTTGCAAGACGCACCCTTCTAATCCCCTATCTCCCCACACCCCCTCATTACATAGAACGATAGTTAAAATTGCCTCAATCCTCCCAAATGGCAAGGTTTTATATCTTCAATAAAAGGAACGGAAGCTGTTTGCGTTTGATACGCTTGTTTCAAACGAATGCAAATTCACATTTTATGCTTGCCATGGAAATTGCGACGCGAATAAAAACAACAGTGAAATTACCTACCTGATCTGCATGCCATGCTTCGGTAGTCCTAAATACGTCCCATTGTTAAGGGCCATTAAATTAACATGCTATCATATTTTACTTCTTTTGAGATTTATTGTATTATTTAATAATTTATCGATTTGTGTACTCATAAATTTAATAAAAAAAGTTTAAATTTTTAAAGTTTTTTAGCAATTTTCGTTTTTCTTCGTAGATTAGCTGTCGACAATACTGTTGTTGGTATATTTTTCTATTACTTATTATAATTTATGTGCACCAAGCATGAAGCAATGATGAGCTCATTACGCCAAAGATATTGTTTTCAGAACAGGAAAAATCATTCTATAGCATGGAGTATGTTTTATTTATGGGAAGGCAGGCGAAGGATATGTTTTCTTGTATTCAGTGGCCATTGCAACCCATGAGCATGAATTATAATCTTTAAACATTAGTATTGTAAAGTGCAATGTAAAAAGTCTCACGAACACCGAACAACTGGACACTGGCACCAAAGCGTCGTTTGTGGTTAAGCAAGATGCACCACGATTAAGGGGGTATGGGATTTAAAGATGAACTAAGTCCCCTTATGTCTCAAACTCCAAAAGGTTCTTTGTGAAAAGTGTGCTCCAAGTCGTAAATATGTATATGCTGTAAAAGATTTACTTGTAAGTTCTGGAACAGTCAATGCTTAAGCAAAGGTTGAGTGGCACTAATACAAACGTTTAATCGTAACATTTTATTAAAGTACTTCATATATATACCTACCTACTGAAAGAGACCCTTTAATTTTGTCAAAGATATATATATCTTTTACGTGGAAAGGTCCCTGTAGGACGAAGACCGCAATCATCCACACACAGCCCTACAAATATACCCTTTGCCAACCCGGATTATATGCAGGGAAGATAGTTAAAGCCTACCCTGAATAAATTTCACTCGTCAATAAAAAGGGCTTTCTCCCTTAGAATAAAGGGATGTTTTTGTTATCTTGAGGATTGGCTAATTTGACAATAACAAAAGGGCTTCCGTTTTGGGAATTGCGTACGGCGATGATAATCAACATTTTTTAGAAAGCGTGAGGCGAGTTTCGCAATTTGCCGAGGGACAGACAAAGGTCTGACAAATATGGCGCAACGAAGCCGCTCTTGATAGCCTGATGCTGGATAAATTAGACTTTGTTTGTTTTGATAATAATACAATGTGCATTACGAATACTGTTTATTGTATACAAAGAATTAAACGAAAAGGTATCCGAAAATATTTTATACATTCAATTAATTCATGCAGTGTCGTTGTAGGTACATAATATTTTCCAGAGACGATCTTATGATTTTTAAATTATATATGAGTAAATATAACCATATAAAAAGAGTGAAACCGGAGAGAAAACACAGTTGTATTGCTATACATCTATCTCTTTCAATCAAAATTTGGAACGAGTAGTAGTAAGGCAAGAACTAGTAAGGTAGAGTACATAAAAATAATGGCGCAGAATACTAGTACTTTAATGTGGTAACATATTAATAAAATATATTAATAACACAAAGCAATAAAGTATACAACAGTATGTAGCTACGTAAGAATCTAACATTAATATGGATTTTTGAATGGATGGAAATATTAATAATATGGATTTTTTGGAATTCAAAGCTCATTTCATTGATGAAAACGATACAGTATTCCACACTTACAAAGGTTATATTTTATGGAAATAACAATTTGGAAATAAAAACTAAAATTCTATAATTCAATTTTGACCTTAAAATAAAAAAAAAAACCTCAAAATCGGCTCTCTTCACCAACACGCAATTTGGCGTTGAGGGACAAAATTGACAGGTTAAAATAAAAAGAAGCTCCACACTTAGGGCCTAGTGTTATAGGTTCGAATGGACAGAGAGGGGCGCCTTCCGTGGATACTGCACTCCATCTGCATTTGCACTCTGACGCCGTAGACCAAAAATGACAATAGGGAAGGTATATATATGATTTTTTTTCTAAACACTGTTCAGGTGTTTGATTGGCTGTGAATGTGTATATAGTTACTTGTATAATATTAATTACATATTATTGTGCACCTTGAATATAGTTTAAAAACAAAGAACTTTCTGTAGAAATATGAACTTATATATTATGTAGAAATTAATAAAAAAATATCCTAGCGGCATCCGTTAAGTACCAAGTCTGTCGGCTTTTAAATATTCAGGCGATTTTTAGTATGAGTATATTACTTATAATTCAGCGAATTTTAGGTGGTGCGGGTATGAGTGAGTGAGAGTATGTGAGTTGTCTCGGCTTATTCTACATCAGATCATCATGTATATAAAATCCATTAAAGATAATGTCTAAATTATTTTATCACTGAAGTCGTATCAAATCTTTTGCAAAACTAATTTAGGTACCTGCGATTCAACTGAATAAGAAGCTAAATTAATTATGTAGATTAGCAGACGTTTAAATTATTTTTACGGGATACATTTACCACTTATTGTTTTCAGTGATTTTTGAAACATTTTTTTCTTATTTAAACAACAGGATTTGAAAACGATTAAGCTCTAGAATAGAACTTTTACTAAGAATCAGAATAATTAATGTGTGTTTGCTCTTTTTTGTGTAATGTACTAAATTCAATAGTTTAGCTTATCGTTATGGTTCAATTCCAAAACCTTGTACATTTGAAATCTGACGTACTCGTAGTGAGATAGCTATAAGACAAATTAATTAATATCTGCCTGCGTCCCATCGCGGCACTCGAGGGGGGTCGGCCTCTCGTGCACCTGACATCTTCGATAACCCTTACCTTCTGACGCGCCCTAACTTGTTGACAACACTGTTTTGGGATCATATTATGCGTTCACTGTTTGTTAAAGAAAATAATATGTAGATTTAACAATGGTCAAGTTTAAGTTGCGAATATAAGAAGGCTAGTAAATGTTGTGTCAAGCGAAGTGATAGACTGAGCTAAGCGATTCCAGGTAAAATCGGCAGTTGGGTGAATGAGGCCAGTGGAAATCTTGTTGAGCACTATCGTGTTACAGGAGGCAAGTAAAACAGTTTCTTTCTTATTATTATAGATGAGTCACGTAGGAAGCCTTCAAGCAGGATGAGAACTTCCATATTGTTCGCTCAAAGTAGTGGAATACGCCCAGGTATTACTAAGTACCATGAGAAATCCGTACTCTGCAATGGTTAGGAACTAATCAATATTATTTTGCTTCATCTAAAATATATATATCTAATATATAATAAAAATATATATCTAAATACATATATATGTATATATATGGAGTACATCTTTGGCCATCGAAATATATTAATTAACGAGTCCCGCTCTTCCTTTATATTTTCTGTTTTGATTCAAACATTTACATATCAATTCTCCTCATTCGACCCATTCACCTCCGAGTACGGTACGCAGTTCAAGGGACTGTGAGCGATTGGCCTATATAAATAAAGTTTTTGTACAATCCGGAGATAAAACATCAAACAGCCGACCCGTTTCCCAAATCGCCGTACATCGCTACATTTGACTAGATTAACGACGTCACCCATAAGGGCGGTACCTTTACCGACATTTTTCGGTGATCGATTTGAAACTGCTCTGTTATTATCGACGTAGTGCATTGTGTAAAATATAATTTTATCAATAAATTAAACGACAATGTCTGTTTGTGAAAACAATAGTCAACATTTACCTAAGTGGAAATAGTTATTATTGTGATACCTATTCATGATATAGTTTTTTTTTAAATTATTGTCTGTCAATTTAGGTCCAAAAATAATGGATCGATTTGAAAAAATACGGGGCCATGGTAAATTCTTTAACCTAAATATCGACCATGTCTTAGTTCAGTACATTATTGAGTTATGAAGGTTCATTGTCACGTCCCGTTGTTAAGTAGGTAGGTATGTCTTTTTACAATGACAATTTTAATTTGGGAATATACCCAAATTTAGAGTACTACAATTTAAATCGTTAGTATATAATTTTATGTAATAATAATTTGGTGTATCTGATGAGCAGTTTGTGCCTATACTTAGATATATGAAAATTGTTTTAATTAACAATATTACTTAGGTCCTTAATTTTCACTGAAACAACACAAAGTGACACTTACGTTGCTAGATTACTTTTGTTTTATTGTAACTGTAGTTTTACCAATTAGCGACAGGAACCATATTGCTTGCTGCATATTGTTTTTTTAAACAATAATATTTTTTCTGTAATTTCGTACCAACAATGTTTTTCCCTCGCAAAGCTACCCTCACTCGTAATTATCCCTAAAACTGGGACGAGTTAAATCTTGTCTGTTTTTCGAGCTATTTTTCTCAAGGGCCCCTCATTCGGGGTGAGTTATCGCAGGGGTGAAATGATGAAGGGTGGATGGATGGGGTGGGGATGCCCTAATTTTTGATACCTGCAAAGTTCAGCAACAATCGTTTTTGTTCAGTGAAATCTCAATAATATACTGTTAGACTTGATGTTCATTTATTTAGAAATGTTGGTTCGAAGTTATTTGTTATTTTGTTTAATGTTGATCAAGTGTAGCTTTTAAGAATAAAGAATGGATATAAAGATTGCAAATATCTGATAAGATTTTGGGTTTTGTAATTAATTTTGTGGCTAAAATATCAACCTAAGCACTCTAGATCAGTTCGACTATGTTTTTATGGTGTTGTATGGATGGATAATCCATAACGGATTATCTCTTTTCGTTCGCGATCCCCCCTCCTAACTGGTTCTAACGTCGACTCGAAGAAAGAGACACAACAACTAAAAAAATGAAAGTATATACATAAATATTATAAATATATTATATTATATTAATATTATATTTTTATTAATTAAAAAATAAATATTATATTTTTTCTGGTTTGTCGCTACATTTATAGTTTAAAACGGAAATGTAAAAAGAAAGTGCGTATATACTTAGTAAATTATAATTAGTAATTTGTGTAATTTAAATAAGAATTAAACCACTTTTACATATTTTAACAAGAGCTTATCAATGTAAGTAACACATCACACTAAGGAACATACCTAATACAGAATTACTATTCCAAAAACCATAAATCACACCTAATACGAGGCACACAAGCTCGCCCATAAATAACGAAGATTTAATTAATATAACCGAACGAAATCTTACGGCGGCCATTTTGAAAACCCTTATCCTATTCCCTCCCCGCCTAAAACAGATTATTACACCTCGACAAATTTAAATTTGCAGTCCGTAGAACAATTATAAGAGGGATTGTGTGTGATTTCGTTGCGAAATATTAAGTATTTCTTCATTCTGTTTTGAGTTCAGCTGCAATTTAAAGTTGTCTTTCCGCAGATCGGGTCCTTCCGTGAGCATAATTAGGGAAGGGACGTACCCTCGTAGATGAGGTTTCGGTTTGAGTTTAAATTGATTCAATCTAGAGTCCATGTTTCGCGCGAGAGATTCCAATGTTACCATTTTACGAAACTTTACGACGTATAAGGAATTAATTGGAGTGAATAGGTGACACAGGATTTGGGCGCGTCGCAATTAATTGCGCTTGAATCCAACGTGTTCAGTGCATGTAGATAAGTATTTATACTATATCTACTATCTTTCCAATTTGTAGTTTTGAACAAAAAACCATTCAGTACTGATTTATAGTCTAAATTGCTGACAGTAAATTTTGTTGCTGATTTTTGTTGAGAACTATTTTGATTGACTAATGTTGTAGTGTTGCACAAGACTAAAGAATGTAGTTTGTAATAATTAAATGTCGGATAGTTTAAGTAAAAATATAAATGCACATTATTATTTAATTTTGAGCATAAAGGGCTCCAAGCATCTTTGAATCCAAACCTACTTAATCCTCCCTTAATCTTAATCAACTTAATCATGTACGCTGGTCCGGATCCTTATAATCAACCATGAAATTCATTTCGGTAGTGTGTCGGTGGGCTATTTAACAAGAGAAATCTCCGCTACTTTCCTGGCTACCAACGCGTTAGTGGTAACTTTATTGTCTAAGACTTCCATGGACAGTAGTAATAATTATCATTAAACTTTGGTTACTGCGTCGGTGGGTCAGCTATTGTAAAAACACATTCTTCGTTTCCTCCTTATCTGTCAACGCCCCGGTATTACTTTGGTCTTACTGACATCTGTGATCTGTAGTAATAATTTTCTGCTACATGGCACGTCTGCTTGTTTGTCTTCATGTATATTATTTTAGAATGGTGAAGCTATCGAAATCTAATGATTCCAGATAACGTTTGCCCGTCAAAGTTTAAGTTAACTGAAAACAGGCTGGAAAGGTTTCACTCACGTAGTGTTCAGAACAATATCTTTCTTGGTCCGTAGATTTCATGCAAGTGTTAAACTTAAAAAATAATATTTCAATGTAAGTTAAACTGATTAAAGCGAAGCGTACCTTCCCAGTATATCCAACTAGGGGTAATTCTGCAGGCAAGTGAAGCCACATGGATAAATTATTTAACTTGAAACTCTCGGCAATTTCCCGGCGGAACAAAAGCTTGGTTTAGAATTATATATGAGCAGAGCTTAAAGTTTAGAAGCTAGCTGTGCAAGTCTAAAAGCTTGGGCGATGCGGACTTACAATGATATAGACATGTTAGTGTAAAAATAAATATAAAAATAATACACAAAAGATTTTTTATCTTAATAGCTGAGAAGAGGCGCATACGAGCCAACTGATGGTAAATAGTCACCGTCACTTTTGGACATCAGCAAGATTCAAGGTATCACTGATGCGATGTCGGGCAGGAGAAAATGAGAAGAATAAGACAAAAAGTACTGGCTCTCAAATCCCCAGCCAGAACACGACGAGTCGTTTGGCGGCTGACTCAAGCAGGAGGGTGGTAACTTGCCAGGCAGGCTTCACGGAAAGATAACATTAAAAACATACTGAGTTTGTGTTTGTGTGTTTGTCTAAGAAGTGTTGTGGGATCTGCCTGAGGTTTGAACGGTCACGGCTTTAATGCTGCTATTATTTTGATTTGAATGATTTGCAAATAACAAGACATTCAAGTACCAATAATTAGAATGTCTGTAAACAAATGAATTCTGATTGTCACGTGCTTGAAGTTAGTTTTGAATGTGAATAGACTGCGTCCCATTTATTACCCCGAGGAATCGAAATAATTGAAGCAGCGTAAGCTTAAGATAAAAAAAGGTAAAGATTTATCAGCCTCACACAATAAAATAATATTTATAATATGATGAATAATCGGAACTTATCTAAATAATCCAAAATATAAAATAGAAAGAACAAACACTTCTACATCCAACAGGAAGGACTGTTTGCTATAGTTCCTCCTGGTGTTCAACAGGCTGCACCACAGGCAAAAAAATTTGGCTTGGACTTAAAATTAGGTGAAAGGCCTTGCCTTTTAACGTCAGTATTGCTAAAAGGCGGATGTATATTTATATGTATATAATATAAGTTAAGTAATCATGTGTTCTATAATTGTTTAAACATAGCACACATGATATCAGTTTTTTTAAGTACCATTGTTATTAATGTCAAATATTTCGCGATCAAGTCTGTGCATAGTTAGGTCTATGGAGACTAAAGTGGGCACAACACTGGCTCGCTGCGTGCTGTCAACCGGCGGACCGAACAGTCACGTTACCGTCGTGATTCTCCTATTTAGAGATAATAATGAGTATTTATGGAATATGACATAAATAGCAGTCTCACTCGACTAACATATTATAACTGAGTATGTGTATGTCCGTGCGATATAGGGAATTCTAGGTAGGGACAGCCTACGAATTAAGCGAGTGGGCGATTTGTTTACTGTTTCTATGAATTTATCATCAATATCATTTTCGCCACTCTTAATTGTCTCAATGCTGGATTTGGGTCACCACTCAGAATGTGAAGGGCAGAGGTGATACTCTGCTAAGCTGGTCCAGGCAAGGTCAAGGTATATTTTACATAACTTTGATTTCCTAACGATGTTTTTTTTTATCGATGCATGTAACAATTAATTTTTATTAAGCCGTCGAAAATTAGGGGCGCGTGCAAGTTTCTAACTCAGTTCCCACATCTAGGGCACCAATGTCAGACTATTAGGCTATTAGTACATCATCTAGTTTATAATTAATAACTTGATAAGAAACAAGCATATTATATTTTAATAAAAAAATAAAAAAAACAATTTCAAAATAATATTCCCCAACTCGCAACTGGTATTAAAAGGTAGACCAAAATAATATCATATTATATATAATCTGTTACATGAATATTAATAAGAGAATAATGGGAGCATCCGGGCTCATGCTAGCGAGGTAGCGAGATTATTTGTTCTCGTTTGTAATACGAACGGCTTAAGGCGGTTTCGGAATGAGTTATTGGTGCGCGCATACGCAGCGCTTTCTCCGCGAGACAATGAGAGAGAAAAAGTGTACGTCATGCATGTACATAAAGTTAAGTAATGATTAACGTACATACACAAAATGAAGTAAATAATGTGGACATAACACGCCATACTTCTATTTAAATTTAGATAATGCAATCACATAGAATCGTGTCAAAATGAAAACTTAAATCTACGAATAATTTTACATATAATTACACGAATAATTTGTAGTGAACCCCATTCCTGTGAGTTCCTGGTTTCGGTTAAAGTCGAAGCTGATATAAACGTTTGCTGTTGTGTGTTTTCTGCTAACGTATATTGTGTGGAATATTTATGTATTTGTTATCAAGACTTGATTGTCAATAATGTCTTAATTGTGTGTACGTACGTTAAGCCGTATTGGGGCGGCTTAGAATACTCCCCCTAATCCCATGCAGGCAGAACAGGGTGTCGTAAGAGGCCACTGAAGCCAGCTTGCTCAGTGGTAAGGCTTCGCGTATGAATTATATTGTCAGTACTATTATTAAGTCATTAATATTATTACTGATATTTTTATCCTGCCTGGCTAGCTACCACCCTCCTGCTTGAATCAGCCGCCAAACGACTCGTCGTGTGCCATGTTTGTGTGTGACGTAAACAAATATTTTATTTGACTTGGAATTGAGGTTACGTTCTGTTCAGCAAGTACTGGTGGATTGTTTAGAATGTATTTTTTATCATTTATAAAAATAGTCACTGGGAAGTGTAGCAGGGCTCGTACATACATACATACATACATACAACCCTTGAATTTATCACCTTCCACTCAAATCGAATCCTTCTTGTAGAATCGTGATGTGTCACAACAGTGCACGCTTTGCTGTGTGTTTCATGTTTAGATAAGAAATAAGTAAAGATTGTAACAAAATTTCAACTGTAATAGAATTAAATTTGAATTTCAATACAAAATTTAACATTTTAAAATTATTGCAGAGTAGTGATGCAGTTTATTAGCAGTAAACTTTCATGTAAGACATGCAATGACACATAAAAAACATTAATTATTACTGTTTATTGTGTAAATTTATTACATTTGAGTGTTGAATAAAATTTTATAATATTTGCTTATCTGCTTCTAAATCGTTACATATCTTTAAAATAAGTATTAAGTATGCTATTTACTGTGTACTTTATTGAAATTGAGTATTACGTAAAATTATAATATTAACTTTTGGTTGGTTTTGACATTATTACATCTTTTCAAGATACAGGTTATTGAGTAAATTCGAGTTGAGTCTGAGGTAAGATAGATATGGTCTCAATCCTTGAATAAATTTATAATTTTTGGTTACAATTTTTTTTTCTTTTTCATGTGCCATTTCCATCAAGAAGGTCGGCGATCATTTGTAGATACATCTCTTTATCAGCGGTCACATGAACCAACTTATCTGTGATTTGATCCTCAGTCAGTCTTTTATATTTCCAATTCATGAGATTCTTTGTCTACCAGGACCTCTACTCCCTTTAGTTTTATCTTCAATTATTAATTTTAATAAAATATATTTATTATTCCTCTATATACTTCCAAAATAGGCTTTTCTTTTTTGAACAATTTTCTCAATTTCCAAATCTTTAATTACTATATGTAAAACTTTGATATTAGATATTCAATCTTTTTTTTTATTTTAAGTATTCTCAGGTAGGTCCACATTCTGGTTAATTGCATAAAAATAATATTTTCTTTCTTTGTTTACCAGTGAAGATACTAAATTATAACACAACGTTTTAATGCAGGAAATTCATCCTTGTTTTCGTAATGTTACAGCAGCTTAAGCATTTAAGCCTTCTTATTCTGTTTCATATTCATGCGGTTTTGCGCATGCACCTAATCTTAAGAGCTCGTATTTCATTCGGAATTAAGGCCATATTAACAAATTATAATTATATTTAGGGTTGCGTATATCCAGTGAAAAATCGAAATCCTTACTACTCGAATCCACTGGATGACAAAGTGGGAACTTGGCACGTGTTTATGAATGTATGGATGTAGACTCAAGTTTCAAGTTCCAGTTTGAAAAAGAAAACAAAATTGAATCTGTATTAATATTATAAAGAGAGAGTGCGAAGTTTGTGAATTTGTGAGTTTATCTCCGAAACCGGGGTACCTAACTATTTGAAATTTTTTTTATAATTTGAAGGATACGTTATTGTGGATGGACATAGGCTATATATTATTTTTATATATGTATAAATTAGCATAATTGTTTAACCCGAAGAAACTAGTGAAGTATAAAAAGATTGATTTAATTACATTATTGTATTAAGTTGTTCAATATAAATAAAGATATATGGTAAGAGGATTAATCTATATTTGCGACTATATTGTCTTTTTCTGCTCGTGGTGACTAACACAAGATAATTAATAAACAAATATTTTTAATTTCTTTTTCATCTTAAAAGAGTTTTTAGAAAATAATTGAATTAATGGCTGCTTAGAATTGAATCATACGATATATTGTAAGCTTTGTTCACCTGCACATTTTAATTTTAGTTAATTTCAATCGATAAGTCAAATAAATCTCGATATTCTTTAAAAAGTACCAACAATTAAATGATATTAGCACAGTAATGACTAACATTTATATTTACTCAAACGACACGTAAATCTTCGATTGTGCGGCGTGAGATTCATTCTCGGAATTGTATTAGCGGTCGGGGAAGAACATTGAGTGTAAACACATTTTAAAATTATACAGTGCACCATCCGTGCTACAATTATTTATTTTGTTTAAACAACACGGTTTTGACTTGTCCTTATGTCATAAATGATAGACTACTTTAAATACCTACTTGGATAAGTTGTCAAAAATTGTTAAACCTCAAATTTAAATTTTAAAATGCACTAGATATCTATAAAACAGAGATGTAAGTATATTGTGGTTGCATGACATAATACAAGATATTTATCGACAAATGCACTGGCGGGGCCCAGATGTTCTAGATTTAATTGGATCCCAGCGTCGGTCGACTAATAGTTGTGTATTTATTCACGTCTTGCGCCCGGACTTAATACGAAAGCGTGGCCAATTAATAAGTGCATAAGGGTATCTACACTATACTTAATTAAGCTTACGTTGTCAGTGTTGCGTTTGTAGGAATTTGTGGTATTTAGGAGAAATCAGGAGTTGGATAGACAGATGTTGTCAGATAGAAATCAGTCATATAGACAGATGGAAATCTAGCAGTAAGGTTCTGTTGGCTATTGTTCTATACTAATCATCTGGATTTTTCCTTGTCAGAAATCTGACAGTGGCCCAGAAATTTCTGAAACTGACGCTGGCAACAAGTCCCATTCACAAATGATAAATAGAGGCAGTTCTGCTCCTCAGTTGTGGGATGGATCCCAGCGACTCGAAATAAATATGTCGTCAGACTTGGACTAAGCAGTCATAGCAGGTCTATTAGTATTTATTTAATAATAGTTAAGGTTTATTAAAGATTCTGCCACGGCTTAAGGATTTGGGAAAATGATTTTACCCACTGGATCTGCTCATAATATTAGATATTGTGCGGTGGAATCGAACTCAGACTTCCCCAGTCAAACTGAGAGCTTTGTATCTTACATGTCGGGCGGTGTCTATACATATATTAAATAGAAATTCTTACAGAACTGCTCTGGAGCGTATAACTAATGATGTTTCAGGTCTGTTCTAACTGGCGTCCCTTTTCACTTCACTCTTTTTGTTCAAACGGAATTTTTGTAAATAAAAATAACACTAGAAGTAAGCCACATCGCTGGGGCGAAAAAATGCTAACTTTTTGTACCTTGCAGCGGTCGTGTCCTAATGAGGTCGGAGGACGTTTTCAATTTGCTTCACACTTCCAACTGCCCCTTTTGTTCAAATGAACTTTAGCGAATTAATAAACACAAGTATTGCTTGGTTAAAAAGTAATTTGTCTAATTGAAATTAGTAACCAAGGTCTATGTCTGCATATTTACGTATCTAGTACATATACTTTGAAACATTACAGTATGTCAGAGTCCGCTGGCAATACTATTCCATATAATCAGTATTCATTATTTTTTTATTTTATACGTGCAATGTATTGAAGTGCTTAAAATCCGACGGTATATAGATTACGATAGGATTAAGAGCTAAAGAAAAACAATACATTTGTGATTAACACGAATTTATTTGGAAAACTTTTCCTTACATTGGCAGTTACATGGCATTGGCATATATGAATACAGATCAAATCTAATTGGATTGCCTTTAGAAAGATTGTTTTTTTTCGAACATGTACGAATCGTAAGTGATCGATCAACTTAAGTAATTTCGGTGCGTTTGATTAGTGGACTGAACCTTTGCGATCACAATTCTTAGTGTACCCGCACTTCACAGAGCCCGTTAAGTCATCTGTCCCTGTTGTTATAGTTAGATAGCTGTTATTAAACTACGTACTACGTACTACGGAGACCAACAGAACACTTCTGTCGATACTTTCTTTTACCACTAAGCTCAGTATCAATTCGCACTGAAGCAGCGTGGTAAAGTACGATACAAGCCTCTTCAGTTACAAGGAGAAATTCATGCTCTACCCCAAGGTACCCTGGACCAAGGCCAGGAATAGATTCAACCCATAATCTATACTTGCACCTGATACGTGAAACCGCTGCTAATGTGTCCTAATTAAAGGCGTTATCCAGCCACCAAATTTTGAAGGTCAAATGCTTGATCTTGGCTTACCCTAATTGCCATATAAACTGGTTTTCTGATTTTTTAACGTCCCGGTTACCCGCCATTCAATCCATATTAACAGACAGTATCCTAAACTCCATTACAGAAAGCATGGTTACAACTTTTTTTTCTCTTATAAAGGGATTGGCAGACTTCACTCAAGTTCGAAAACATTATGCAGGTAGGATAGGTTTCACGATGCTTTTCTTCATTGATATACAAATGATAATAAAATTTTAAAACTCAGGTTGCGTGAGACCGCCGTTAGGCTATTACTGCTTGCATGCTTGTGTTTATAATAATAATGTTCATTAAAATGTACAAAACTCAGCAAAATATACGCAAATCAGAATATACTATTTTCGTAGTTTCTGGAAGCGTTGCAGTCGACAACGCTGTAACTAGCGCGCTTAGCGTAAAGCAACTTTATCCATGGGATATCAAAGTGAAACTCACTTTGTTACTTTATATATAAAAATAATGATGGTGTTTGTCAGTGTGTATAGAACTATTTTAATAATTTATTTTGCACTCACAATAATGTATATTGTAATGTATATTGACATGTAACAAAATATGTATGAAAAATTTGTACTTATTACCAATTAGGGATTTCTTCTCGTAGGCCCAAAAATGGAAAGATTGAGGCAAAATTTGTGTGTACTAAAATAATAATATATTATATCAAACACAAAGATCATAATACGCATATATCTCTTTAATTGTGAAAGGGGAGGATGTGCTACGCATGTCTAATGGTATCTACCACTATACATTGTGTAAAGTATGTTAATATTAATTATATAATAAGCTTGTAGATATATTCCATTTTTACAATGATCTTGTCTCATCTTTAAAGCATATGTAAAACACTATACACAACACAGAAGTATACACCTAGTATATATAAATCTGTTTCTCTTCTCAACTCAAAAACGGCGTGACCGATCTTCATGTAAATTTGTATTGTGTACATGATAGGGTATATAAAATTTATCTATCAATCTAAATCTGTAATGTCATTCCATTTTTTTGTTAGGAGTAAATTAAATATCAGTTAACCAATGTCTAACCAAGGTAAAAAATATGAAATTTTGAATAATCATGTACATATAATTAATAGTCTAATCCGAACGACGTCCGACGGGGCCGCTAGTTATGTTATAATTTCTATGAGCGCTCTCAGCGAGATACGAAATCCGTCATCGAATGAAGTCCCGTGTTTATTTACCATTCCTTTTGTCTCCTCGCGCAGCCTTCCCTCAATTTAAGGCTCGACGGAAAATTTATATCAATTATCCCTTTTCATAATCGCCACAGATTAACTACAATAAATAAATAAATAAAATAAACGTGAGTGTGTAACTCACACCCCCAGACTAGGATTCCCTGTGTTGCGGGTGACATGGACATATACAATTATCACATCACAAACACCCATGACATCATATTTATGTAATCATATTTTTTGGGTTATTTTATAATATGAAGAGCAGTCGGATATGTGGTCAACACTATCCTGTAGAGAGTGGTAATTATATTAAATAGAAGTGTAATTTAATCATAATAAACTTGCACACATAAACAGTGTTGTAACAGCAAAAAATATGTGCATAAGTATTACACCATACCGAAATGAGTAAATGTTTTTTTTTAATTTGAAATGTGACGTCATGACGGCAAAATTCGTGATTAAATTTAATTTACTGATTTAATGAATAAATCATATTTTTATCAATAATCATAACTCAGTATGTGTTATTCCAGCTGTGTTGGTGTTGGTACATTAAACGTTTCAAGGCCACTTAATGTATTTTTTAAATGTAAATTAAATAATTTCTCTGTTCATTAAATACACTGCGCATTCAGCGAATACATAATGTATTTTTCATAAGATATTTTAAGCGTCCCCATTCCGCTCATTGTTAATGCAGGAAGATAATGTCTCTCAAGTTACGCTATCACACCGCCTTTTGACATGTAGAGTATAAAATATTGTTAAGTGTCAGGTTGCTTCCTGTATTATAATATTATCTAGCGCTATTATAATATTAATAGGTAGAGTCAGATATAGAACGGTAATGACTAGATGAAATCGATAGTCGGTAAATGAGCATACGAGCCACCTGACTATATACGTATGATGGTATATATTTAGGCAGATCACAGCCACTTAAGCATATCCATAACACCAAAGGCATCTAATACCGGCTTTTCGACACTACAACCAAAACATGTAAATTACATTTTAGAAGGAGGGTAGAAGAAAGAGAAGAAAGGCAGAATAGAGGAGAATAACATTACCATCACGTAAAAGTACCGTTTGAAATAAACTGTGAGGAATAGAAGCTAGGACAAGAGGGATCGTTATACGTTACTCCGTTCTTTAGCAGGGTGAATTGCAACGGAGGTTGCCTTAAACCTAAATATGGGAGTACCCCCTTAAGTTTCAAGTACTAAAATCAGTAAACAGAAATCGACAAGGTCATGGCACTGAAAGATTTGTCATTAAGAGAAGGCATTGAATCAATTCAGAAGATCGGGCGATGAAGTTGTATTTGATCTACAGAATTATATTTTTTTTACATTTCTGTTCAGATAGCATGTGAAGACTAAGAAATAACTTTCACAAATTGCATCATCAAAAGTTGTATTTTTAAAAGTAAAGTAAATTAATTCATCAGCATTACATACGTATTGCGTATACATACGTAAGAGGGTATATTTATGACATTTGACGCGTTGGCACATAGGTATCTTCAGCAATGTGTGGTGTACTGTCATTTAATGAGGAATCGTGTGCCTCGGCACGATGTAGTGTATGGTCCAATGCTGGGCAAAATTCGTCAACAAATTTCTCGTAGAAGATAAACTGTACTTACTTCAATAATCAGACCAGTTACAGTACAATGCAATTCATGGATATCATGGCTTAGAAAACTTTTATTGCAATCTCAAAATCTCCTCTCGTCCTGAGTTCAAGTCAACGTCCCATAATCGTGTTACAACCTGCTAACCAAGTTTATGGGGCTAGATTCCTTATTTTGTAGGTCGTTAAATCCTTACTTTCAAGCTTAATTATGGCAATATTCGTTCACGATGGTAAATTTCTTTTAGCAGGGTAGCTAGCTGTCTCATTCTAAAATCTTTTTCAATATTGTCCACTATATAAGCAAGTTTATCTCTTCTTTCTTGCCTAAGAAAATGTCTGTGAGCTCCCTGATGTGCAAGGTCAGTTGTGATCAGTTATCACATGTGGCCAGATGCTTGCTCGCCAAATAGCTGTGAAATATAGTAAAATAAATCAAATTTTGGAGACTAATGAAATGTCTTAAGGTGTAAATAAAACTTTTAAGTCGCTTCTTCTCGTGAATTGCACGGGACACAAATTTCAGTAAAGTCAAGCGCACGAGCGTAACGCGGGGATGATGGGCTTACGACGGAGTTTTTTACAACAAAAGATTTAAAAAGGATGACATGATAATTTTTTAAATACAAAGCTTTGTTGAAGTGTAGATAAGTTTTTTGGGTGTGAAAAGTTGGAATGAACGGATAATGTTTGTGTTAAGCCTATTTTACATATAGTGATACAAGTAATAATTCTCTGTTTTATTCTGACAAACGACTTAATTGTATATTACAAAAATATAATAAGATAAATACTTGTGTACTCAGGAGCATTTTGTCTTCTACAACACAGTACATAGTAGTAGTAGATATAGTATAGCTTATATGAATAAATATATTTTATATGAATAAATATTTACAATTTAAATTTGAATATTAAACGAAAACAAAAAAAAAAGAATCAACATGAAATATCGAGCCGTTTTTTCATTTAGCGCCTCACTAGCGCTTCAACTTGGGTCATGTGGATAGTTGCTAAATTGCTTGATCGCGGGCTTTGTAAGGCACATGGAATCTTCATGAGTATGTTTACCTGTATAAGCTACCTCGAATATAATATTTAATTTACCAAACGTATTTGTTTTTAACCCTAAAATTAAAAAAAAATCAGTTATTTGATTATCATTAATTAAACATAATATCTTTAATATATTAGACTATCGAATGAAATGCCAACTTCTTTTGAAATCAAGCGACATTAAGTTATCTCCAATCCAACGCTTATTCAACCAATAGATAATTTCATAGCGACCCATTTTCCAATATAGCCCTTTACGTTCTTATTTTACATTTTAAGTCTTCGTTCACGATTTATATTCAGCGGGCACTTCACGGGACCCGAGAGGACCATAAATAACCACCGCAGGTCTGTTCCCTGCTCCGAGCTACCCTCCCTCCGCCGCAAACGGCTAAGGTTACCCAGAGGGGGAAGATGAAAGAACACCCTAATATATCTTTTTCCAAGTGCGGATTTGTTTGAGAATTTTAATTTTGCGAACGAAAAGGTCGAAGGTGTGGGTAGAGCGTTCTCATTTGCTTTAGCATTTTTTTTAATTGAATTTAAGTTTTTGATCAGTTTATATGAGATAAATGGTAGTAGTTATTTAATTAACAATTATGACCACAAAAACTTTACGTCGAAAACTATCCTATGTAAATCGTAAGTGATTGAAAAATCAAAAGCAAAGCTAAGGTGCGATCGGTATTTGCATTTCTAAGGTAGGGCAAGAGCAATTTGTAACGTAATGATAACAAGCATTAGTAACAATAACAAGATTTCTCAAGCTGTCTAACCTAATTGTTGGTGTTACTAGCACCAGTCATGACTAATTAAAAGCCATTTGATAGCTTAAATTTAACCATTTATACACACTTTTTCTCCTCAGCTGTTCCTTCCAGAATTTAATTAAAAACCTTTTTTGTATTCATAATCGATTTGCTTTACTCTTATTAAATTTGAAACACTTCATAAAAATAATGTATACAGCAAAAAGGGAGGAAGGTTCCTTGTGATATTTATATCGCTCCGAGGTTGCGTCGGTGTGCCTGCGGCTTTACGTGAATTCAAATTTAACCTGAGCAAATCCCAAGGAGGGCCTTATGTACCTAACAGAACAAAGTGCCGTTTCCTACATTTCCCTACATTAGGTATTATTTATTCACGTCTATTTACACGTCGGGTTGCCTCAGGGATCCAAGGCAAATAAAACCCTCTTTATTTGATCTGCAGCACACATTTTAATGAAGTAACCTTGTAGAACCTACTCTTAATTAATTACATTGGGTTTTATGCGCTGAAGCAAGTGGACATTGGAGGACTACTAAGTGGCTAGAAGCGCAGTCCTTGTGTGTCGTCACACAACAGTGACGTCAAGCACATTCAAATGAATCTCAGTAGTGAGGACATACTACGTTTAAAGTGTGATCTATTAAACGAATATTACCTTTAGTGAGTTATTAAACGTATTCATATGTACCCAGTCAAAACATCATGTATCTCTATAACGTACGTACCTACAGAATTTTGGACTGTTATAAAAATGTCAAGATTTCCGAATTTGAATTATAATAGATTTGACAGTAGAGAATAGGCATTTAATCTGATCTGTGTACAAACAGAAACATTTTGTTAATTTTTTTGTTTTAAAATATAGCGTAGCTGGAGACCGAAGAGACAGTGACAGAGTGAAGGATTTCGGAGTGGTTTGCCAGTTAGGGCATATAATTATGTATATGACAGGTGAAGGTAAAAACAGATTCCAGTGCAGTGTTCATATAAAATGTACTCACTATGTTTATAATTAAATAGAAACCCGCGCTCGCTTCGCTTCAAATAGCCTACGCCTTACATCAAGAAATAGTACTCGTATTGTTTTAGGGATGGGTTCCTGTTACTTACTGTTGTTAATAAGAAATACATTAATTTATCATAAATGTTACAGCCACGCAATCAAAAAAATGTTAACTGCCCTTTAAATATAATGTCTATCGTAATTTTCAACTACAATTCCGTGAGAACAAATCCATTTACCGGTATATATACCCACACACACACACATAATTTGATCATCCCAATTTGTTCTGTGGTTTTAGAATATACGTAATTAGACAGACGGTAAGACAGCCAGACAGAATAAATCTAAATAAATATTTTTTGACTAATATATCGATAACAGATCCTACCTATAGTAATATTTCCAAAAAATATTTCATGTACAGATTCGACTCCTTTACAATTTTATTATTATTCGTTGTATCGTTTCATTTGAAATCCTGCACAAGACCAGTCGGAGTTAGTTAGCGGGACCGGTATCGCCACTACATCAGCAACCCGCTACATTCGTATAGATTAAAATTACTTCCGTTACATTATTTATCATAACGGCATTTATTTTGCGTAGGTACCTATATACATATGTTCAAAGTGCCAAAATACGCTACTTCTTGCGCGTTCGGTAGATGGATTGGTGACTACGAATATCGTCGGCCTTGATAGTTAACCTTAGACAGCAGTAATTAGGGACTATTGGGAGCATCCGACTGGATTCAGAACATTCAACATTTGAGCGTGCCACTAACTTCTCCATTTATACTTGTTTAGTTTGTTCTACTCTAGTTTTTTTTAAACTCGAAATGAGAGTGAAAAAAGTATGGGAGCTCAACTGCCATAAGTAAGTCGAGTTATACTAACCTATAACTTAATTTAATAAGGCGAGTTAGGTAACCAGTGTCGATCGATAGAGCGGCATTTGTAATTGGTCCTTGAAACAACAGAAAAACAATTCCTCCCTAAAAATACGAAAAACCAAAAGGTTAAAAAGTTGTCCTTATTTGAATTTTCATTAAAACTTTCTCCCGTCATGAACAAAGAACATTTATATTAAAAAAGTCCGGTCGTGGCCAGATAAATATCAGTAGTCTCGAGAGCGGACCCAAAATTTTGCTCCGTGAATGATATATGTAAGTCCAGAGGGATCATTCCACTAATGGTGCTTCGCTCACATTGCTTTATTTTACATTAAATAAACTCTAAATAAACGTCTACCCACTCACAACCCTGCTCAAGGAATCTTGTGTTGTGGGTAGTATTAACATACACAAAATATGACATCACAAACATCCATCATCCTAGAAGACGTATATACCTACCTATACATAATTATTACACATTTACACACCGGGCGGTAATCGATGCCGGGATCCTTCGCTTTATTTCCAAATATTCTTTATTTCGCGGTTATTTCCAATTGAGCTACGAGGTTAGAGCACATGTTATCGAATTCATGACACAGTGATTCGCAATAAAACCGGTCGCCAGTTTGACACTTCACAAATCGAACCCGCATGTTAACTTTCTATTCAATACTGCAAGCGGAACACGCCAAAACATGTCACGGTTATGAAGGGTGGTTTAGCCGGGCAGGTAGTTAGTCCTAATAAACTGGGTGGCACCCGAGTCCAACGATTTCCAACAATAGGGACCATTCCAGTAGCCTCTTTTGTTGTACTCTGGGGTGCAAGAACATGGTACGTTGAATTGGATTCAAAGACGGGTGGGCCTCTCGTCACTTAAAATTTTCTATAAAAAAATAAGTGTCTGTTAATTCCGTGAATTCTTTCGAAAGATCGACGTTCTAAGCATTAGACTATCATTTGTGATAGGTATTTTAAATTTTCCTTTATTTCCATAAATTACTATTGGTATATATACTATGCCTAATTTTCTCTCTACGCAGTACGCTAATCACCAACAAGCCGAACTCATTACGCTGCGCCGCAAGACCCGCCCAACTGCCCAACTTCCATCCCAACTCCTCTCGGACTCGCCGTGTTCACTTTAGGACTTGTACTCACTAAGGGTTTTTTTTTAATTACGCGTACACTTGGTTTTAATGTGAAGACATAATTTTTTTATTATTTATCAATCGGTCTGTATTAAATTTCGATATTAATGAAACACCTGAAAACTGGTCGGCAGTTTCGATTGAGAGATTGGTGTTGATATGATGTCCCAAAAACCTAATGATATGCTACTGAGCTTTTACTTTAACAGTCAGTTTACTTTAATAGTCAGTGGAATTAACTTCATATTTTTCTATGTTAATTACCGGTAAATGAGATGAGAGGCCTTTTATTTTAATTGGTGAACGTCGTTCATGGCCTCATTAATATCGTCACGGATGCGTTACCGGGCAAGACGTCAGCAAATAATATTATTAGGGTGTGCATGCGGTTTTAAAAGGAAATAGAATCCCTAAATGGCAATCCTATCTCTGCGTTTGCTTAAGTGTAATTCGGATTGAGATTACGAACATCCCGATCGACGATCACAATCTAAGTAATTTGATTTCGACACGACTGCCCCTTTTTGATTTTTAATGGAGTTAAGACGACATTTTCGCCGCTCGTTTCAATTAATAGACGATGGAAATTATTTCAGGTCCATTTTGATGTGTGAATTATTTTTTTAAATTATTAAAATGGTAGATTTTTCATTTAAGGTGTATCATTAGTTGCGCATTCGGTGTTCTGACGTAATTATATGTTATAATTATAAACGGTTATGTAATATGTAATATTACATATTACATTTTTCATTTATCAATACTTGTATTACGTGTATAAAAAATTCACTTATTACGCACCCCCCCGCACTAGGATTCCATATGTTGCAGGTGACATGGACATACTAATACGAGTCATCAAAACACCTTCGATCAGAAAACTAACTTTTGTATGTCTGCCTCAACCGGGAATTGTACTCGGTACATAGGCAGAGTCACTCTGTACTGGACTATGGAGTCGTTTATAAACTTAACACTTTCGTACTGAAGCAGCGTGTTTCCGTATACTTCAGGCCTCCACAATTACGGGGAGAGACTCTTGCACTGTATTAGATGCTAATGTCGCCGTCATATTATGTAAATAGTTGCTCAGACTTTGACTATATAGTTATTTTTGTAATAAAAATCAAATTAAAATATATATTTTTAATAGGTCATGTTTATGAATAATTTACAAAATTATATTATCTATGTTTTAATATCTTAACTTATGCTTGAATTGGTGGTGTAAAATAGCAAGGAATCACGTAACAAATTCAGTGCGGCCGAGGATCAGAACTTTTGTACAATCACTGCTGCCGCCTCCGAGCTTTGCTAGTACGTACCATCAGCATAAAAGTTCGATTAACGGTTAAATAAAAACCTTCCTACATAACGTTTTTCGGTGTGTCAGCTGGCTTACCTAGATGATTTTTTTTAGTATGAATTACCAGCAAATGAACTCACTTATTAACTGAGTCTTACACTGAAAATCTTAACACACAAAGTTGTTTTACAGTTAAAAGGGTATCCATAATAATGTCCGTCAAAGCATGAAGGTATGGATGCAGCGCTTTCGCGCTTTGCGATGTAATCAATTGCGAACTGCCCTGCGAAAAATTATGAAACGTCGTATACTTTTGGGCTCGGTATTCGTTTTCGCACTAAAGTGCCAATGTTTAAATGAATTTATATTTGAATTCATTTTAACTAATTGACAACATGTCTATAGTATTAAAAAAAAAATTGAATATTTTTTGCAAAATATAAACGCTAAAGACACTTGAGTTTCAAGACAATCTGGATTTTTCATTGCTGACGCTCTTAGCATAGTTTGCGTTTAAATTATTGCCGCCAAAGGATAGCGTTGTCTAACTTTGCACTTTGCTCATATTTTGCGCGTAATGGATATATATGAGCGGTTAAAACTCCGGCGGGCGCTGTAATTGAGAGTGCGTTGCGTCTAGGATTTTCTCCGTAATGGCTTCTAACTTTGAGTTCCCACAGTTCAGGAATTAGATTCGTTGGTTGCTACGGCACGAACTACTTAGGAAGTGAAACTAGATCTAATGGGAGGAGCGGAGCTGAAACTATATAGGTTTCTACTTAGGAGGAGCTTTCGGTATACATGTTGTGTATCAACGTAAACGTGAATTATGTATTGTTTTACGTTACACGGTGGTTATAATAAAAATAATAGGCAGTCCAATAGATAAATAAATGTAAGTCTTTTACCCATCTTGAGTAACGGCGTTCTAAACTTGTTTCTTATTTAAAAAAAATATGTGTTTTACAAAAAGTAATTATGTCTGGTTTAGGTAGAAAAAAAATTGAAAAAATGTCTTTATTTAAGAGTTCTTCATAATGTTCTTAAACATCTATGAAGTATAAATGCTGGACCAGCACTCTTGTCTTTTTTTACTTAAAATAATTTAATGCTTGACAACAATCCCATCTGATGGTAAGTGGTTATGAAATCTATGATGTTGAACGCACTAACTTATCAAAATTTACTGTCCTCTTGAAGACTCCCATGTCATACTCTTAAGTAAGCGGGAACACCGATGCGCTACTCCAGTCCTTGAAAGTAATTACGCATAACGAATGACGACGCAAACCATGTAAATCAGCAATAAAAGGGTTAGTTTGAGATGAGTCCCGGCTTTAACAATGGGGTGACATTGGTGGTGGAGAGCACTACTGTCTTAGGGTCTCTTCTCAGTTGCAAGGGATCTTAGAGAGTGAAAATCTCACTTTAGTTCCATGAAAAATACAAGTTTCTTTTGTATGTGATAGATTGTAATATTCATTACAATTTGTAAATTATTATAATATTAATACAGTATTTATTTGAATTAACGTTTGCGTTTTGGTCGTGCGTCTCCAACCCAATTCATAGAAATAAGCCTGGGACTCTGTCTCAATTTCAAATAGTTTAATACTGATAAGCTTAAGACAGAATTGCTTTCCTGTTTTTCACAGTTTTCGCGAGTATTAATGTAAAGTTATTACATACTATTAGTGTCATAACATATTAAATTATTAAAGTTTGTATTATTTACATAAAAGTCTATAAACATTAATTCTAAAATTAAACAATCCAGTTGTGTTACCGATTTATCTTGCCATTATTCTTCGAATGACATAGATGGCGCCACGGTTCGATGTGGTTTAAAAGCGAATGTGCTGGAGTTCAGTATCAATGCTGTCCAATAGTTGTAGAAGATAAAATAAGAGCGGATACTAGTGTCAGTGGATTATATAATTTATACATGCTTTTATATTACATATTGAAAGATATGTGAAATCTGGTTTTCAGAATTATTATCGTATTTGTTATCAATTTTAATTACACCTACAATTTTTAGCGTGATTTTATTTACCACTATTGTATTAATTAATAATATTGTCTTACGTTTATACTGGCACTATTTTTAACTGACTTCAAAGAAGGAGAAGATTCTTAATTCGCTTGTTTTTTTTTTGTTTGTTGCCTCAGAGCTCCAACGTTTATTAACCGATTTGTTAATTACTTTTTTGTTTCAGAGGGTGTGCTTCCCGTTTGGTTGCACCTAAATTTGAAGAAAAACTACCACACCCAAGAATAAAACCCAGAAAATCACCTTCTTAGTATTGAAATGTTTTCTTTTTTCTTAAAATAGTTACTTTTCATTATATAAAGATACAATTTCTTTTACTTTTTTCAAAACTACTGTAAGTAAAAGCCTTTTACATCGCCAATTAATTATGTTGTAATTTTTTTAAGTATTAACTTAAAATTTACAAACAGACTAATTGATAGAAAGTGCTCTTAGTTGCTTATGGTTATCCGTCTTATTAAGGCATCATCAACACCTTGGTGATCAAAGAGGAAACCAGAAAATCCGCTTTTAATATATTAATGAAATAATATAAATTTGAAGTTGGTTTTTAAAAATACTTTTCCAAAGTAAATCTACGTCATCGCTTCAATAAATCCCTATAGTGTGTGGTCACGAAAGCAGAACCGTCAAGAGACTCCCAAGGACTTTTTTCCTAATCATAGTTACAGAAAACACTTACTACTACTTATGGCTATAAATATATTAAACTCATGTTCAAGCAGTCTTATCTTTAAAATAACTATTTAGTTTATAATAACCTTTCTTCATAAGAATGCTTCTGTAGTGAGTTTTTTTAATGTACGTTATGGCATTTCCGTCAATTCTATCGGAATTTACTTCTATGTCTCTCCGTCGATGCAATTAAAAAACATGAAAAACATTTCAAGGCCAAAATAATTATTAAGTAAACTTCAAATCAATCAGATGTACATTTCAGGCATTCTCAATTAGAGATACGTGTCCTGCAGGTCGCTGAAGAGTTGCAACCAATTAATTATTCCTGACGTGACGTTCATAATAATAGTATTGTAACGTTTATGATATTTTTGAGCTAAATAAAAATATGTGAGGAATAATTTCATATTACACGGTGTGACTCTGTGCTTTAACATACCGTACAAAATAATTCCGGGAAGCGTTAAACGCAAGCGCCGTATTAATTTGGCGCAGGTTTTAGAATGCAACGTTTTACACGAGGTTGTTACTGTGAGAATATTCCTGCAGCATTTATGAATAGGTACCTATCTCAACTTTGAAGCCTTTAGTAAAGTGATAGAAATTTGTTTTTTTTTCAGCTTTGTAATTCAATTGTTACGCACGAAAGAGCCGTGTAGTCTGACTGTGTTTTCTGTGTATTTTGTTATTGCCAAACCATTCTCCGTGAAGCGGCTATTGGTCTGCTAAATTGCCTGCATAACACATCATCTTTAACAGTAATAATTTCAGTCTTCAATAGAAACAACGCATTTGTGATCGACATAGAGGAGAATTCTTTAGATTCCTTTATTCTCGAAGTGCGTTTATGAATTGAGTAACCATACAATTTATCAAATTAGGAAAATCCTGTTTACGATTATTATTTATTTTTCATTGAAATTTTCTAAGATTCACGATTAAAAAAACACCTATTCTATCTTGACTCAAGTTATCTACACCGTAGTCGGATGGGAATGCCGAAAAACAACATTTGAAATTTTCTCAGCGGGTAATGCGTCGATGATAGATACTCTTGTTTTTTCTAATGTCTATGAAAGGAATGTTCACTTAACATTAAGGTGTCAATACATTCCAACTTAACTTACCTTTTCTAATTACAAACTTATTTAATAAGTACCCCGAATGGTCTAACTAGTTTTTTTTACCAAGTCATTAATGAGTTCTATGTTTAAGAAAAACATTTTTCTTATTTATATTTAATGTAAATTTGAAGGAATACATTTTTTTCTTATTAATTAAATTTATTTAATTGATTTGAAAATAAACATTATATACATTAGATATACCGGGAAAAAAAAACAAAAAACTCGAGTTATATCCTATTATACTCATAGTTATTTAAAAAAAATTTGAAATGAATGTTTCGTAATTTTTTCGACGACAAGCGCCACCTAGCGAACGACATATGAACTTGATGGCACCGGTAAGGGTCCCACGAACTGGACTATTAATTTCCTAAGGGAGCTCTACACCGCAGGCTGGTACCACGATACTCGCATGTAGCTCAATGAACGTAATTTTTAACTTGTTTTCACAACTGCTATTGCTTAAAAAATGTACTATTTGTGAAGCTTTTTTTATACAATATATTTAAATGATTGTTGTAACCCATTAAATGTTGGTATTGTTTTTTTTCATTCAACTGAATTGAATGTAATAATAAATAATACAGTAATAGTCTAAAAGAGGAAGGTGAATAGGCTTTTTATAAGTTAGTGCGTTCAATATCTTAGACTTCATCACCACTTACGATCGGTTTACTTACTTACGTGAGATTATAGTCAAACATTAACTTATATTAAGTAACAAAAAGTACTTTGAGAATTAGTTCAGTGGAATTCCTTTGAATTTAATTGAATATTTTTTTGTTATAGTTTATGCAGACGACAACAATTCATATTTATATTTGGAACTACACACCCCTACGAGAATTTACATTATTTATTTAATTGAATAAATTATTAGAGCTGCTATTCCATTCCACTCGAGCTCAATTTTACCTTGTTTAAGACCTTCATTATGTTTTTGTTTTTATTTTAAACTTGTAACCTAAGTATGTTTTTTTAACTGACTAACAATTTTATAATAAAAGTTTACAATACCATATGCGAAATATGTTTACTTTTTTTGAGAATGCGATATAATTTATTTATTTATAATATAATATAATTCTTAAATATAATTATATAATTTTTTTTTGATCTTGTGCTGACCTCTAGATTGACTACCAAATGATAAATGCTTACTGCTGCGTGTTTTCGTAACATCGACTCGTTCTTCACTAAATAAAGGTCATGAACCTGCAAGTTGACGTATTTACAATATGATGTAAACACGAATATATTGTTTCGTGTTTCAAAAAACCGCAGTCGAACAAAAATGTTTTTTCTATCGTTTTGGTATCGCTAGTACTTGGTATAGGTGCGGGCGGCTCGGCTTATCTTCACGCGCGCATGACTATCCTATGGTAATGTAATGAAAAATTACGCCCATCTGATACCACTGTCTCCAACTTTTTGTTCTGCGGGTCCGCCTCGACGTATCTACATATTCTATAATTAAGTCTTTTGTATAACTTAATTGTACGGTCGCAGCTGACACCGCAGACAGTTCCGCTTTTTATCACACGTGTTAATTCGACAGCGTATCGATCAATTGTTTTAAACGTGTTAAAGAATACGATTGGACTTAAATAATACAGCTGTGTGGACTTAATTAGGGCTTTTGTGCCGTAATTCTCTTACCGCTTCAAATCCAGTAGACAATAATCATAGAATATACTATTACTATTTTTTCCTATGAGATTTAGCTGGCAAAATAGGTAACAGGCTTATAATTTCGAGTTTTGTTTTATGTAGTAGAAATATATTTTAAGAATACGTGTTTGATTACAAATATATAACATTTATTCATCATTCGCATGATGATTCCCTGTACCGTTGATTGCATGGATATACGAACTATATGACCTTAACAAAACACAAACAACCAATACTCTGGTATTGATTTTTCTGCTATTGGTTATGGTATTCTCGAGAATAAACATCATTTTATATCATAAATGTGTACAGCCAACCTACGTTCTTCATTCCGTATGTTACTAAAAATTATCCATATTATCGTCTAACGACTGAAGAAGAATCAAAAATCGATTTGACCAATAAGTACCAATAATTACGCGGCTAATTAAAATTAGATTCTGTGGTCGAGTCCTCCATTAGCCTACTCAACAGCCTAGGATCTGCTAATTAAAAGGATTACCGGGCAAATATTTTTGGTCATTAACTAAAACACATGTAGGTACGTGGACGGCGTAATAATAAAATTCGCGCAATAAATTGCTGGCAGCTGTTTAACGGTAACTAAATTGTGCGGTCGCTCGCTGAAGGCAATAGTAGTATGTAGAATGCAAAATGGGTTTCTATCTTATAATAAAATTATATAGTTACGTCGGTGATATTTTGAAATGATTAATAGGTACTATTAGCAGGTTTGCAGAATCGCACTCAACAAGAATTTGCGGAGAATATATATATATATTTATTTACAAGTATGAAATAGAAAGTTAACGCAGGATTTCTATTTTGCGAGCTATATCAAGAAATGTTACTAATTTTATTGTAGTCCTGTATAGTGACTTGTTGACAGAACGAATGGTTCCGGTTCAGATGCGACAGGCAAATTTTTGCACTGGGATGTTGCTTCTTTGTGTAAATGTATTAGGTGTACCCGAAACAAAGTTAACCTCAGGTGT
>PDGT01000149.1:0-92010 GCA_003671415.1 Megathymus violae | reverse complement strand
AAAACTATTCTAATGAGACCTGTTAAAACTATGGAACTGTTCAATTATTTACATGATCATTATCATAAATGTTTACAAATGCGCGTGTTATTTGCTGATTTATAATGCATTTTATATATTCTGCACTTAGTGGCCTCATTTTTTATGGTGCGATTTTGTTTCAATTATACTATATTTAAATTCTAGTTAAGTTATTGAGGTTTATTGTAAGGGAGTATAAAAATAAAAATTTGTAATGTAATACAGTTCTTTTATTACTTTGTATTATTTTTACATATTGATTTTAATTTTTACACTTTTTCTATATTCAAATACGAAAGCTGACCAGAAAAGTGGTGAACAGTGGAATTATTACATTTTAGATTCAGCGTAAGAAGTTATACTGTCGTACCTACTGCTGGGTTTTAAAGCCTTAGTACATGAGGTTTGGCATTTAGTAACATTTGTGAACATTATGGAAAAATCATAGATTCAAAATATTTTCATTCAATAAAGCAAATGATTATAGATGTATACAATATTCTGCAGTTATAGCCCAATAGTTAAAACGTTTCTTTCGCGCGAAGCATGGGCACATTCTAATCTATCTTTAAATACATTATAATATTACAAAAGTCGAACGATCAATATCTAGCGAGTATAGTAACTCTGTGCTTTTCAACTAAAATGCATTAATTTGATTGGTCATTTTTTTCTGCCGTCGAAGTCCAACGTACGCTTTTATTGGATACTTTTTCTTTTATTGTATTTGTTTATTTAATCTGACCAAAGAGTCAGCAAATGGTGTGTTGTGTGACACTAGGAAGTCGATAAATAATCGCAGCGCAGGATACGTAATTGCAAGTCGGTATGTACAGTATTTTACAATTAGATTCAAATATTTTTCGATCATCCGTGAGTTCAGATTACATCTTTCTTGCCACAAGTCTTAGGGAGCACTGCGTCTTTGCCCCTCGCGTTCACCGACTACATCCTATCCCCACTTAGCCACCCCACTCATCCTTCGAAGGGCAGCCTTTTTAATGTTCATCGCCTTTAATCAGTCTCTTCTGATATTGCCTCCACGATTCTTAAAAGGCGAACTTCCTCTATAAAAAGAACAAATAAAGTCGACTCTGAATCATTAACATAAAACTCATTTTCCTTTGATAAAATAATTGAAGTTAGAACCGTATCTAATGGAACAACAAATCAGTAGAACTATACGTTCTTTGGAGAATTTGTTCGCACGAGTATACTGGTTTGGTGAAAACTGTGTTCTATTATGTTAGGAATAGTATTGCCTTTCGTGTAGGTACAGTAGGTACAGTTGTGTCCAATTCTCTAGAGTTGGAATGGAGGTGCAATAATTTAAGCAAAGGGTGGAAAGCGATGGAGAGTTCTTTTTGTAGTTTGTGCGAGTGAGACGTGCGTAGAGGTCGAGAGGGTGCGGGTTAAATGCGTGACAGGGCCGCACTACGATATTTTTTTTGGCGGATAATCGTTTTTTTTTTTCAGTTTTCCAAAAATTACTAATTTATACCGAATTTATGTAATGTAAGTTTAATTATTTAACACTATTTTGATTTAATATTATAATCAATTTCCATTAATAATTTGCTTAAGGATAAGTACCATTACTTTTTTTGTTATAAATAATAAATTTGACATCAGAATATCTGTCTACAATATTTTTATTTTATATGTTATTAAGGTTTAAATTCCTGGCCTAAAAATCTTACATTATTAGTATGTAGTTATTACATAACTTTCAGAAACTGAAAAAATATTGAGTTGACAATATTTTAGCATATTCTAGCGTATTTTCTGGGTCATGGATGTAATTTATGAATGTTCCAATGTAATCCAAATGATTATTACTATGTCTGTACAATTTATTGTACATTATAAGTTAGGAGTTTCGTGTTTCACTAAAAGATGTCGTTAGTTTTAGTATGAAATAAACGATAGCGCCTCACTAGATATGATTTTAAAATCATACACATTATTATAACTTTCAAAATATGATGCCGAGTGCAATTACCTACTGAAATTGATTTGCAGAGAAGTAAGCTGCCTGAAGATTGCGTACCACGAAGCTGTCATCATATATCTGAAATGTACAGTAAAAACAGTTAAAAATACAATTCTAATTATGTAATATAAAAACTAGAAGTGGATATAACGGTAAGCCGTCTTGTTGTACGTATCTGTTGATGCGGTTCATATACAGAATTATCAATTTTTTTTTTAATATATACGGTAACTCCATCACAATCTTCATCATAAACAATAATGTGAAATCACTTTCTTCCGACCTTTCTAAAAGTCAAGATCTGTCTATATATATCTTAAAGATGTTTACAATTTAAAAAATAAAAAAAAAACGAATTCGTCCCTGGTACCCATCAACACCCGAATAGGCCGACGCTGCGAACGCTAAAAACATTCCCCGACTCCCTCACCCCGATTTTTAAGCCTACTCCCGCCACCCCCTCTAACTCCCGGGTTAGCCAGAGGTACATTTATGCGCAATAAATTTTGACCGCCGACATCAATTCAAAATGGCGTCACTGCGCTCATTCCCTCCGAACGAATTTCCACTCTGCATACAACGCACAAAATTCAAATTATCTCGCAAACAAATATGCTCTATGTAAAAGAAACGGCTTTGAGTTTTGAACACGACTGTAATGCTTAGCAAAATTTTACCGTACACGTTTCAATTACGGTCGAATTTCTACTGCTTCGAGACAATTGCATAAAAGAAGGCGCCAGTTTTGCGGGCGGATGGGACGGACAGGAGTAAATAGGGTAGATATTGTCTATTTCTCATTTGTCTTGGTGATAGTGCGGTAATAAAATTTATTGTTCTGACGACCTATGGTGCTTTTGAAAGGTCCACCAGAGTAGTTTTGTAAACAAAGAGATGTATATACAAAGGCGTTTTGATTAAGACCGCAGAATTATAGTCAGTTTTGAGGCAAAGCATTGTCGTATTCATTTCTCATTTATACGTTTTAATTATACGAGTTTCAGCGAAAAAATGCATTGTGTTTATTTTGTTATGGTTTACTCTTTACCGATATTGCATTATGAATAGTAAAACATCGTAAAACAAATAAATACCAATACGCTAGTTAAATAAATATTATAGGTGTAAAATATTAATTAGGTATAACTATTTTGTGCACCAAATCGTTTGGGGAATAGTCGGTGGCAATGTTTGGAGCCGACACTGCGTCAATGTTTTCAAAATTACGAAACTACTCCTTAATTTGCTAAAGGATGATATAATACAGTCTGATATACAACTAGATGCAACGAAAGGGAGAGCAGAGGTAGCCCAGTGGTTTTGGGTGCCGGCCTCCTACACGGGAGACTCAAATTTGAGTCGTGTTTCGAACCTGTTAAAATTAATTATCCATTGCGAAGGTGAAGGAAACATCATGAAGAAACCTGCATACCTGCGAGTTCCCTATGATGTTCTCAAAAGGTGTATAGTTTAACAATTAGCACTTGGCCAGCGTGACTGAATATGGCCTTAGCCCCTCTCACTGTAAGAGTAGACCCGAGCCTAACAGTAGAATCATACCAGTAGATAGCTTAAGTCGGGATATATCTACATGGATGAAATAAAAAAATATTTGAAATAATCTAAGGAGCTCTTTCACTATTGGATTCAGTTCTCATGGTCAACTAGTTGATAAATACAGTAATAGCGTTATATCCCTTCAATTGAAGCTTCTTTAAACTCGAGACCTTCGTTCTTGAGAATCACGGATGTTATGGAGCTCCGTAACCGTAACCGAAACTATCAGATATCCCAAATGAAAATGTAACCGAAACCGTAATTGAGTCCGAAAAAAAGGCACTGAATAATTTAGGATAGCGGCAGACTTTAAAATAAACATGTTATGACAGGTTTTCGCTATCGGAGCCAATAAATGCACTTATTGTTTTATTATTTTATTAATAAGGGCTTTTTATATGATTATAATACTAGATAATACCTAGAAAGAAAGTCAAACTGTTATCTTATAAATACATTAAAAATATTTTTAAAGGTCCTAAATCATTTAATATCCGTAACCGAAATTATCCCAAGCAACTTTCCTTTTGACAAGAATAGCTATACTAAGCGAAATTTTTCTCTACATGTTTCAGCTGCAAAGTTTGGAAGACTGTCAGGCTGTTTTAACACTGCTTGGTCAGTGACGTATTTTGTGTAGCCGGATATCACGTGATGTAGCTTGTTATTTATTTATTCTTTACTGTGTGCCCTAAAAATTTGATTTTACAATGGGCGGGTTGAATGTTTAACGTCCCTATCAGATAAGCATTGACGATGTTGAGTGTATAATTAAAATACTTACCGATAACATAATAGTAATCTATACATGTAATAAAATTTTCGTTTTTTTTTCTGTACATTATGAACATATGAAAAACACTATTATTAAGGGCGTTTATTGACGCAATAGAATCCACAACAATAGTTTAGAATTTTTGCCTGTTTGTCTGTGGGTTTGTGCGCCTTAATCTCAGAAACGGCTCAGCTGATTTCCTTATGGTTTTCAAAATGGTTACATATATATATATATATATATATATGTTGTAGCAATCACTAAAGTTTCAATTTGTCCATAAATAAAAAAGTTATAAATTGATATATGTATTTCTAATTCACACAAGGAGAAAATCCCAGTTCTAAAACAATGCAGGTTTTATTTTTAAACGTAAGACGTAGTTACTGTGGAGCGAAGCGAGGGCGGTATGCTACTTAAGTGTTCAATCAAATTTTGTTCTTACAGTTTGTTTTGCAAGGATTTGTTTTTAAATCAGTTGGTAACAAAAATTACGAAATTAGGGACGATTTATAGCGATTGCACTTTGTAATTAAGAGTTTTGTAAAAGTCGAAAAAACTTTCAAAAATTAAAACACTATTTTTTTCTTTTTAAATCAGTTTTCTAGTGCGGTTTCCTTATTCCATTGCAGACGGTGTTTTCCAAACTATTTAGTTTTTTTTAACTACTGGCACCAACTGCTACTCGCGGTGGGTTCGTTTTTGGTTGTTTGGGATATTCGTTTTTTTTAATGTATACTTTTGCATTTCCATAGAGGATTTGCTTTGTTTCGGAAAGTCTAATTGGTACACACAAGGCACACAAAGCATTTTTGATCTAATATTCATAGAGATTACTTAGCGGAGATCACACTCATATCTTATCTGAGCCACTCAGCTCCATCCGTATTTGAGTCCAAATAATCACTTCATTTTGTCGTGCTCTTCGCTAATTGAGGTAGAGACTTAAGACACCTGAGTTTAACCTTGAAAAAACTCGTGCGTGATGGTATGATTCTTAGGTGGCAGGTTACTCAGGTTGTGATTACCTCCGAAATGTTTATTGGGTGGTTCGGTTACAATGTCGGAGAACTAATTAACGTGTCCGTGTGTAATAACGTTTCTGCTTCCTCGCCCCCAATTTTTATCCCCTAGCGCTACAAATAGGAGCGAGCGACAATAGTGAATTATAAACTTAGCTATATTACTTAACTTAACTTAACTATAATAACCTGTGGCCGTTTCGTATAAACTACTAGCTGTACCCTGCGCGCGTTGCTACACCACTAATAGCAATAAGCAGTGGCGCCATCTGTCGAAAATTGGTCGTAGCAAATCAGAAACCTTCGTGGGCTCGTGCACAACAATTTTGCTATAGATCATCATATGATCAAATACATAGTTTACGATTCTATAAAGGACATACAGACAAACATTCATTTTAATATATATAGATTAAAATAAAACACTGCAAGTTCGAACAGTATAGTTACTATAGTAGTTGTTACAAAATTTTTTCATTTCAAGAAACAAAGACTTTTATAAATTCTATCCATAAGATGATCTATAACTCTGAGGATCTATTATTTACCAAAGATACCAAAGAATAAGCAAGTTAAAAATAAACCGACTGTTAACTATGTAGTAGTAAGAGAGAGATGGATTATAGGGACCGGTTGTTAGGAGTCTAGAACACTGCTCGTCCCTGTGATGCACGATGGATCGGATTAAAATTTTGATCTTTGCGCAAATGACCTCCTGTGACGCTGTCTGCCTATAATGAAATGAATTCGGCGCGTGTGATTTGACGCCACTGCACCCAAAGATATGTAAGTGTGAGGTTGGACTAATCGTTACGCTATAGAACAAAGTCTCTGTCTCTTTGAACGCCATGATCTCAAAAATTACGCCACGGATTTTCATGTGGTTATTTAAATGTTCACGAAAAACTTTTTAATTGGTGTATGAGCTATACAATAAAGAAAATTATAAAACACCTGATAGAAATAAGGTAAAATTGTTTTGAGTAAGGTTTAGTGACTTTTAAGGTAAGGATCATGTTGCTGAATCGAAGCAGTGTCAGGTTACTAGTCTAATATTATTATTATTTATAATTTTCATCGCTACAAAGTGGTAATTGGTGACACTTGAAAGATGGTGACATAGTGTTGTCAACGTACGTGAACCACCAAGGACGGTATGGTAAAATTGAATAGAGTATGTCCATCCGGAGTAAAGTACTTTTCAAATGCTAAAAGATTTTTTTCAACTATCTTCATCGTAGCTTAACGGCTCTGTTTTATGTAACTTGTGTAAAATTATCGAGCTAAGACTCATGATTCGCTCGAATAGACCCATCCTTTTGTGTCAAAAATGTAAAAGAGGTTAGGTTCATTATAATTAAGAAAGTTTTATTTCCGTTAGTTTGCTCTCTAATTTATTTGTCATAGTAGGTAAGTGTATTAGGAAAAAGTAGTTTTCAACACACAAACCGTGATAGCTTAATGAACTGACTGAAGCGACCGGGTCAAATCTTATACCTCACCTTTAGAATTAAAGTGACTTAACTCAAAATTCCTGAAATTCCAGATTTTACTATAAATTTACTTAAAAAAGCCTACTCTAAAACCGCATGGTGAAAAAGAGCCCGAATTATGAGTGAGAAAGGGAAAAAGGGAAAACCTCATACATCAGTCTCTTTAATTATATATTCCATACATTTTTGAAAACTTTTTTCGTCGTATCCCATAAATTGCAATTTTTGAGTTAGGTCACTTTAATTCTAAAGGTGCGATACGTCCGTCAAATTTTTCAATTTTAGGTGCGTATTACAAGTTGGCTACCTCTGTCAAAATTTAGGAAACTTGATTATAACCTCACAGTTTTACATAGTGTTTTCAATTCATTTTTCAGATGTTCTAAATTTACCAGCGTCAGTATCGTGAACTTTGGCTTCTATTTGTCATATTAGAAGTGGAGACTAAAACCTAGCAGTGGCATAAATATGGTTCGTGATGATGAGTACGTAAGAACGTCTTTTCCTTAACAGTCAGAACAAAATTATTCTCTTTCTTATCCACTTTATCTTCCGAGTCTACCTAAAGCGATAGCGCAATTGGTTTTTCGAAAAGGGTTCATTAATTCCTATTTCGCTAAAGTTTTACCATCACGTATTTGGTATATTTTAAACACTGACATACAGGTGTTCGTTAACAGTGTGTAAATAGTGAATTGTTGTATAAAAGTAACTCGACCAAGTCAATACATGCAGCTGAATTTGATCGAACACTGATGTTATATTTGATGAGATAGATACGTACCGTCATTTGACCGGAAATTATCTGTAAATATATCCACATTTTAATAAACGTTACACGGGTATCGATTGACGCAGCTTTCGGATTATTTCCCCGGGCTGCGCCTTGTTTTAGCTTCGTATTTATTTCAAACAGCTATTCGATTTGTAGGTAGAAAATGCACGCCTTTTATTTATTCGTGTGCGTTCAGGGTGGCGGGTTTGAAGTCCCATTCCACTATCGGATAATTACAGGTGCATGCATATATATTTTAGTATATATATCATGATATGGCTGTCGACTATATATTTAGATACATAGTATATATTAGATATTGACAAAATAAAGTAACGTTTTGTTTTTGTTCATACGACGGTGAATGTTTTATGACTGACGAGTCAAAGTCTTTACTCTAATTAGCACAACGCAGATTTAGATTCATCTGGCAAGTATAAAATCTAACATATATTATATCGTCTATAACAAACTACTCGACTATCCCTTATCATTTCGAAGTCCATTTAAAGACGTATCCCTTCTGAATAAGGATTACTTTTGATTGTCTTATTTTTTTTCTTATATAAAATAAGTTAATGATTGACAACAATCCCACCTGATAATAAGTGGTGATGAAGTCTGAAATGTTAAATGCGTTAACTTTTAAAAGCCTATTCACTCTCCTCTTCGAGACTTGCACATACGTAATAGGGAACACCGACACGTGCAAACTATTCCTGTCTACGAACTTCGTCGTAACGAAACTTGTTTCATTGTGAATTTCTCCATAACACGCTGAGTGACTATGAGTATTTTGATGAAATGGAAAGTAAAAACCGTCCTTGGGATTCCTAAGTCATTGTTATCAACACACATGCAATAAGTAGTGAAACAGGTTATCGGATATTCTCATAATCCATTCATAATTTGGTTACGTCTTCATATAGCCTTCAACAGGTGCAGCGATCTATTATGGGACTTGGTGTTTGTTTTTACCATAAGATTCCAAAATTGATAAGTGATTTATCTATTGGAACTCTTAAACGACGAACTCACTGTTTGTAGGTAAAGTGTATCACGGAATAGATGAATATGTTAATGACAAGGACGGCTGGAAATAAAAGTCCCGAAACCAGTTCTGAGCAGGTTCAACTTACTTTGTAATTATGTTGTGTTAAAAGATGTGCTGAAGTTCTTTTGTCGTTTATTCTTCTCAATGTTCAAGCAACTTTTCAAAATAGTAGTGGAAGCAAAAAATTACGTGCGTAAGTTTACAAAATATCTAAATTATTAAATTATTTAAATTTGAACCACCGCCTCTATTCGATTTGAATATTATTAGAACTTAAGGTTAGTCACCCAGTAATTACTAACACGACCACTAAAAGACGAATCGATGATTCTATATCTAAAGAAGATGTAATATATTTAGCTCACTTGTAGCATCGTAGTTGGTTTATAGAGAAATATTAAAAAATTAGAAGAAAACTTCTGTTAAAAACGTCATAACACTGCTCTTAGCCGGTTTTCCGTCACAAGTCATGAAAACTCATTTCGCGTACCTACGCATCTCCACTCTTTATCCGATCACCGGATTAGAACACAGCGAAATTTTCGCTCAACGAAACGCTGCATGGCCTTTCATTTCTGCTACGCAGTTATGAAGAATGGTTTTATCTTACCAATGTTTTATTTGAAAATTTATATTGTCAATCAACTTTGGCTTTGGTGTCATAATAATAAAAATCTATTTGGTAAGTGTGTCTTATCACCATGCAATTTTCATTATTCATTAAAAATATAAGGCAAGAAATAATACACAACGCTGTACGATACCTTCATTTGGAATGGCTGTTAAAGTAATCATGCCTCTAACATACACACTATATATTTATTTATCTACCCATACATACTACACTAGGAGTGCTAACAGGATCTCATCTCAGTATCCTGGAGTTTCGCCTCGTCCCTGACTGTCTTAAAACAACCTTGAGGTCAGGTAAAAAAAAAGTATCCGTAGGAGACAATCGTGTGGAATTGTATCTTAAGGACATTTTTATACTTCTATATCAATATAAATATAATTTACAAAACAATAAAATGATGGATAAAATATTTAATTTTAACTAAAAATATCCGAGAGACATCTGTAATACGACAGATAAACTATTAAGGTTTTAGTTACTCTGCGGACTATGATGAACTTAAAATCCTTCTTATGAAATCATTATGTTATCCTCAATTCTTAATAGATGTGCAAAAGATTAAAAAATGCGAAATGTGGAAATCTGGATGCGTATATCTTATGTGTGTGTAACAATGTGTGTAGAGTTGAGCTGCCCTGGTTGAATTTATTTCAAGGGTAAAATCTCAGACTTATCGGAATCTCGTAAGGCCCCGTTAAAATGATTTATCATTCATTGTCGTATTACAATATCATTATAAAAATCAGTTCGTATCCTGAATACTGCCAGTACCATTGGGGTGGGGTGATAAACTAGTATTATTTACCTTAAGTATATAAAATTATCTAGGTATCATCACTTACTTCTAAACCCTAAACGATAATGTGTAATAGTTTTTAATATATTAAATCTTTGTTTTCGACAGCATTTTATCAATATAAATTGGATTTATAAAAATATAATTTTATCACAATTTTTGTTATTTGTTGTGTCCTGACTTCGAGCACGTATCGGGTATAATTCAAAAGCGCTAAAATCCTGCAGACAGGTAGCTGTCCCGTGTAAATATACAAAAAACAAAGGGCCATTAGTATCGGAAGTGTGAGCCTCATCAAGATAAATAGAAATGTCACGATGATGGATTACAGCTCCAGGCGGACAAGCACCGCCATAATTTAGCCGTATAACCTTGTCCATACACTCTTAGCGAGTAAAAATACGGTTGCTTTTCCAGTGTGTTTTTGTTTAAAATTTGCAACAAAACACCCGGTTCCTGTAAGGCTGCGTCTATCGTTATCTGCAGTAAGTAAATAACTCTTATGTATTACAGTTTCTGTTTTTAGGGCAGTAAAGGGGTGGCTATATTTATCGAGGGATAATGGCGTATGGGGTTTTTATAAATTTTTAATATCTCTTTTATAATAAGGCGAGTAAGTTACTTATTACGTACATATAATATGATGATAATATTTAAAACAAATATATTGAAGCATTTTATGATTAAATTATTGACATATTTATCTTAGTTGGCAATTAGTCAGCGACGCCCGTGATGTTTCAAATGGTAGGGTGTTCCAGTTTGAGTCCTGATTGGGACATTACATTAGATTAATCTAATCTACATTGATCCTGATTGAATACAACGCTTCCTGATGGTAAGTATTATGAAGTCTAAGATGTTCAAGTAAGACTAATAAAAGTCTAACTCTATTCACTCTCCTTTTAAAGACTCCCATGTTATAAGTAACCGGGTACATCAACACGGGCAAGCTATTTCAGTCGTTTGCAGCGCCCATAACGAATAAATCTATACATGTAATGAAATTCTAACTGATCGCTTTTGTACATTAACGAATTATGACAAAAAATATTATTAGGGTACCTTTGGTAACGCAACAGAACCCAAAATAATAGTTGTTAGAATTTTTGTCTGTTTGTTCGCGCTAATCTCAGAAACGGCTTAGCCGATTTTGTTCTGGTTTTCACTTATGTACTGCATTGTATTGTAACCATCGCTTAATACTTAGAGTTTGTTTCATTGCAATCCGTTCATAAATAAAAAAGTTATAAATTAAATTAAAATAACGTAGGTAGGTACCTACAATTTTTTTAGCATAAATTGTAGTCCGAAGTGACGTGAGGGCAGTTTGCTAGTATTTAATATATTTATATATGCATGCATAATATTTATTCTCGTCTGGGCTATTTGTGACGCAGACGTCATCAGATCAGAATATATGTGTCTAAGCTGTCACATCACCTTAAACAGGGTATACTAGCGTTTATTTATTCATCAATCGTACCTAAATTCAGGAGCGTGGGTTCCATGCATTTCTTGCATTCTGACAGGATTGGCTGAAAGGAAATTTTTTCTGATAGCGATATAAAGCGGTGTAAGGTACCTTTATACACATTGCAAACAACTCTGTACGTCAAATGTTTAAATGAATTTTAGTTACTAAATGTATTGTTGTTTTCAAATAAATAGAAAGTAATAAAGTAAAATACTAAAAAGTATAGACAAGTTACTTTATTTTAAAAACAAATTCAAAGCTAGTGGACCTGAATACAATGGCTTCACCATATAAGAGCTTGGAAAGCATTTCCGAGCATTTTAAATACAATGAAGTTAGCAAAGGCCTCTGGTTAGATAATTGAGTTTTCAATTGCAAATCCCTATTAAAACAGTTACCTAGCGAAATCTAAAAAAATAGCTGGAATGAAAAAAGTAATGACTGCGGAAAAACAAAATGGAGGGTTCGCTTAGGTATAACCGGGAGAGATTCAATACGCATGTGCGTCCGCCCTCGATGGGAGACGGGGGCAAAACGGCACTTGGGGCAGAGGGTGGCTTGTTTTCGTAGGCACGCTGTTTTGTCCATCTTTCTTGAGTATCCTACTTTGATATACGAGTAATTTTGTATGGTATGCCTCCTATACATCTATTCAGATTAGGGGCCTTTGTGTTTTTAGAATTAATTAGGGGTGTTTTCATTTGAGCACGCTTGCGTCGGTGCGTATGAGGCGTTCATTATAAAAACATGGCGTTTTCTTTTTTGTTTAGGGTTAGCTTTGAAAACAAACAAATTCCTAATGAGTTGCTTTATGCACGGAATAAAGAGCAGTAAGGTGAAAATGTTTTCCTCCTTCAGCGGACAGATTTGAATATCTCATTTTGTTGGCTCCGCGAACTTAATGAGATATTCAAATATTTAAATGAAGCGGGTTTTGCTTTATTTTTAGTAAAACAAACAATGCAAATTAGATTTACTCGTGATATAAACTAAGTTTTTAGAAATAGAAGATGTAAAATTCAATGTAAAAAAAAGCTTTATTTTCGGTGAAATGTTACGTCTCCTTGCATGCATTAGTCGTTAAATGTTTGTATGAGATCATTGTACTTTCCTCGATTTTGATCATGCTTGAAATTATGTCATATTCACCACTAAATGTACCCCGTCCTATATTTGAGCAGTCGTAACCATTAAACTTTTTAGCACTATAATCCAATACATATTTGGCATTATGCCTATTATTATTGTAACCGTCAAAATTATTAAAAAAAAAAAAAAATGAGATTACTTAACCGAATCTTGTAGATAGTTATGTCTATTAAACAATAAGCTAAAATGGCTTTATAGGGTGTACAAAAAATCACACACATACACCAACTATATTTTATGGCCTGAACCACGTTCACCACGGTGAGGCCCGATTATTCACTTTGACGTTGGTCGTAGATAATCATCTGTCATACAACATTGGACGAGGTACGCCCAATTTGCCCCGACCTCCCGTTCTGCGATTACATTCCGATTTTAAATAAAAATCCGGTTTGATTCGCGGAAACTCGGAGGTCTTCCTTTACTGGAAATTGTCGAAGTAAGGGCGATGCCATATTTTGAGTTGGGTTCTATTTGTGCCTCACATAAGAATGTTTGAGTGACATTTTTTGGTACACGGGAGAAAAAAATGTTTCGCACAGGACAAGTGTCACATATTCTCACATTCGTTAATCCTGCCTTGAGTACCTGTCACGAATAAAGTAGGGACGGATTAAATAAATAATTTACCAGCGTTAATATTCCGTTTTTGTTTTCCGTTTTCAACTTTACTTTATTATGCATGTTGTTGCTAAAATTAATTTTATTGTTTATTTTATAGCTTGGAAAGTAATGAAAAATAGATAATGTAATTACTTGTAGGTTATTAGATTGAATTAAATGGGAGTATGGGGCTCTTCACCTTTCAATCTAAGGAAGCCTCCCCTACTAGCGCTGTATTCTATTAAATAATTGTCCAGCTATTATATCTTAATCTTATCAATGTACCCTGGGATACTTAAACCCTGTGTTTTAGTTTTTTACTAGCCCGACTAGTAACACCCTCCTAATAATCAATGTTTGTAACATGTTTCGGTTGCATTGCTGCATAGCCAATTTCCTTCTTAGCTACCAGCATCTTATGTCCTTGGATTGCAAACCCTGCATAGAGAACTGGAATAAGTTACCTACCCGTTGCTCGTCTGTTCGTTTGTCGACTATTAATCACAAGAACCCTCTTTCTTCCTAATGTACTCGTATCATTTGTTCTGATTTGTTTTTACGTGTATTTAATAAATAATAAACTTTAATACAGTCTTTATTGAATTTTAAATACATGTAGATTGAATAGATGCAGAAATAAATTTCACTTTAAATAATAATCAAATCCTTACAATAAAAACATTAGAATTTTGGGAAAAAATTGAAGAGACTGTTATTTTATTACTATTACAGTTATTTCTACCTTACCATTGTATTCTAGAAGTATATTACTTCCATTACACCAAACCGTATTTATCGGTGAACGGTAAGTTAGTTAAGAAATAATGCTACAAAGATCCATTAGCATTAGATACGGGATTTTTCTATTTAATTAGCTGTGAAAGCCTTGAGCAGGTATCGCGCCATCAGCAAATACCACTAATGGACCTTATCAATTGTACTGCTCCTATGTATAGAGTCAATAGAAAGAGTAACTGATACGGCTGTCTGAGTTAATTTACTTAACTCTCAGAAGGTTGTTTTTCAAAAGTTTTCTACACATCCTATAATAAGTTATAATTTCTGTTTGCCTGTAATATCAATGTTTTGAATATGTTCACGTATAATTTTGATGATGGTCAACGTTGTTTAGAAACATGTGCAATTCCAACGAAGACATCGCGAATGTAACGCCAACTTACAAATAGAACAACTTTTTTGTAAGTGTCCTGTCATAGCGCTCCGTGAATAACTTAGAAGGAAGCTCAGTAAATGATTTACATTTACGTGGTAAGAAGAATGGTGTAAATGTAACCCTGGATTTTATGCGCTTGTACAAATAATAAGTCTCATACTTATTCTTCGGCAAGTTGTGTAAGGATTGTAGATTGAAATCGGTATCAAATTAAACAGTTCCTTGGAGCCCTCATTGCTATTCCATTCACACACAAGGGGAATCTATATTTCTCCTAAGACTAAAGTGTTCAAGACAGTCAGGAATTCGTCGTAAAGACAAAAAGAATAACTTAGTTAAGTAGTCTAGCTAAAATATTGTGATTTGTTAATTATAATCATTCTTTCATTCAATACGTTTCCTTTGCCCCACGCCGGTTGTCGCAGTTGTATTGCATATATTTCATCGAGACATAGCTAGTGAAATTAATTTCAAACCATTTTACCTGGCTCGTTAGCTTCATAAAAGAATTATTCCACCTTTGTCAAGCGTAGGTAGTATATACGCGTAGACATTTTATGTAATCCGGAAAGAGCGAATAAAATTTTAGCACGTTACCAACAAACCCGGAGACCTCGCAAACAACCCTTGTGCCGGGAAAAAGGGAATATTTCTTTTTGATTACAACAATACAAACTGGACTTTTCGCAGTGTTCTAAGTTACAAACGTCGAAGGAAGAGGAAGCGGAGATTTTCACTAAGATCGTGTTTATAAGAAAATGTATAATGGGCTGATCTTAGTCTACTAATCTCAATAATCAAAACTTACGTATTTAAACTTTATCACTTTCAAATATTTCATGTATATACTCCAATATCAATAGTCTTATGAGCATACTGCTTTACTTTTACTACCATACTGGAAAGTTTTTTTTATATATAAACATATACACAATATAAACGGACATCTAATTATTGACTTATCATTTGCTATGTTAAATTTTTAGCGTTCGTATATATATTTTTTCAAAAGAAATTATCTACAACAAAATAAAAATCTAAAAATGTTATAAAATAGTGACAAATAAACAGAAACATACATATATAGTGAATTGATTTTATACTATTTATAAATAAATAAGTACATGATAGTACTAGAAAAACAACAGATAAATCTATTTTCTGCAGTCTTTGTATTAGGTTTTTTTGAAGTGCTTGAATTCCTGTTCTTTCCTAAACTCAGAGTAATAATCAATTATTTCATGTATATACTCCAATACCAACAGTCTTATGAGCATCACTGCTTGCTTTGCTTTTACTACCATACTGAAAAGTATTTTTTTTCATAATGGAGGGAATTTCTTATTGAGATAACCTCTGCACTTCCTTTCCAAAGAATATCTACATAAATTACGGAATTATTTGTAAATCTAATTTTAGTATGCAGTCTGCGGCACCGTTTATTTCCAAGCATCAATGATAAATCATTAACATATTAAATTGAGATGACTACACTTATTCCATGTTTAATAAAATAAAGGCCAGACTTCATGGGAAAAACTGAATACTCCGGTTTCTCACAACTACAAGGTTTTCAAGCCTTCACGTTCCGCAAAAGCCGATGCGTTAGACCGAGTTAAGCAACCCTTTTCCGACTATGGCAAATTAAGCAGGGACGCCCTTTGCGGCTCCAGGCAAAAATTCAATTACAAACTTCGGACCCATCCCAAGAGCATGCCTAAAGGGTGTACGCTTTTTGCCTCTAAATTTTTATGTGACCCTTTACAAGGCCGTAAACGGAACCTTTTTATGAATATTCCATTTAATCAAACCTCTAGGGCGAAAGTATATAGCATTATATACAGAGGTGTTTCAATGTTTGTCATGAAAACGAAAAAATATGTAAAGAACTGGACTTCAATTTAATTCAATTATTTTTTCAATATAAACCGATTTTTCGTACCTTACATACATAATGTAATTTTTACAAACCAAATTTTCATTTCAAATACATCTGAAGTCATATACAAATGACTAGAGTTAAATTACTTTACGATAATTGGCTTACACGTACTATACCTAATTTATGATTACTTCAGAAAATTTTGGTATTTATTTTATGGACCTAAGCAAATGGGACATAGCATAGAGTTCAAGGGAATTTAGGAGAATCTAAAATATAGTTCGGGTGAATTCAGAAGGACCCATTTATCTCCGTATAACTTTATCTGTATGTTCTCCTAAAAACACCGTACTGTAATAAAATTCTAATTCTTGTGGAAAAATCCAATCTTATTTAAGCGCGCCATCACTGCAAATCACCTAAACTTGCCGCAAAAAGCTCCTCACATTTACATAATGACTTTATATTATACTCGCGAGTCGCCGCCTGAATTTTAATGGCTCTCGTTTTTATATACACATCTAACGGCACAATGGCCCATGTGTTTGCCGTAAGACCGTTATGTGCTGTTACATAGTTATTATGTAACTTTCTTTTCCTTAAATGAATGCATTTTGACTTGTATATAATTAGGTAAATAATTTAGAAAGTTGATCTTGGTCTGTAACAAAAATGTAAATTAGAAAAAAAATAATTGAAAAATGCCAACAGACAAAACGAAAGTGGCAAACGCTTTTTATTGATTAATAAACTAGCCTTGTATATTAGTAGGCAATAATATATAATGCATTATGTTTGACTACTAAAAAATTTTATAAAACGTTCACTCACTCACGCTCCTGTATTAGAATACATTGTGTTGTGGGTGACATGGACAAATAAGATATTACAAAAACCAGTGACCCGAGAACAAATATCTGTTACATAAAAGTATCCTTGGACGGAAATCTTACCCGGGACCCCTCGAGAACTGGCCTAGCGGATTATCTATCTCGTTTACTGTAAATGTACAAAAAAACAATATACAAATGTGATAAACTTTACTCTATCGCTACACTTAGGTACAGTATCTGAAAAAGCCTAGCTATGCAATTAAATGTCTGGGTAGTGCCAATACGCAGCGCACAGTGAAACCGCCATGACCACTTCGTCGCGCCAAGTTAAATCGATTCATCACTTTCTTTTAGATTTAAAGCGGCTTAACCACTTAATTTGGTCCTTCATAGACGTCCTTTGTGCTATTAAAATCGTGTACATATCTTAAGTACTAGTACCTCGCTCTTGCTTCACTTCAAGAAACATAGTCCTTGCGTTTATAAATAACTAGCGACCTGCCCCGATTTTGTTCGGGTTGAACAATTACATGATATACAGACTATGAACATCCGGAATAATGTACTTTTCAAATGGTAAAATATTTACAATAGGCGCCATTTTTCCGCAGATCACCCTCAGCATAGGTATACATATAAACTAACAAAATCGCACTCTTTCTTTATAATGTTGGTATATATAGATACTAGCATCCGATTAAATTAAAATTTATTTAGATTATGGACATCGTTTAGATTAGAATCATATTTATTGCAATTAAACTTTATTTACAAGGAAACTTTATTTACTTTGCTCTTAACAGTATTTTTATGCTGTATTTTATCTTGATTCTTCGGAAACATTTTCTTGAACGAGTATCCTAGACCCTGTCAAAAAATACTTTATCAACTTTTAATTCACATAAAAAATTAGGAGGTTATTCGTTACATACCAGTGATTTATATGATTATTGAATAACAATTTATTGGGAATTTTATTATTTTTATGTATGAATATCTTGTTTCTCCAATATGGAATGGTAGGAACTACGCGCTCGAAATTTAGAAATCGAATTTCGATATGTATACAATCTTTGAATTTATGGATTCTATAGGGCACGAATCTCATGACTTAGAAAGCCTTAATTAAATATTTAACTATTATTTAGTAGAGTTAATAAAATGCAATTACATAACACTTACAAAACTATTTTTTAAGAAGACTAACGTAAAAACATAGAGATGTACTCCGGTACTATCATGCTCTAAAATAATTTACGATAAATGTTTCAATATAATGTGCTTTAAGTATTTCATAGTGGTACTTGGAATGTGAAATTACATTAAATAGATGAATTAAATTAAATACATCACTACTTTACTTTATGTGAAAACTGTCAATTCTTCAATACTATCATTAGTAAATATTTACTACATATTGCTATTGCCACAACAGCATAGCTCGTAACTGAAGACAGTGACAACATCGGCGTGGCATATTAATATTTATATATATATATATATATATATATATATACAGATTTCATATGTACTCTGTCACCTAATCGTATATACATATTCAGGTATTCTTTATGTGATTTGTTCTCAAGTAAATACTGTCTAGAACTCAAAGGACTATGGAGAAAAAAATAAGCTTCAAATTTCATTCGCAAGACCGTTAACCAATAGCGCGTTGTGGAATCGATTCAACACTTTCTTTCAACCTAACCGCTTAATTTAGTCCTTTGTTGGTCTCTCCCTTCAGTGTGCGACGGAAGGTTACTGACAGCCTATTAAATCGTGCCTTTAAGGCTGGTACACACTTAAGGCTAAATGTTCTTTTTTTACTGGGATTTAACTAAGGACTGGGCATATTTTCCAACTATCTAGAAAGTAATATTTATGATTATATAATTATTTTGCAGCTTACAGGTTTCATCTTATCATGCAATGATTGAACGTTTCTGTGAACTAAATAATACTACGTGTAATAAATAAATAATAATACGTGAAATAAATAATATAATATATAAATAAATAATAGTGTAGTGTCATATACCTTGGGTAACATATAGATTTCACGATAAGTTGGTCGGAAGGTACACGTCAGTGAGATTTGCCTAAGTCGTCCTCGAAATTTTCTCCTCATTCAGGTCATTAATTCTAGTACAAAGTCTAATTTTCCTTACTGTACATTACGGTAATGTTTGTTGTACCGATTCGTGTGGAGACCTTCTCAACAAGTTGGTACGTCTTATTGACTATGCAATGCACTTCGTTTACATGAAACTACTGTCATAAATTTACTGTCTACGTAAATTTGATCACATCTTTTGTCATCGTCGTCAATTTTAATGGCTTCCCTTTCGTGAGCGCAAACAAGTTTGATTACTTAATACCCTTAATACTTAATACTTTATTCTGTGATTTTCGATCCTATCTCTCCCGGTTGTTTGAAACAAAAGTTTCAGTATCTCTCCGGTACCTACTCATAAACGTCAACTCCGATCTTCTGACTCACTTATATTATCAATCCCACTTCACTTTCAACGATCCTGTTTTCTTTCAAAATCATTAGGTATCTATGCAAGTCGGCTTTGGAACGCCCTCCCCGATGACATACCTTCAAAACGAAAGTCACTGATCACTTTTTCAAGCAATGTCAATTAACTTTTTGTAGCAGCAGTTAGTGCTCACTTTACACTTACCTAAACTATTTAATCAAATATATAACTTGGGATAGTAATGTTCAAATAAATAAATTAATTAATGTATAACTCTTTTTGCAAAGCTCCAAGTTCAGATCCCTGATAAATTACACTTCCTTAAATTCATATTCACTTACTTAGTGATGTATTTTATAAAGGTATTATTTCTGAATAAAAAGAAAAATAACCAAAATGTATGACAAACTCAAGTATTAATTACCTCTTTGGTGTTTCGACATAAATAACCTATTTAGCTATATATGTAATACACAATTTTAAATTAAACCTAGGTGAAAATACCTTGCTTTGCGTTTAGCAAACGGCAAACAAAGTAAACGGGAGTCTTGCAAAAAAAGGTGCTGTGAAATCGTTCCTAACCTAAACAAACAAACAAAAACGCTTATTGGCTTGTATGTTTGTCCCCACTTAATTAATTTTCTCATTTCCTTGTACCCGACGGGGACCAAAGAACTGTTTGTATTCCGTTGTTGAATATGCGGTTTTATTAAGATTTTTCAATTTGTTCATTCTTCTTGATAAAATATTGCTTTGTGAGGAGCATAACAAACAACAAAAATAATACAAATTTATTTAAAAAAACATTTACGTGCATTCATATGCGATAATCATATATATATTTAAAAAGATTAGTATTTAAATACCGTACTTTTGATTTCCGGTAATGTAAAACTTTTTTTTGTGAATAATAAATCAATGATTGGTTAGGCTAACTTACAGCCAAAAATATAACTAAATATTTATATCCTGCCGGTTGTTGAGCGATTCAATATTTTTTAAATAAGGAAATTAAAAAATGTACGCAATATAATACCGTCGGCATCATTAGTATTTTAGAGGATGGCAACATTACGAAGTTATAACGGCGCTGTACCTACTAACGAATTAGCCGCACGCACTTTTACAGCAATTTGTCACAAAAAGTTGGTGCTTCGCCCCCGACCGCCGCGTCATTTATTATCCAACCCTCCCCTATCTCCCTCAAGGGTCAGTAATTTTACCTTCAAAGCCTTAGCGGGAATGCGTAATGACTAACGACGTGACGTAAATCGTAGGGATTTACCCCTTATCTCCCAGCAAGTGGGGATCTAAGGATATATACACGTATATTTTGTTTAAACAAATAAATAAATCGAGTTGTGAACGTTAATTTTGTATTGTTAGGGTTTACGAGTAGCAGACGAGCATAGAATTCTCCTGGTATTATCTAAGCTTCCGTTGCATCGTATAAATATTTTACCTAGTTCTACGTAGAAATAAAATACTCTAATTTTGCATATATTTTGGCAGAGGCACCGTCTGATTGTAAGTAGTTACAGCCGCGAATGAAGTCCATAAAACATAAGGTACCACCGACGCTTTACCAGCTATGATGGAATTTGAGGATCCTCATATTACTGGCTCTACAATATTGCAACTGGAACACGTCAAACCATTTCGTGGTTGACTCTAGAAGGAGAGCGGTAGCATACCTGGCTAGGTTAGTAATGAACCCTACTATCTATACATATAATAAAAGTTTAACTGATCGCTTTATGTATATGAAGAATATATGAGAAAAACTATTATTAGGGACCTTTATTACCGCAATAGAAGCCAAAACAACAGTTATTAGAATTTTTGTATATTTGGCTGTGCGTTTTTGTGCGCTAATCTCAGAAACGGCTTAACTGATTTTGTTACGGTTTTTACTAATATGTTGCAGGAAGCATCATTTAAGATTTATAGTTCATTTTGTTTTCAATCCGTCCATTAATAAAAAAGTTATAAATTAATCTAAAACAATGCAGGTGCTTTAGTAAGCGTAAGGCTTAGTTTTTCTGAAATGAAGCGAAGCGAGTTTGGTTTACTAATCATGAATAAACAGTAGCATGCATCGTTTTTCCTCTTAAACGAAACGTGAAATTCAATGTCACAACTTTATGTTAATTGAGTTGGCCGGTCACAGATTGTTTTACGGTGATCGATTAGTAAAAACACTTTTCCCGTGTTAGAATCTCCATCTATCCTTGGGTCCCAGCTTTTTTATCTAATCTAATTTATTAGGCTTATTTTACTGTCAATAATATGGATTCGTTAATTTATAATATTAACCCCACAAAGTCTTTGGCTGCGCCCGAACAACCAATTGCGAGTTGGAGTACGCTGCTAGTCCTGCCACATACTTTAATAAATAGAGTACCTACTCGTGTAAGACGAGACCTGGCTAGTAAGAGCTTGTTCTTTTTAAAATTAACCGTGAATTTCAACGTGTAAATGCAGGTTTCTTGCATCCTATTTTGCTAACAAAGTATCGGTGATACCTTTGGTGTTGTGGATATCCACGGGCAGCTCAGGGCACTTACAAGAAAAAAACCTCATCTCAATATTAATACAATACTATTATTATTATTATTATTCTATTACTTTAGGCTATTGGATGCTTAATATGAAGAACCAATTCTCTGATAAATGTAGATTTCCTTGAAAATTCTTTATAAATTTTTCTAGCTAATATTAAAATTTTTAGCAGTGTATCCGTATTATTATCCAACCCTCGCCTATCTCCCTCAAGGATATTTATTTATTTTTTACACGTATTTTTGATGAAATGAATATTAGTTTGTTATTGCTTTATATAGGTAAATTTACTACGGCTTTTTGCACTTTTAATTGTAAATATACCAATTTTCAGAGCGAAAGTGAAGGGAAAGAGAGGAGCACTCGATACAGTTTTGACTGACATCTAGATAGTATTTTTTTTTTAAACGTTTACACATTCACATCCCCGCACTAGGATTCCCTGTGTTGCGGGTGGCATGGACATTCACATATATGACATCACAAACACCCATTACCCGAGAACAAACATTTATCTGTCATATAAATGTCTGCCCCTGCCGGGAATCGAATCCGGGACCCCTCGCTCGGCAGGCAGGGTCACTACCAACTGGGCTATGGAGTCATGGATCAATGATTTCGTTCAGGGGAGTTGTTGACAATTTATAACCCAATGTCAATCATAGAAGTATGCCTTTAATACCATGCAAATTCATACATAAACGTACAATTAAAACTTACCTTACATTTAACAATATTAAATGCTTTCATGCGTACTTACTCGCGTGCCCATTAATTGTAACCTAAAAACATAATCCTTTGTGAGGCGGGCACGAGCGAGCCGTCGAAACGCACGGTCCAATTACAAAAGGCGTTCTCCCCCAAAAACCCTCGGAATTACGAAAAATAATAAAAAAACAACAGTTATTTAAATAAAACCCGGCACCCACGCTCTGTGTCGCATAAATTGCCTTCATTAATTTCCTGCTCCGCGAAATATTGTCTTGAAAGGATAATCAAATACAAAAACAGGGAAATGGTGGTGCGTCATTTCCATATATTTCTCCCGTTGCCCCCCTTTTTCGTTCCATTCGGTCCCCTTTTCCGGTCCCTCCGACCCCTTTATGAGTCCTCCAATTACAGTCCAACGGTTGAGCTTAAGGCAGCATTAGAGAGAGCGGTAATGGCTGCAATTATCAACGTATACGTGTGTGCTCTTTTAATTTTAATACGCAATTATTACAACGCTCGTTTGGCTCAGTGGGTAACACGGATAATGCTCTCCTATAGGCCGGTTATACCAAACGGCTTTGAGGCAAAGTAGTTTTGTGTTGACTTTTTAAGTATTTCATAAACTGCCTGAGAATAGCATAGGATATAGAAAATATGTCGATTTTCCGGAAGCCTATTAGTTTTGTACTAACAAGGCTCATATTTCTAAGGCCGAAATATTATTATTAAATTCCACGCGGACGAAGTCGCAGGCACAGCTAGTAATAAATAAATTGTTGATGAAATAATTGTTGATTCAATCAATTAAATAGTAGGGTTTCTGCGTTTATCATTCGGCCATAGCATTATTTTATGTAATACTAGCAAACCGTGATCGCTTCGCTTCAGAAAAATTACGTCGTACGCTTAGAAATAGCACTTGCATAGTTTTAGGACTCGGTTTTTCTCGTTCTATGAATTAGAAATATATTAATTTATAACTTTTCATTATAGCACGGATTGCAATGAAACGAACATTAAGTATTAAGTGATGCTTCCTACAATACAATACAGTGATAATTCGTAATGAAATCGGTAAAACCGTTTCTGAGATTAGCACGCACAAACGCAAAGACAAACAGACAAAAAATCTAACAACTATTGTTTTGAGTTCCATTTTTCTTAATGAACGCCCCCAACAATAGTTTTTCTCATATATCGTTCATGTACAGAAAGTCAATTAGAATTTCGTTATATGTATAGATAATAGATAAATGTCAACATATTATAAGTAGGTAGGTATATTACATTTCTCTACGCGGATATGGCTTAAAAGAATTTTGGTAATATTTAGAACAAGCAAAATTCCGTAGATAGCCAAAGCTAATGTCCGTCTGTCCATTTTTCACAGCCTTTTTACTCGGAGTCTACGTTACTCAAATTTAGATTTACTTATCCATATTTATATATAATTACCTATAATATATTCCATTAAAATTTACACAATAAAATACTAAAATTAAAAATGATTGCGAATGGCACTCCATACATGATACTAAGAAATGAAAAAAGAAGGTTATGTACATACATATATATACATATAATATACGTCTTCCATTGTAGAGGTTTTAAATTGTATTTTTATCAAAGTCAATATTGGTATTCCAATGTCTTCTACATTGTCAAAATTATCCCCTCGTTATCCAGATACGAGTTAAAAATTCTTTCAACAAAATTAATTTTAAAGAGATGTATCTATTGTATTGTATTGTTATATGATTTGAGAGATATTTAATATTTTCAATTATGCACAGAGGTAACTTTATTTATCATAGTATTATTTTTGCTGACGATACAATGAGTTTCATTCACTACTCTTTGCTCATAAACCAGTTATGAACCGTACAGCAAAGTTCTGCAGCGCAATATACCTTTCTGTGCAAAACGCTTGAATTAAACCTTTTATGTCGACGTAATACGTTAGAATTAAACTGAGGTTGATATTATTTAACGACTATAATACGAAACGGGTAATAAATTAAAAGCTAAAGCGATGAAAGAATATGCTTTATTTATAAGCAAAAATATGGTTTATGACGACTGATTATGATTCTAAGTAGAAGAAAAAAAAAAAGGTATTGACGTAAAGTAATTTAACTATGTCTCTTTTCCTTTGTGATTTGTATGTCCTAGGTATCTAAATAATCTATAAATCTTAACACTAGGTCGACTGTCTACGTATAAATAGTGATCAGTCCATACCATCAACTCTAAACGTATATTGCTAAACATGGCCTCCTCTAATCGGGACCACTTCTACCGGGCCTGCGTTCTTTGAATCCAAAGGCACGCCACTGTTTTGTCCAGATCACTGTACTGTTTTATTCAGCTGGTCTAGATTGACCTACGCTCCTTGTATTGATGCGTGGGCAATTAAAGGACTGTTATTTTCCATTCATAATTTCATTTATTTACATTTACATTTTATTTAATGAATTAATTTTAAGCTTTTCTTTGTAATCTTGTTTCTTGTGTAAATTGTTCATATGTATGTTTTTTTTTAATTAGTATAATTGGTTGATCCGTACTAATTAATTCAAATGAATGAATAAATAAATTCATCAGTGTTATGCGGTACAAAATAATATTATGACACATTAGATACGAAAAATTCTACGGGTGGTGAATATATTTTATGTGTCAACATTGTCAACAACTTCCCTGAACGAAATCATTGATCCATTAAAAGTTTAAGCATCTTAGTTGATCGATTACATAATATCAATAATAAGGTTTTTTTTCGTAAATAGTATATAAAAATTCTAAACAAAAACCTTCTACAGAAGTTTATATCTCCATCATATTCTCAATGATGCTGAGGCCTGATAATCCGTACTTGAACAAATGGTATATGTAAGTAATAGTAAACATCGATTAGTGGCCGTGAAGCTGCCATTCTATAAAGTTATCTCTATCAGCAACGAAAGTTTAAAAATACAGTTGATAAGTTGATGCCAATGACATGGTAATCACAATTAAACGGGTTTGTGTAAGGGAGAGTACGCGTGTTTTGCAACATTGCAGGTTCTGCGCGTGCAAGATCGAGCATCGAGCATTGAGCTGCGATCCTGCAAAACGGATTTGGTTTTTGTTATGAGTTTCAGAGTAATTGTTGTTGGCTTTGCAAGTTTAGGAACCGGTTAAATTGGTATCACCTTTAACGGTACGATTTGTTTTTTATTCAATTCGGTTTGACCGTTGTGTTTTATTATTGTTATAAAATGAAATCAACATGGAACTGAATGATTTTATATGTTTGAGAAACATGCTGAAAAACTTATATTATGTCGCTAGTATCGTGTGCCAAAATGTGGTACCCGAGAACGTAAAACGTAAAATTTTTAAGCTCATCTGACATTAGTAAATGTCAAGTGTCAGCTGCCAAAAGTTTCTCACCGCAAGCGCAATCTCATCGTGACCATGATTCATTGAAATTGGATCGAAATATCGGTTTAAGATATGAATATGTGAGTACCCGTTACTCTTAAAATATATATGTCCGCGAAGATATAAGTTTCAAATCATCTATTGTACTCCTATATAGAAGCGAAGGACTCGAGTTTGTTGTATATACTTTTAAAATATATTTTTAATTCTTGGCAAATAGTTTATACTCCCATACTTCAGGAATATTCAATCTAAACTAAGACTGCTATCTAACGATAACAATCGTTGTTGTATGTACATATATCGTTAAAGTCTTCGGGTTAGTAAACTTTCGGAATGTTACATACATACATACATGTCTCAGAAACTGTATGCCGAAGCGAAGAATATATTACCTACTCACATAAACTGTGAGAGACAAAGAGCGAGAATGCAATGAAAGCAAACATGTGGATGTTGTTTTAACAAGCTAAATGTGACTTTCACGTTTTCTACTAAGATAACGCCCCGCCAAGCGAAATATGAAAGAGTTATCAAAACGATCTCAGTCACACTAAATCACCGTATATAAGGGGAAGAGGACTCATATTTACTGGGAAACGGACAAAATAAATGTTTTTATTACATAACGCGCGTTTTCTCCAAGGCTCGTCTCCTTTCCAAGTAAACGAAGACTTTAACATCATCAAAATAAAGCTGAATTTTTCATGAGGTTCAACTTAACGACATGTTACCGGGCGCTGTTTAAAATTAGACTTTGTTTTGAGATAAATTAGGAAACTTTTTAATTGATAATTACCGTCGATGGCGACGACTGTGAATAGGTATAAAAAGGGATGGTGCAAATTTTTAAGTAGAGGGATTTGGAGGCAGCCGGGCAGCGGTGGTAGGTAAATTCAACGCCTCGGTATAATCCGCAATCCTATGAGAATCGCATTGAGCATCGCGAAATTAAGGGTTTAATTCTCGAGTGTATCAAAATAGGTAGATACCAAATAATATTTATGTACCTGAATCATAGTTCTTGTGTATATTAATAGGATAATAGGAAAAATATTATATGTATTTGCATGCGCTATTTAAAATTAAAAAGAGATAATGTAAGTTTGGAATTCTGCGGTAAACATAATATTTATAAAACGCCTGATTAAAACAAGTAATAATTAATGCGTCGTGGTTTGTAAATCAAATACTTTACAAAATATTTATGCTTCATATCATATTAGTTGGGCGGGTTACTAATATGATATTAAGTACTTATTAGTTGACCTGTCATGTCTAGGTCTGTAAAATGATAGTTGTTTCTGTTGTGTGTCGTCACGGAAAAAACTACTGAATAAATTTCAATTGAGTTATTCTAAGTTTTATTTCTTAGATACTTAGAATCTTTAAAAATGCGATTATTGATTTTCATTACGATATCTTCATTTAATACAAAGTTATAACATTTTTAAGTAACAACGATTTTTATAAGCACTGTTTGTTCAATTAAGTTTTTTATGTTTTTTCCTCTGCACGTAAAGTACACTGGTAATATAATAAGCAACGGAGATGAAGTTGCGGGTACCAGCTATTTCTTCTTTACCATCTTTACTACTATCTACTATCCTATCTATTTTCCTCCAGTTTCTTAAAGTTATCTGTCTCTTTGCTTTGGTAAACCTATAATATCTACAAAACATTCTAAGAGAGTTTTAATGCGTGTATATTATAGAATATGACTCATACACATACGAGTATGATAAAATGGTATGAGCCCACTGTAGTTTGCCCGAACATGCTGATAGATTACTCGTGTCGACTCTATCACGAGAAGCACAGCCTCAGTCGCTAACGATAGCGCGAGATGAAGTTTCGTTATGAAAATGAAAAGCACTATGTCAATAACAACATAGCTTTGCTGACTGAGGCTACAACAAAGATTATAAAAACCTTTTTTTTTGCGCAAAATCCATATTATTTGTTTGTTTGTTTATCCTTTATTGAGAATTTAATAAATGAATTTTACAATGGGCAGACTTAATATGCCTTGAGGCATTTTCTATTGACTTGATACTATTCAAATATTGATACTATTCAAAATTTTCTTAAATATTTCATTTGATTCTATTTTAAAGTGTTTCATAAAAATATTATGTTATTGTTTTGTCAAGTTTTCAATTGTTACATACGGGCTGTTATTTTTTTTGAATCATCAAAAAGTATAAATTTGGAGCATCGTATATCCATTGAAAAAACTGAACCCTTATTGTGTATCCGATAATCTAACACGATTTTCTCGCAATCTTCAAAAATATATACACAAACAAAATAATACTTAAATATAATAAACAGTAATAGGTAAAAAATAGTTTATGCAAAGTAATAATTTACGCAAACAGTTGTAAAAAGGTTTAAACCGCGCAAAAACCTAGGCAGATTCTAGACTTACGTATTTATAGAAATGTTAAGCCTTGCCATGATGACATTTGCATCCCGGCATTAGTTGGCCATTAGCGCGGCATAATCCTAATGCTGACGAGATAAGGTACAATATGCGGTGGCAAAGCTGCGATACATTTGCATTTAGATTAGAGTTCCGATGTTTTCGCATTGCCGATTTGATGCGTGCGCGAGATTGTCGATCGCTGCTTCCAGTTATTGTGTCATTATATCACTCCTTGTACCTCAAAATACAAGTCAGTCATAATAGATTGCATAAGTAAGAATTAATCTTAATCGGATTCCGAGTAGATCTCGAGAGCAGCAAAGAATTCAAAACAAGAGCCGATATGATTTTCTGGTATTAAGCGTTTATTGAAAAATAAAATAACAAGTTAGTTAAATAATAATAATAAATACTTTATCGACATATTATTTCGTATTGTATTGTATGAAGTTTAGATTTAATTTTTTTAATGTGTTATTTAATAAAATTATAAAGGCGTGTGGTAGCCATTTTATAGTATTTCCAGGTTATTTTGCTACGGGCGCGTGGAAGTGGAAATCGGTCACAACATGCGTACCTATTGATTGCAGGTAAATACGGGACTGCATTTACATGATATCTGTTGTATATAGATATGTATTATATTGAATAGATACGTATTTTTTTTTATTTAAATCATATACTCATGCCTGCTCCAAATTTAAAATAAAATACCCTTGATACTACTTGGGTTTCTACTTTAAGTTTTTCTTCTTTATTAAGAAATTTACCATTTCTTTTTAAACACTTATTAACAATAAAACGAATGAACACATTTAGATTATTCTCGCATATTTATATTAAAGATCAAAGCCTACGGTATTTTTTATTCTGCAATATAGATCTGTACTCACGAAATTTTCCAAAGCGAAGAGAGTGGGTGTCTAGCTAGGGTAATAACATAATGTTCCTTGGTAACATACCCAAATTAAAGTTAGGATGTGTCCGAATGAAACAAAACATTTGCGTTACCTGAAGTAAAAATTAACTAATACTTTTTTTTAATAAACCAAAGTTATTCCTTTAAATTTCGACCTAAGTTTTATGGCTTTCCATTTGTTTTTAGTCGATCATTGAGTCTGTAGATCAATTGATAGCAAGTTTACTTATCGTGTGAAATTACATTTTTGTTCCACTAGATATTAATCAAAGAAATTAATGTCTATTCTCGGGTGTCCTTGGTTTTATAAATGGTATTATTTATACCTACATAATTTTACATCCAATTGACATGTGCGAGAGTTTATTAAAATTTATTGCCAAAACTCACACAGTCAAATAAGGTTTCTGTTGTTATACTGAGATCTGTTTATCGAATATCAAGTAGGTAAGTACACAAATCCTCAAAATAAATATTTAAAATATCCCGTTCTTCCAAAACGTATTGCGTAGACGGATCTAGAATCACTATCCAAGTATATAAGCATTTACAATTTTACACTCTCTTATAATTCCGCCTATACTCGTACATCGCTAAAGGGTTGAACCCTTCGCGCCGAGCTCGGTTTTGCACCAAGCCCTTGCATCTATGTACCTTACACGTTTATATAAAGTATAGCTTTAACAAAGGATTTAGCACACAAAGAAATGCTATTGCAAACCTGTATTAAGTACTTTAAAATGTTCGCTCTGAATGTTACAAACTTGTTCAATTTTATTCCTTATTTTCATGATCATAAAGTAGGTAGTTGTATTTTGGCGTAGCACAAAGCGTTGTTAATTCAATAGTAGCTTTAACCAACTCATTAATGTTCTTTTTAATAACTTTTGTTATTTTTTAATATAAATAAACATAATATTAAGTATTATTAAGGTTTTGACTTGAATAGTTCGAACCTTAACTAGCTATAAATATATATTTTTTTTCCTATCTACCCCTACACTAATACCTAAGACAGAGCGACTTTCCCCTGAATAAAGATTAAGAGTTTTGGTTGCACTATCGGAGAGCCAGCAATATGTGGGTCCGGTGCACGCATTTGAGTCGCAACTCCTCCGTGACTGTTAGTGTCGCGTACCTGGATGGGAAGCGGTGACCACTTCACATCAGGTGGCACGTTAGCTAATTTATTGGCAATTTTCCCTTTTGTAGGGCATACAGTTATTCTCTGTCCTAATTAATTATTACCCATCGTTTTTTTAGAATCCTTTAAATTAGAAACATATTTATTTATTACAATAAGAAAAAAAATATTTTTTATACTAATCTCGTAACAGAATTTCTATAGATATTTCGATCTCTTGTCTCTCGGGAGCAAAGTATTCATAAAATAACTCACAAATATGCCAAGATTCAACTCAATCTGTATAACGTCTTTCGTGTGATATTGTTACAAACAAAATAACAATAATTCTTAAAACATATGTTTTGGCTTCTATAATAACAATTAATTACTTACATCAAAATAAAATTGAGGTTGTAAGGGGCTCCATCGACTCTTTAGTCCAAGCCAACCTCCCTGCTTGTCGTTCATCCTACTGAACAACGGACAAGGCTATGGCGAATGCTCCTTCCTGTTGGACTTCGCTGGGCTCTGGACCACCCAGTTCAGTCCCGAAGGTACTAGCATGGTGGTAGAGTATTTTTTTCCGAATTTACCTACCACCTTTCCTCTAAAATCGACCGTCAATTGTTTCATACGTATTTCGCTCGCGGTGTCGGAGAGTTAATAATATGGATGTAATTAATGCCTTTGATGTTATTGACATCAATAGGCGACAGTGGCCATTTCCCATCAGATGACTTATCTGATCATGTGTCGTCTAATTACATTAAAAACATTTGTAGAAAGATTATGTTTTTTTTTTATTATTGCTGTAGATAGATTATATTTAATTATTATTTACATTGTATATTACAGTTGATTTTAAAATAGCTACGCTTATTCATTGAAACGATTTGAATGGTACTTCAAGTTGACGAAACCGTATCATCGATTGCACACCACGATGCAGTACTCGGTTGTCTTTTTACCGTACCCTTGGCCCAATTCAATGCCATCCCGAGCAGGCGGGTAGTATCGAAGTGTTTTGATTTTCTATTTTTATCTGTAGCGACCGACCAATTCGACCTACAATTTTGGCTTCAAATTTGTTCGCATAAAAATGGTTGATTTAGGCGACCAGTTTTAGGTTACTATAAGACTAGATATTATGTAGACTTTGTGCTTATAGATAGGTAAAAAAATATATCCTAAACAGCGTTTTGTGTTGGCAAATATGTATTTACAGTATTAATAATTATCTTATTTAGTATTGCCTGTCTGTAAGTTTTGCTTTTCTTTTTTCCTGCTGCTGGGAAGAAATGTATTATAGTATTCTTGGACATTGTTACCTATTTTCATATTTCTCACTAAATAGTACCTTCATAAACCATTAAATAAATATAACTAAATATTGTCTATGCTACTTTACTACACAACTTATATTAATTATATCAGCAATAGCTTAGTTTAGGTACGCACAATTAATGCATAAATAAAAAAAAAACGCTTGATTTATTTTCCTATTGAATTGGTATTAAGTAGGGATGTTATGGATATAAAATTTCGGATCTGGATATATATACGGACATATGTATAATATTTTACCGGTTTCGGTTACGATTACGGATATGAGATTATTTAGGACTATCTTATTGTTTCGGATACTGTCGGTTACTGATATTAGATGGTTTACGACTTGGAAAACAACAATTTACAAAGCTTTTGTATTTACAAAGTTTGACTTTATTTCTAGGTATGTGGTAGTATAATCACATAAAAAACTGAATAATAAAAACTGTCTAAAATTAGAACGACGCGGCTAATGTATCATCTCGGTGAGCGTTAACCAGTCATAACGTGCTTTATTTAGAATCTGCCTGTATCCGAAATTATCCGAAACTTTTTTATCGGGTTCGGTTACGGGTTCGGATATATTTTTATTTCGAATATCCGATAGTTTCGGTTACGATTACGGAGCTCCATGACATCCCTGGTACTGAGCGCGCAAATTCGACCTGCGTGCCAAATTGGCGGCATCGTAGCATCGATACACATCAAGTGCGCGACGCTCGAACGGTTGTCTTTTTACCGCGTCTGTGGCCCAGTTCAGTACTCGTAGTGTTTCGAATTTTGAATTCAGACATTTCATTTTTATTTACAATCTGTGTCGACAACTTTCCCTGTCATTTCGTTAAAAAAGTTTTATGTTTATGGTGCTTGGGAAAAATTATGCTATTTTTAAAACAAAATTATGTGGCAAAAATTTGGTCTCCGCCTTTTCGCACTATTCACCAAGGCAGCGTGGTAAAGCTATCCTTTACCCTTTTATTATGAGATAAGACCTATGCCCAACAGTTGGTCGGCAGTTTTATTATAGGTTGTGATGCTAAAAAAAAATATTATATAGAAACCCTATTTTTATTTATTAGTTAGTTTAATTCATCTATACAGTTAAAGCGATTAAAAAGAGATGTTTACGAATTTTTAATGGCCAAGATAAAGAAGCACGAAGTATAATTAGAAAATATACTTCTGATCTTAAAAACATTATTTTACGAAAAAAAAAGCGGAACTTCGGATTTTAGATAAAATCTACATAAACTATACATACATATAATAAAATTCTAACTCATCGCTTTCTGTAAATGAATGATATATGAAAAAAGAAACAATATTAGGGGCCTTTATTAATGTAATAGAACTCATAATAATAGTTGTTACAATTTTGTCTGTTTGTCTGTGCGTTTGTTTGCGCTAATCTCTGAACCGGCTTAACCGTTCCGTTCTGGTTTGTTTCATTGCAATCCGTCCATAAATAAAAAAATTTTTGAATGAATACATGTATTTCTATTAACAGAACGAGAAAAACTTAGTCCTAAAACAATGCACGTGTTTTCTCTAAGCCTAAACAGTTTTTCTGAAGCGAGGGCATTTGGTAGTACGTAATAAAAGTAGTTACTTAGTTTATAATCTTGACCTTGCGATTTTATAATCATAAATATACATATTAAAAAAAACCGGTCTGATGCGAATCTATCTCGCGTATCATTAGATCCGTATTGTTAAAGGACTTAAGAGTAGGTATTTTATGATTCCTGACAAAACTTATTTACGATTGACATGTAAGTTTCCCTGTAAATTCTAAGTAGGTAAGAAAACTCTATTATGTTTTAAAGTTCTCGCATTGGAATGCAACATTTCTATATATTTTCGTTAATGAAGTACCAAGTTGACTTTTTTTAAATGACCACTTTATTCTCCAAGATTCAATAGGAAACTGGAATTTATTTATATTTGTTATACTCGTACTTCCCTGATTGGAGCACCAAATTCTTCATTTGTACCCAATTTTAATTCTTTTTGTTTAGTAGATACGGAGGAAATGCGAGTGGCAGATGGGCAAACTTTTTTTTTTCATTTAAAATGCAGTCTAAGAAATTGCTTTCTTGCTCGGTAGTCAGCCAAATCTTGTTAACATTAAAAAGCTCTACTTCTTTTCATAGATTCTCAATCATTCAATCTATTTTAATACTCTAATTCTAATCTCAAATTATTCAATCTATTTTAAAATTATGATGCTCTCTTTGATGACTAAATCTTAGACATGGAAGTATTCCATGTTTTTCATTAAAACAAGAATAGCTAAAGTTCGGTAAACCTCGCATCGCACAACAAACAATGTCTAGTCTTGATGGCGGATGATTTGCCTATAAATAAATTAACCCCGGAAGCGGCCGACGGTTCGTCATAAAGGCGAGGACACACCAAAAAGTACCAAACACCACGGTATTACTTGGCAAAGTACACAACAACAATATCGTCGTCGTATTGTTGTCATTTGCGTACACCCGCACAAGCCAGATGGCATGCTTCCGTTCAACTGCGGATAAAAATAAAATAACATTACTCTTTTAAAGGACTGTGGAACAAAAGCTTGTGTTGATTGTGATGAAATAATTAAATTAATTTTCATTTACTACAATAAATTATATTAACAATTATAAATGACTATACCATCACTATCATTCTAGTCAACTTTACCCATCATAATTAACCCACAGCTGGGCTCGGGTTTTTTCTCTCAATCTGAAGGATGAAAGACTTTGTCGACGAAGGCGAAATGCATATTAACAAACTTCACACACCTTTAAGTAAATTATACCCTAGCTAATATGAATGAATGAAATAAAATAATATTTATTCGAAGTTGGTTTTTACAAACATTTTTCAAACGTCAAACTACACCATCGCTTCAACAAATCCCTACCGTGAGTGGTCCTGAATGAAGAAAAGGACAAGAGTTTCTTGCCAGTGCTTAGCAGTTGCCGAGCTGCTTTTTCCTACGCATAGCTACAGAACGCAATTATAGCTATATATTAAACCAATTTCCAAGTAGTCTTATTTTTAAATTAATCAACTAGTTTGTAATAACCTTTCTAATAAGAATGCTTTTGACGTCAGTTTTTAATTTAAGTACAATATGTGGAGATACGTGTGAAGATTTCAAACCCGGGATCATTTATAAAAGGTCGACATTCACACTACTAGTCCATTACTTCAATTTCAAATTAAAAATATTTAAATTATACTTTGTACCTAGTTGGAAGTTTTTGCATTTAAATACGAGCAATCTAAGCAAATTAAATGTTTTTTGTTGTAACGTGGAGTTAAATTAATGCATTTAATGTCCCCGCATGTGTCACAAATTACAGATAAGCAAACAGAATATTTTAAGCTCAAAAGTCTCACGAGAGAGGTTAGGTAATTATACTAAAAATTCCCCACACCAACGCGCCGCCATCTTGATTTCGCGAGGCGTCACAAGCGACCTTTTTGCAAAAAAGGCCTAAGTAGAAGTATAATACATACATATTATGTTGTAGACAGCAGTGATTAAGTATACAGGGAGTTGCGGGGGAATACTGACCCTATTGTTCCGGAGTTAAAGCTGGCTTTTGTTTGTATGCGTTTATATTGTTTTTTTGTGTTTTAGCGCGTAGGGATCGACGCGGTCCCTCCCCACCCAGGATGAGATTTCTTATATGGTGATATATTATTAATATCTCTGGGGTAGAGCGGAGAAAAATGGTGCGCTTTGAAAAGGGAAACGGTGTACTTTATTGCCTGCTCGGGTATTCTGAATGGTACAGATTAAAAACGGTCCAATGTGAAAGGTGAGGCGAATGTATACTAACCCTTTGTTTCCGCTGTAGCGAATCAACTTCTGTTTAAGCTTGGCTTAGTAACAATCTTTTTAGATTAAGATATTAGATATAGTTGATTAAGTTTTTAATTATATTTGATTATATTTATACGTTCTACGAATTTTTAATTCTTCAGATAGGGGAATGGCTACATCGTGTCGAAACTTTTGCGTTTGGAGCGGTTGTTAGGGTGGGTACTCGAAAACTTCTGACTACATCATGACTAACTGATTTAAATTACAAGTGATTAGGTATTGATCATAGATTTAAATGTTACTGAACCGAAGTGCCTTTTAAAACTGGTAGTATAATGTACAATATAATTATTATTTTGCTATAGAAAAGATATAAAAAAGTTACCTTTTTTCTAAAGAATTTATATTAATTTTGAGCTTTATTTTGTTAAATATTTACCCGAAAATATAAATATCACATTAATTACTCAACATTATAAATAAACTAATGAGCTTAAATATTATAAGTTCAAATTGATTTATTAGGAAAAATATTTTTTTTCCGAGACTATACTTTGTCATCCGTCAATCATCCAATTCTGGCAAGTCGGAAGATGCGGGAGTATGACGTAACTTTTCTCTTCTTGTTACATACAGTTGCATCTCGTTTCGCACGTGGACCATTTGGTTTGTAACCCTGAAATCGACACAAACCGTTTCGATGTTTGGTGTGTCAAGGTAAATCTATACTAATCATATAACTAAAGAGGAGCGTGAACTTTCTGGGTTCGTGTGTTTGCGGAGAGTAATCTCCGGATTACGGCACCAACATGAAAAATTCTTTCACCATTTCAAAGGTAGGTTCATTAGTATCTACGGTGGAAGGAGATAATAATATGTATGATTGTTCAACCGAAACGAGATCCGGTTAGGCTGTTATTTTTATATAAAACTTTCGTCATCATGAGATTACGAATTAGCTAGTTTAATATATCTGGAGTCCTTTACTATACTTAAACTTGGCAAAACTATTTTTAACGTTTTATCTTATAAATGTTTTTCCAATGTTTTTAATACTGATACCATTTTTTTCTAAGAAAAAAGACAATCACAGTATAAACATCTTACGTACAAAAATAGCACCCGTAAAGCTTTTAGTGATTACAAATCTAGCGATTGGTACGTACTTAGCGCTTTCATTTTTATAAACTAGGTCAGCCTTATTGCAGTTTAAGCTTTTTGAACATGAAATATTATTTGAATTTTTATACTGGTATACTTTGTTATCCGTATAAAGGCTAAAATATAGTTTCAATATCTTTTTGTCTGTTGAGCTGTTTTTTTATGCAGGTATCACGCGAAAATCATTACACAGGTTTCAATGACGCGCGACCTATTTGTAACTTTTTTTGCATAAAATAAGTTAATGCTTGACAACAATCCTACTTGATAGTAAGTGGTGATGCAGTCTAAGATGTTGAACGCACTGACATATAAAAGCCTATTCACTGTCCTCTTTAAAACCGACGTGGGCAAGTCAAGTGACTTTCTTTAACATACTTTTCATTTTGGGATTGGATCTGTTCTCAGCGGAATCGGAAATGAAATGTTAGAATATAAAAAAAAATTATAGAGGAAGATCATCCATTCGATGGACAGATACAATCACAGAAGTGTATAACACCAGCAAGTACCCACTGTTCTATTAGAATTTCGACACTGACAGCTGACACTGTTCTTGATGGCCACGGCCCTCGGTCATGAGAAAAAAACAATAAAGGAACAATATTTTGGCTACATTTCCCCAATCTTCGCCGTGATTAGAAACACGCACATTCCTTGTAGCATGAATTACAGCAAAAATGAAATTTATTAAATGCTTCATAACAATAAGCAACAACTATTACGGGTATGTGGTATTTATAGACGCCAAGAGTAGATTTTCTGTAGGTAATAAAGCGAGAACCACTTCCTTAATATTAAAATGAAGTCGTCCTTAATAGTGTAAATAAGAATAAATTTTTAAGAATAAATTTTCAAGATAAAAATCAATGAAAAAATATTTAACTTACCATAGAGGGTAAAATACAGAAATCTATCCCACATGAATTAAATTTGAGCTTAATACATTTATTATTTACAAATAAACGAAATAGAGAAAAAAGTTTCACTAATAACTCAACGCCAAAATTAACTTTGTTTGTAAACATTATTACATTAAAATTTTAAATGTAGGGTACATTTGATTTATTCCGCCTTGCAACCTACGACTACGCCCTTGTCTAGGATAGGTGACATAAGGGGCGACTTTCACTACGAGGGTTCTCCTTATACATGTTTTGTATATAATTTATTGCGGTAATGTACTTGTACCTACAGCGTACGGTATATTACGTTGACGGTGAATTCTTTTCTCGTGTCTCCTGTTAGAGGTCCCTAGTTACCTCCCAGTTTAATATTTGGTATTATGAAATCTTTTGTAAATATTTAAAATAATAGCAATAAATGAACGAAATTGAATTGAATTGAAATTTATGCGCGATACTCACAATTTACCATCAGATAGGTCGTCATGAGAAATAAAAGTAGATAAATTTATTTTTATTTTAGTCAAATGATTTTTAAAGACAATATGTACATAATAATAAACATGTATTTTTTGTTCTTTTTCACACGTGAAATTATAATTTTATTTCAGTTTTTTTTTTAACTCTTTATTCGTAGTAATATCCTGTAGTAGTTGTAATAAATTGATATGCAATAAATAATCGTTTACGTATACGTACGTTATAGATGTTTTGAAATACATGAACTCCCAGTCGAATCTATTTTCTATACCATACCCACTCCAAGAAATGTAGTATTTACCTACTCATAGTGCTACACAGTGTCATAAAAACTGTCGTGGCGCTAGGGTGTCAAACGACGGTTGATCATGTCATAAATCAATGTTATATTGCCATTCTTATTTACCAAAGCGTTGCTCGCCAAGAAAAAGTAAAAAAATGTCATGGTTAGTTTTAAAAAAAATTTAATAGCTAGCCAGATACATAAATGACACATAACCTACCTCGCACGAATACCACTGGGTTTTGTAGAGTCCGACCACTTCCAACAGGAGGGATGGGACGTCATTGCCTCGTTCGTTGCTCAACGGTGTGCATCCCGAGGAGGAGACGTTGGCTTGGATTCGGCATTGTTTTTCGTGCATTTTACGAGTACGAAATCACGATCGATAATGAAAATAACTGAGTGTGACACTTGACTGAAGTGACAGTGTACGGTTTTACTGTCAATGTTTTAAGCATTCATGGAAAATAATTACGAAACCATTGCGAATATTTCTGTCGTATTTCAATAAATAAAAAATTATAAATATTACATTTCGAATAATTATCTGTACACTTGAATTCAATTATTTGTATTCTCTGGAATTTGAGTGGATTTTTTTTAGATTTTTTATGGTAGTTCAGAATAGATTAACTGTCGAATTAATATTTAAATATTATTATTAAGATTTATGTTCTACTATAATAAGTACACATTTGAAATTTTTGAAAATCTATATTTTTCCGCATTTATGCGGATTTTTGTTGTTTAACTTATTCTCAACCATCAACTTATAGATAAATCATACATATTTAAATACAATCTACTTACAATACATAAGAGATACTTGTAATGTAATTTAATATCATTATTACACAATAGTTCCTTTTCATCAACACTACTGTAGCGATTAGGACAGTGTAATGTAAATTACGAAGTAATATCCAATTACTATTCTGCGACAGGCTGCGTATAGTACCTGCCTCACTCTCATTTTTCTCATCTAAGGCTGGTACTACATCGAATATTTTTTAGTTCTTCACAACCCATAAGTGTGAAACGAATCTATCGTCTTTTTAAAAAGTGCAATAACTGAATTTTTTCGCCTCGCCGACTTATCTGTAACCAATACTATCGTATTAGTCAGTAAAATAAGTTATAAATGTTCATTTTACATTGTTTTTACATATATGTATTTCTAAACATAGCAACAATATCTAGATACTAAAAATACTCACATAAGAAAAAAAATTCTGGCTAATGTTTTTCTGGCTCATAGCTTTTTTATGTTAATAGCCGACAAACGAGCAGAATACCTGATGGTAAGTGATCACCATCACACATGGACATCAGCAAGACTAAAGGTATCACTAGTGCGTTGTCAGCCAGGAAATTAGAAGAAGATAAGAAAGAAAGTACTGGCCCCCAAGCCCCCAGCCAGAACAAGACGAGTCGTTTGGCGGCTGACTCAAGCAAAGGGTGGTAGCTAGCCAGGCAGACTTCACGGAAAGATAATAATACCACTAATAATATTAATAACTTAATAATAATATTGATAATATAATCCTTACGAGAAGTCCTACTACCAAGCAGGCTGGCTTCTGTTGCCTCTTACGACACCCTGCTCTTCCAGCGTGGGATTGGGGGAGAGTATTCTATTCCGTTCCAATGTGGCCAAAACAGCGCGAATCTAGTTATTGCACTTATAGTGAGAACGGCAATATTGAGATCGAATCTTCTTATACAATGTCCAGGATCCAGATTACAATCCACCATACCTGGCAAAGTGCGAATTGACACATTACTTACAACTTGTGTGATTTTTTTCTTCTTTTTTAAAGAAAAAAATCGTGAGCAAACCGACTTAGGTGACAGTTCTAGACAGTGTTGATACGGTGTAAGAAATGTGTCAGTATATGTATATATATCAATATAGATATGTATATGTATTGCTAAAATTCAGCGAATGCCCTTGCACATTGTTAAGTCATATTGAAGACGTTGAGATATAAGAACTCGTGATATTCAGCTCGATATAATTTCACTAATCAACACTACGTTAGCGTGGTAGAGCACGCTTCAGGTCTGCTTAATTCTGACGAAAAACCGATGCCTCGCAGTGGAGTTATAGTATTGAAGTGGTGCTAATGAGTTGTAGTGGACTTTTTGGTTCGCCTGGTTCTTTTTGAAATCAACTGTGTAATAACTTTTGACGAATTTCGGTTACATTACTTTAGGTATAGTTAAGGTAACTTAACAAGCTCTTCGTCTAGTGATGAACATACACCACTAAGTAGCGCATCTGCACGTTACCACCTCCGAAATTAAATTATTTATCACTTGAATCGACGAAATGGAAGCTAGAAACACTGCATTCCTGAGTTCACCTACCTGCACTGGGTAAGCGTATTGAACTAAGGCCTTAACATCTTTTATCCTGAGAGGAGACCCGAAGCGAACAGTGATAAAGATGGGTGATAATATTAATGAAACAAAAGTCTCTTTTTTCAGTATAACAACTGTCTTTTATTTTTATAAATTTACATTGTCAGGCGTTCTTCTAATTGGTTTCAACGAGTTATTTTTAGCGAATTTCTCCTTATCGTTGTTGAAAACTAGCGTGTGGAGTACACCCTGTTCCAACATGGATTGATCAGGAAATCAATCCATCCGTCGGAAGTTTTTTAGTCATTCAAATGCCTCCGCCTTTGCTTAATAACTGCTACCTAACAATACCAGCTGCGATTGAATCCTACTCGGTACCCCTGCATCAAACATCACAAGAATCCCAGTGCTTTAAGGCATAGCGAATCAATTTGGTTTCGCCGTGTAATATTAGAATTAGGTTGCAGAACTGTTGAGTCGAGCCGTAAAGCTACATCTCAGTGTCAATGTGAATCCTCAGTTCCACTTTCACTCTTGTTAACTTGGCCTCAGCACCCGGCGCAAATGGATGTAATGGGTGCAAATCGGCGCGAGTCACGCATGTCTCCGCTCCCAGTTAATAGACGAGATTGCGTTGGCTCATGTCGTTCAAGATATATTGCTTTCGGCTAGGAAAGCAATTATACAATAGCCGTGCGTTTAGTACCGCGTCTAGCCAAATGGCAACAGCACTGGTTGATATATTTATAAAATCTTGATGTAATTACTTTTTTTACGTAGAATAAGTTAATGTTTGACAACAATCCCACCTGATGGAAAGTGGTGATTAAGTCTTATTACATTTTTATAGATCATTACTTATAATAGTATTTGTTTGTAATTTTATTGAACTTATTTTGTCTCACTTAAGTTTTTTTAAACACCAAATGGCTTCTAGGAGGAATGTAGATAATATTTTGTTTCTTCGGGTAAGTAGCTGACTGTAAGTGAATTAGTAGTAGTTGTCTTCTCATAAAACTAGTTATATTAGCGATAGAGAGCCTTCAGCATTATGAGCTGCAAAGGTTGGAATTGTTGTTTTCATAGCGTGATAAAACTGGGTTTAGATCTACAAGTATCATCAGCCTTTTGGGATTTAGAGTACCTGAGCTTTGAATGTAAGCTTGTTACAGAGTTCCAGAGAACTTAACATATATTTATTTGGTAAATATTTTACAGGTCGACCGATTCACTACAGAATATTTATATTTTTATTCATTCAGGAAGACACCGACATACCTGTCAGTTCTAAAAGCAACTTGTTGTTTTAGTTTTGTTATCTGCGTGACCAATGAAAGCGTTCCATGACACCCCTCAAGTATCAAAGTATTGAAATGGACTTCAAAACTACATCCATAGGCCAAAGGAATGTAAGATTTATGAACCTAATAAAAATAATATCAATTTATTACAACATGCTACGAATTGATAGAGTTCATATTAAAAAGTGATTACAAAAATATTAATTATTATAGTAATTAAAGGAAGAGTAACATGAAAATTAAGACAATGGTTTTTTTATTTGTGTCTTCAAAGTATAACGATTTCACAGCATTCGATGGAGAAGTATAAATATCTACCTACGAGAAACTAGAGGGAAACAAAATACTTAACTAACCAATAAATTTCTGAATCCTAAACAGATCACAAAGTCTGAAATCAAATACGCCCTTCATAAGTTATAACTATATTCTCCTTTTCTCTCCCCCTCCCTTTATATAAATTAATTTATAAAAATTTATGTTCGTCCCATTTTATTGGTAAGATCACGGGTTTCCTAGTGCTACGATGTAGGAACTAACATTTTTTGTAAAATCTTTAGAACAAAGCAATTTTTTTTAGTAATAACTTTAATTATTATTGATTAATAAAATAAAATATTTACTGGGTCGATAAGAATCGTAGATATCTTAACCAAAGTTACAGATATGCGAGGTATAATAATAAGTAGATATATTGGGCGGTTTCCGTGTTCAGAGACACGCAAAGAAATAGATGAAAACCTATAAAAAGTCCTGCCTATATCAAAATCATCAACAAAAATTAATTAGTATATAGACGACAAACAAGCCAAGTGATGGTACGTGGATGGTAACACTGGAGGCATTACTGACGCATTACTGGCCAAGATGGGAGCGGGGAATCACCATGTATGAGCAACGTCGTGATTGAACTGGGCGTTGCAGGCCTAGACTACGTCTAACAAGAGGGGCATTTTGCTATAGTCTCGTCCTGTGTTCAGCAGCACCCTTGCTCCCCCCTAGAGGTTACTTTGGGCTTAAGTAAAGATGGCTCCTCAATTTTCATGTTATTCAAACTAAATCCATAAAATCTAACTCTATAATTTAATCTTATTAGCAAACATAATGTTTGAGGGTAGTATAGATTTTTTTTTAATTCAACACCATTTAAATTGTATTTTAAGGTCATAAGGATTGTTGAAAAATGTTAAATGTATTTTTTTTTATAAAAATTCGAATGTTATACAAATTTAAGAATAAGTTTATTTACAAACTTAATGTAAAAAAAATAGAGTACTCTTCAATAATTTATTTTTTTATAAATTTTATAATTAAGGTAGCTAATGAAGACGCATCGCTATCAACCAATGATGAGTTTTGGCCTTGAACGTTATTTGAAGTAGGCATTGTAACCATCAACGTCGTTAAACGTTTCAGCTTGAGGGAGTCGGCAAACTGCGGGATGTATAGAATTCCGTAACCGTAACTGTCTGATATCCGAAATAAAAATATATCCGAAACTATAAGCGATTCCAATAAAAAAAATTTGAATAATATCGGACAAATGAAACATGATGTGACAGGTTTTAGCCGACCGAGCCACGTCGCTCTCATTATTAGACAGTGTTTGTATTTAATGTTTAAGGCTACTGAATTTTTATGTGATTATGATACCAAGTAACCTATAAATAAAGTCAAATGTACATAAGTCACATGTACATACTATTTTTTTCCATAACTGAAAGTATCCGATACAATCGGATAATCGGAAATAATTTCATATTTGTTAGTGTCACTGAAACCGGTAAAATATTATTCATATATCCGTATCCTTATCCAAATCCATAACTTCCTATCCATACCATCCCTCCTACAAGTTGGCTCAGTAACTCGTGCGATGTGCTGAAACTTTTATTTATTTTATCCCATTTTTAAAGCCTAACATTACAAACTGCTAACCTAATGCGTTAGACAAATAAAACTAATCTTAATATTACTTAACAATAACAAATTACATGAAATAAAACTATTGCAAGCTTACAAAATTGATTATTAAAAATGTTTACCCTATCATGGATTTTATTAATTACAATTATTGCCCGATTACATAAAAATATTATGTACGTCTAATCTTTGATTCAGGAGCTGCAAGTTTATAATTTGATTGGCTAATGCCAAACTTCTTTGTAATACTCATTTTCATTGTATGGAGCCAAAAGTTAACACGATATAACTTTAACTTTTAAAATAAACATGTATCAAACTTACATAGTATTTGATTTTTTTTAATTAAACGGATTTTAAATAGCAGTTGAATGGCCGTGTGCTTCAACGCTATTCAACGCTAGATGGCGGTGTAAATATTATAACATTCCAAACGAAAGTTCAATATATTTTATCGCCAATAAATATGAGTTTTGGAATGTATATCTATCAAATAAATATTTATTTATATTGAACAGATTAATTCCCAAAATCATTTATATGCAGATTATCATTATCATTAGTTCAAAAACTTTTAAATAGATGGCGAGCTTTTTTGGTTACCCTTATAAGTTTTTTTTCTTGCGCGTGATAGTACTACATCAAAGGTTGTTCAAAATAAATTTGTTTCATTAAAATATATAATCATTCATATTATTCCAATTTCTATAAATAAAATATAAGTAGGTATTTATTATTTATTTTATTATTATTACCCGATTTCAATCTAGTTACTCGTATGAATGGAATATTCCAATAAGATCATATCTTCTAAGAATCAACCAGTGTAAGGCAAAGTGCAGTCAAGATCAAATATGATAATTATTACATAGCGATTTTCGGAAAATAGAGACCGTAGAAATTAGACTTAAACTTAAATATTCATAATGCAACACAACAAGTGTTCCAACTAGCTCATTATCATTTTTATAATTTATAACACTGGCACTGCTGGAATCGAATGTACTTTCCGAGTTAGAGAAATTTAGACTAGTTTACGTTTACGTTTAATTTTAAGTTTACCTCGCTGTCCAAGTGTGGTTTATGAGAGCATTTTCTTATTTTTCGTATCAAAATACAGGAATCATAAAGTTCCACTTTGACTATTTGGATTTGAATGTCCGTTTTTTTATGGGAATAAGTTAGAGGGAGTCTGGATTTTATTCTTCATAGGTGGAGGGCGCATACTTTCAAATTTAAAAGTTTCCTATTACAATATGCAAATGAAAAATGTATTTAAGGGTTTTCGACCCATTCTGTCCTAATAACATTATACAATTTAATATAAACATTTAATGTAAATTAGTACGCTGGTTGTCCTTGGTGACAATGTAGGATTATTCTGTGTTGGAAGCGCAATATTTAAACATAGTGAAAAAGTATACTTTCAAATTTAGCTTTAGTATTGTTAAGCTGTGTTATTATGCTATTTTATGATGTGATAATATTTATTATTTATAACTATAAATACTAAATCTTTGTGTACCTATCGAAAAATAGATATATTTGTGTTGTCGAGTTGATGATGTCTTCTTAGCAAGCTAGGATATAGAGGAGGTGGCGCTCTAGTTATTTTGTTAACTAATTACGTATAAGTAATAATATAAGTATTAGTATATGAATTTAAAAGTCTAAATAACTCATTTATAAAAATATTTTTAATCAACATCTGTCAGGCCAGCCCACCTTATTATAATAATGCAGCATTGTTTCATTATACAGCATTGTTTCATAGTCATTGTTTCTAATGAAACTCGACTTAAATGAAATCGAATCATCATCAATGACGAAGAAGTTCCCTCTTCGTTGAATATACCTTTTTGAAGTTCACTTAAAATGTCAACCTTATGCTTTTGACTTATCCACCTTTATCAGCTATGCAGTTATTTTAAGAACGTTTTATTGTTGTGATGTAAGCAGAATTGGTACCTTACACCCGAAAACGTTTTGGTTTGTTTTTATTTCTCGTTCGAACTCGTGTCTGTGTATCTGAATGGGCTGGATACATGGTAGACAGTAAAAAGAAACATGATAAGGAAGAATTGAAAAATATATCTGTATCATTTAACACCCATGTTCTAACTCTTGTTTTTTCGCAATCTTTTTTGAATATTTTAAATAATTTATTATTTGTGGGACGTCTTCTCGTATAATAAAACAAAAAAAGTTAATCTTGGTTGCCAGCAACCTAACTACCTAACATATGCATTCGTAATAAAACATCAAACGAACCAGTAAAACTTGCATCAGTTACGTTTTACCTCGTTCCATTAAATTAGTTCGTCGAGCGGTCGTCTGTCGTAATCATAATTTTTCTATCAGCAAACACGCAGCTTGTTAAAACTGAACAATTATGTAAAGCCATGATTAATCACAACATCAATAGCGGCTGCATAGCTCTATTTACTCCGCATAGCGGTGACATCTCATTATATACCGCGTCTATGTGTATCTAGGACGTTTGCACGCAAAAATCTAGCACTAGGTGCTTGCCCCCGGCGCCTGTTTATACACACGCAACCCACCCGCTCACCCACACAGCGTAATGCCAAGGAGTGAGACTGCGTGCGAGAAAAAGACAGGCACAAAAAACACCCGATGGTGTGAGGTGCTGCCCCCAAAAAAAGCATCAAAAACGCAATCTGCGCAACTTTCCGGCGCAGAATCGTTAACGACTCCCGCTCTCTTTATCGTGCACGCCGTGCCTCCTATATTTCTATTTTTTCTCCACCTGCTATTAGGCGTAAGACGATTCCGAGCGTAAACAAAAAAAGACCTTAACCCGAATCCATACAGAGCACTGTCCAGCTCGAATACGATGGCGGATAACTTTGGCGTCGGGCGCGAGACGCACACATTCGCACCGGAACAGAAAATAACGATCGCATTTTTGACCGAAAAGGACGGACAGATGGCTGAAAAGAGAAGAAAAAAACGACGACCATTTTGCTCGGCGCACCTACGACGCGGCGAGGTGAGGTTTATGTATGCGATCTTTTTTTTGAGAAAAAAACCGAACCAAAACAAATGCACGTGGTCGGGTGTTATGACCGGCGCGGGAAAAATTCGCCCGTTCGCTAAGAGATGCCGTTGCTGGCGCATTTTTTCCAAGGGCCATTTAGTTATGAAAAAAATACAGTGGCGGCGCTCGTATCGCGGGACGAGGTTCGTGAGGACCGTAATTACTCGTATCTTCATGAAATTAACACTCTCGCGGCAAAACTGTATTAATATAGGAAATGTAATTTAAAATTATTGTAAACTGAAAAAAAATGTTTACTTACTGTAAAAACCACCAATCGTTATACATATGTAATGTTAATATGTCAAAGCGGTGTACAATAAAAAAACATTACGTTTAGATAATCTTCCTAATCTCTCTACACAAAAATTATTTAGTACAATTTTGTTGATCGAAGATAACAAAATTTTTTATTTAAGATTAGGTCTTCCTGTTACTAAACTTTAGAAACCTTTATCTAAATAACATACTTAATATTACAAATCTTTTTTTGAAGAACAAGCCGTTAAGAATTCCGCGTTCCATTTCTATACTGAGGAATTGTGGATGGACGCACCTCTAATTTTTGTAACTTACCTATGTGCGTATTAGAAATTATTATCACTTGCTTTTTGGTAGGTGAAACGTGACCAGCATTATACTTAACGTTTTCTCAAGTTTGTTAAATTATAGAAGGCCCGCAGCTAAGAAACAGCACGCCACCGCGCCGGTAGCGCAGAAAGAACTTAGAAATATATAAATTTCAGTTATTATTATAATAAAAGAATTATAATAATAAATTAAAAAAGCGCTAAGCATAGTTGGTGTTGCTAAACAAGCCACACTCAGAATAAATAAAACAACATTCGTTTTATCAAATAAGTTTTTTATTTCTAATATCCCTATAAGCTATTTTACCAATCTAAATGGCTATTTATTACAAAAAGTCTATAATCAATGGATCTTAATAATGAATGAACATTATTAAGTAAAAAGTACAATAAGTTATAAGGAAAAATGACCTTTGATAAGATTTTTTACTAATTTCTCCGTGTTACTTACATTGTAAGATATTGGTAATTAAAAATTTAAATTTTAAAAAATTCGGTCATTTTTCTATATGGGTTTAATTTTTTGGTACTGAGTTATCTGAAATATGTTTTCGAATTCTATGGTTGTGGAAACGAAACGTGATTTTCTTGCCACGTACATCTAATGTATTTGAACGTGTTTAAAAATGTGCCCGAATATAATATATATGTTCAATATCCTTTCAATGATTTAAAAATGTATCGAAGTAATACATAAGATACCACACATTCCACTCATGGGTCAATGAAGTCATGGTTTTTACTGTAATACGTGTACCTACTATTGAAATATGGTCTTCCTGGGTATTCTTATATATATATTCTGTATATTTATATATGTATATTTATATATATATTATATATTCTGGGTATTGGTATTCTTAGGTCGACCAAAAATTATATGATATTTTTTACGATAACATTAAATATAATAAGTATAAATTCTTCCGAACTACTTCATTACAGAGACTAGTTGTCTTGGATTTTTTAAATTGACATCTCATACCAACAATATTATTGATTAGTCTCTAGCGGGCGTAAGCAGAAGCGTTGAGTAGCGCTGAAAGCGGTTCATAAGATGCGTAAAACTGATCTTACGCAGTGGATCCAGATGGAGTGTGCCCGAAGCGACAGCCACATAATACTCAGCACCTGGAAAGTTAAACGAGGACGTTGATGAATATCGCCTTTGCTTGTGGCACGAATTAAACTACTTCAATTGATATCTGTAACATTTATACTAATCTATAGTATTATTGTAAAAGACAGAGTGTGAATTTTGTGAGTTTTTAAACCGGAAGCACGGCACCTATTTTAAAAATTATTTTACCATTTGAAAGGTACATTATTCCTAATGGGCATATACAATATCATGTAGTACTCACTAGTGTCATGATGATATTCACCTTGTTTTGTTCTATTTAGATATTAGTATGGATTATACGTAGTACGTAATATCTATTCAGGCAGACAAATATGTATATAACTCAACCGAAGTCAGAAAACTCTGATATCTTTTCTGTGGTTATTACCACACAAGTATGGTAGGTGTTAAAGGAGCACCTTATTTTTCGATTCATTCTGTTAAAAGCCAACAAGGGAACAAACAGGCCACCCGAATGTCATTACAACACCAGCCATTCACAGCACCTCTGTGATACCAATAACGCTTGAGAAATGTCTACCGCTAGCGTATATCCCGATAATACAAAACCATTAACGTTATTGCTTGACTCGATAGATCGCTTATGATTGACACTAGTCATATATATAAGTATATATGTATGAATTAAGGCTAATTAGGGTTGGCACACATTACTCGATTGTTTTTTAACATGTGATTTTAATATATACACTGACGGAATCATAAACTGCATGAAAGTTCAGGATTATTTTTGATATTTTATTATATTTGATAAATATGTGATTAGATTAAAGTAAATGAAAATATCAAGACTGTCCATTAATCATAAAAAAAAAAAAAAAAATTTAAAAATAGAACTACAGTGAAAGATAAAATTATAGCCGGGAAAATAAAATTTATGCATAATCTCAAATTCGTGTGTTATTAGAGTAAATTTTGAAATTAATTCTTTTTGTTTTTTTTTTTCATTTGCGATTATTATTATTGTTACAAATAGAATTGATTATTAGTCTTTTAAACTCAACAAAAGTTTCCTAACCATAAATATGGATACTTCGTCCGAACAAGCCGCTCAAATTGTGGCATTGGTGCGGGAAGCCTTGGATCAACAAACGATTACTAGAAATTTAAATTTAAACCAGTCTAGAGAGTACAGATTAAGTTGAAATCCAACATGCTTAGATTACATTAATTATTTATTTTGCATTAATTTACATTTTCAATGATATTTGGTGTTCCGAGATTTAAAATTAATAATAATAATATTTAAATGTTTTTTGTCATTATAGCAATAAATTAATATTTATTTAACTTAAAGGACTCTGTAAACTGATACTTAACAAAATAAAACGGGGTAAACATGAAGATCACGGCAAAAATAATTTGGATTGATTGTTTTTGTCAATGTAAGTTTATTATTAAGTATTAAATTCATTTGTAAATTTATAATATTTCGGAAAAGCGTGTTACTAGTTTTGTTTTAATATGTGATAAAAAATTTAAGTACCTCCTTTATGGCAACGAAAAAACCAAAACTTATAGGAATTATTTCAGCTCCGACTGGCATCCCTCACCTGAAAATATTGATAGTTAAATGTTTAATGATTAAAATTTTGTACCTTGGTACTTGTATTAAAACATTAAGTGAAGAAGACAGATTTGTGAAACTCATTAATATTTTTATCAATTTATATTTTTCCATTAATAACTGATATAAATAATAAAGTCATTCATAACATTAGTTGTTAGTTATGCAGCCTATAAATCAGTGTACAGTTGTCACAACTAATGTAACAAACAGCAAGTCCCTATCTATGTATGGTTTACCTATTTGTTTGTTTGTACGACCTAAGCAATACTGAAATTATTTACTATTTATATTATATTTACTACTACATGTCCATAAGTATAAAGATCTTCCTTAACCTGCTTTATGTATTATCAAAATTTATCGAAGCAATCTGTGTTTGACAAAGTGAACTATTTGTCAAATTTGTGATTAATTAAATTTATCGGTACACAGTATATTATTCCTGCAGGCTTTTAATGTAACATGGTATGGAAGTAAATAAAGTCAATTACTAAATACCATTATGGAATAGATATACATATACATAATTAATTATCTTACCTAAATATGATATGTCAGTCAGTGTTAGTGGCGGCGGGCAACCTGCTGCGGCTACAGACCAGACTCATTTTCTGCAAATGTATAAAAATCACAACTTTAATACATTCTATAATCGTTGACACAAGTATGTATATATGTATATCAGTAATTGTGTGACTTCTCTACTACATATATATATATATATATATTATATGCTATGCTACTATATAAATCTGAAGAAATCTCTCAGTATGTGCAATTAATTTTTTTGTCAAATTTCACAATAAATGCTATTCTATGCTAGAATTCGATAGGTAATATTGCGGTCATGTGACATGAACATATTCTGTATTTTCAAACGATAATGTATATTTATAATGTATTTTGTTGCATATAGTACAACATTTTGTTTTGCAAATACAGAATGAGTTCATGTCATATATGTATATTCATTAATAAATCTACTCGTATATGTCTCTCTCAACTTATGTCAGCTTCTTTGAAAATCCATGTTTGTCGATTTTGAAAGCCGCCAGACGACAAATATTAAATTTTTGTTAAAGCATTCACCAACACAATGTAATCGTGACAAAATGAGGCATGACATAGCCTTCAGATTGTATTATTCATACCAATCGCCGGCAAAAGATCAAACGATCTCATGGTATTTGCAAGTGGCCATTGTCTCTCATAATACTTGGAATTAACAATTAGATATACACATTAAATTTAATTTTTAAAAGTACAATGCGTTAATAGTAGCGAAGGGATATTCTAATTTAGGTAAATTTTTAAAATCTGGTGTCTGATGTTCGCTTACTCCTAAAATTTATTAGCATAATAGAAAAATAATGTAAGTATCAGTGTTAGCTCGAGACTTATTGTTGTAATTGTGGTAAAATAAAGAAGTTTAAATGTTATTTTGTGGAATAATATCGGTGGTAATTACTCTTTACTAACAAACTATTTTCAATAAATATTTAAATATACTTCCAATAGGAATTTTTTTTTTACCTTTTAAACATGCCTTTATAAATGCATGTATGAGACCAAACTATGGTCTAATGATGTGGGTCTTGAACGTTTAGGAGCTGAAACAAAATACAATAATGAATATATAAATTTATATACTAGGTTTGGGAACCGGTGTACGGATCATAGGAGAGTGTCCACTAACATCTTATCTAAGTGAGCTGTAATAAATATTACATCAAGCAATACCAACGAAACGTTTTATGTCATCTGTCATCGTCAATCATAGATTTCCTGTATGTTTCCCATAACGTCAAATACAAAATTATACAATTACAATTAGATACTATTTATGGTTCCAGTTAAGATAATAAAAGGTTATGATTAAGTTATTGTCCTATTATTTAATTAATATACTATGACTAATGCTAACAGTACAACTCTAACAGAGTTAGGAAGCCATTACAATTCCCTCGAGAGACATTTTCCATTTAATGCATGCAATAAGTTTACTTTTAATAGGTAGTAAATATATTAGCAACTCTAATATTTATAAGCTGGATGAAAAATGTATAAATAATGACTATTTTTGTTCAAGTAACTAGTCGACAAACGGGAAAAGTAGCCACTTCATGCCATTTTTTACCATGTTACCATGATTTTATTAACTCGTTTTCTTGTATGCCTCTCCACGTGGAATTTTGTAATTAATTTTAAACTAACTTTCCGATGAGCTAGATACTTGAAATTTGGACCATAACTTAGAAGTAGATAACAATGCATGAAAATGTGAAAAAATACGAAGAAAAATTTTATACTTTTTAGTCGGCTATAAAAATATTTTACATTATTTTTTTCTTTAATCATAACTTATTTTTAAGTAAGTAGTCTCTATCGCGCATGAACATCGATAACACCTAAACGTGGACCCATATTATTACTGGCTCTTCGACACTGCGACCGAAAAACATATAAAATATTTTACAGTTGGTTATTATAATCAAATTAAATAGTCTTAATTATATTGTTACTGCATTTCTTTACTTGGCTTGGGTTTCCTCTCAGTTCCTACGAAGTTACGAAAGAGAAACTTCATAATATGCATCCTAGTTGTACAATTTTCGAGAGTCACAATTCAATTGTTATGTAATCAGCGGTCAAATAATTAATATGGCCGTCCTAAAGCGACCGTTCAATAACATTAATATTCCATGCTTAGAGAAGATGTATACCAATTTATAATAATGCATAACAATTTCTATCTTTGGATACAATATAATAAATCTTCTCGTGTAACAAAATACAATTATATATAAATAATTGTGTTTCAAATATAAAAAAATACATTTATTTTTAAAAGGACTGAATAACTTAATTATTTGACCCGTGTAATTGAATAACATATTATTATTTAAAAGAAACAAACAAACGTCTACTAGAGACGTAAATTAAAGACCATAGACGATACTTAAGAACGAATTCTTTCAAATGACATAAGGCATTAAAATCAAGTATGAAATAAAAAAAGCAATAACAAACCTCATAAGACTAAAAAACGAGGATAACAATCACAGAAGTAGCATGGGGTTAAGGAGCAAGAAGATAACAAATAATGTAATAATGAGACACCATAAAAATTCAATTCGAACTAAAGATTTCCAACAGACCAACATAATCCAAGATACTCTTAGCAGCTGAGAATAACATCGCAGTACACTCCAACCCGCCTTAGGCGTCCGTCGCTAGCAAATTAGCGTCTGCAAAACTCCATAGCTAGATTAATTGCCGTCAACCGATCGAATCCGCATTAAGCCGATTTGCCGCCCTACACCGATTCGATTATCTGCCTTCCTCGCATAAAACTGTCGCCCGGCACAAACAAACCCAACCAAAACACCACCGTACCGCTTATACTTACAGCCTCATCACCGTTCCCTGCGTAGCAGTGACATTTTGGTGAATTTGGGTCGTTAAAGACGCAAATATAATTAGACGCGGGCGCGTAATATTCAAATTTTGAGACAGCTATAATCAACGTCGCATCATGTACCTACCGCACCATGAAAACATGCAATTTTAATTTCAATCTTCTTGCTTTATACATTTTCGCTTATGTATTTACCAAATATTTTTCATAATTCTTCTCCATTGACCTTATTATTTAAATGAATACTTGAGCGCGTTTATCTTGAAATATTTTCTTCCTAAGGTTTATTTAGTTAGTGATGATTGGAATTGAAATAGTGGTCTTTGAGTTCCCTTTAATTAGATCTAACTTCTCTCAGCCAGTCTATATCCAGCTTCGGATACGACATAGGCCCATGTAAATTATAGTATAAATTTGCATCAAGGAACATTTGTTGATGGAAATCAATATCAGTCCAGTCGGGGATTTGAATTCGGAATCCGAAAACAAGATAAATATTAAAAAAATATATAGTTTCACAATAGCAATAAACCCCCACTTCTTCATAATTTACAGTAGGTAATCTGATGAATAACAAGACTAGTACAAAAAAAAATAGACATTTTGATTGTAATCAAAGTTAACGATAACATAGATACGGGTACAAAGATGAAAATCAATTTTGAATTAACTCGTAATTAGAACACTACTATAATTGATGTAATGACTAAAATTCCATGCGATGCACAGATTCAATAAGTGAATTTCACATGCGACTTTAACTTCAAATGTGTACGTGAATAATTCACGTCTAATGTTGACGGTAGTGTACATATCGAGCTAGCTAGCGTGAGTACGGCTGCAGGGTGGCCGCGTGAGGGGCAAATCTGTTGTACAACTTATACACGACGACAAGTTGGGGATAAAGCGTAAATATATCGAAGTGTGAGTGTAGTTTTAGCCAAATTCGCGAGTGAAATGTGGGCGTGAGCGCGGACGTTGTAGTCAACGCAAAAGACGAAAATAAACCGTTACATAATGAGAACGTCCTACAACATCGACGTGTATTTATATTACCACGGCCACACCTTTTATTTGAATACTATTGAACAATTACATATATGTATAATTTATATTAAATTTATCGTCATTTTTCTACAAATTGATTTCTAAATATAATTATGCCTGATAGTAAATCTTAACTTATTCGTTTCGGAGTTAAAAACTTTAAGTCACGGTTAACTTACATTATTATTTCATTGATATAAATTCTATTAGATAAACAAACAACAGGCTACAGGATTGAAACCGTGTGAAAGACACATTTCTGTATTTCAAATTCACCACCGAATTCGATAAATTCCGGTAAATTTACATATAACTTAAAGATAGATTAAAATAAAAAAAGAATAAATTAGATAACTGAAGGGAGCACAGAATCCTTTTAAGATACCGGTTTCGTGAGTCCTTCGCTCGTAGATCGACTTATTGTAACGCCCGATGTTCCCATAATCACGCATGCGTTGACCTTGGGTCAGTGTCAGACCCTGTGACTTGACCGTTGATCTTTTATAATGTACCGGTTCAAAGGTGTTTTAAAAATGTCCATTAGCCATTGAACTTTAAATTGTTTAAGGGTTACTGGATCATAAGATGTAGTGAATATTTATCAACAGAAAAAACTTCAGCAGAGTCTTCTTAGATGTCCGTTTTATAATTTGCATTACCTTAAATAACATTGTAATATTTTTACAAGTAAATAAGTTAAATGTAAAACTATATTATTAAAGTATTACAATAAATAATTTCTGACAAATAAAAAATATTTTGATATTTAGTTCTATATTGAGTTTTCGTTGTTCGATTAGTGTATAGAAAATACGAAGATTAACTATATATATGAATAAAATAGAGGCAGAGTAAAATTAAACGTTTTTCATCTTCATTGATAAATAAAACCTGACAAATGCTATTTAAAAAAATGTTAATAAAATACAGTTCAGGATTTGATTTTATGCATAAAAGTTTGGACGAATGAGAAGACCATCATAACATGGACCATAATATGGTAACTGGTCACCGTCGCCCATGGACGTCGGTAATACTAAAGTCATCGGGGAACCCACTTATTACACAACTAATTATACTTTTATATTAAATAATATAACAAGCGTTACGTCTTAACAAACATTTTATCTGCAAATTAGCAGCATACTGTGGTCGACTGCTTGAAATCACACGGTGGTAGTAGTGAAGGCGGTTCACTTGAGGCACGTCAGTGTGCGTGCATCTGTTACATTTATCATAGATGAAGAGAATATTCTATATCATTTGTAATAATTTATATTCTCCTTTGTAATTTCTAAAAAGCACGTCTCATTTATATTACGTGTAACTGCTTTAAACATAATATCACGTACAGGGACTGAATGGCTTTATATTGATCCCCAGTTTCGTGACAATTTTGAAGTATTTATTATAATTATGTTTTTACTATTTACGTTTTTATTCGTTATTTAATGCGAAAGCGAAAAGTATAGGAGTTATTTGACACAGTTAGTGAGGCACGACACCGGCTTTACCTATGTGGTAGACTAACAACCGGCGACCGTCCGGGTCGATTTGACATCGAGGTGTAATTTGAAGTTATTCTTTTGTATTGTTTAGTCTTAGTGTATACGCTTACTTGCATATAAGTTGATCTAAATAATTAACGTTAATGTTTTTTATTTACTTACTCATCAATTAGGCCTTCATGTTTATACTATGAAATTGTAAGGTCTATAACAGCCTTTATTGAGTGTTTAAATATTATTTGTTAAACATTTTCTTTATTCGTACATACTCATTTAATATTTAAGTATAATTGTAGGTAACTTAAATAAAATTTAAATAATTGATCTGTCCACTGTAATTGCAATATTTTTTCTAATATTCATCATGTTCTGAATGACTTTACAACATCTTAACGAGAAATAATTCTAATGTCGTATGACACACACACTAGCAAACACATTGCGTGTGTGACGTACTCGCCCCGCGGTACGTCGTCGCGTGTGTGTGCTGAGTTAGATCGCCCGCACTTCACCCAACCCGATAGAAACGGTACACCTTAACGCGATACTGGATTACATAAGACAAAGGACTCGCTTACATTATATGTATTTAATTCATATTTTTCTATATGTATATGTTTCACTTAAAATGGAATTTAAAGACCTAGGTTTCGCTACTATCGTAATTAACGCACGTTTTGTATTTTTTAACGGATATTTTAAAAATATACAGTTTTCACTTGTTCATATAAATTAACATTTACCTTGTTTGATAATAATACTATTTATATGTGGAGCGAATAAGTAATGAAACACTTTTTTACTCATATTTAGCATTCAGTGATTGACTACAATCCTACGATTGTGATGACGGATGAATGAGTGTGATGAACGTACTGCCCGTACTATGTTCGTGAAACTGTGATAATGGTTCGAACGTCGGTTTCTCTTGCGATTTCGAATTCTAGATCACAAATTTGTCATATTATTTACATAATACAAATAGATTATCACTTTTCCAATTGTTGGGCCTACTAAGAGAAATTTCTAATTAGGAATAAGTCTTTTCCTTGTACAAACTTTTCATACATCTTTTGTTTCCTGTAATTTTGGCTTGTGTACAAAATAAATAAATAAATATAAACATCAAAAATTCTGCACACGTGACAGTTCTTCATAATGTTATCAATTATTATGTTACGCAGTGATAGACAATAGTCTTAACCACTCTTATTTGAGAATGCAAGTAAAGCAATTAAGGCTTGTGATAATATAGTATGTTGCTATATTACGAATCTACGTTGCTTAGAATAGAGTCAGCACTTCCAGTGGGTGTACTTTGGTCAGCTTCTAACATCATTAATCTAACTTTCGTGCTACCCTTTATAATAGTTCGGCTCCCCCGGCGAGGGTGGGGCGTGTGGGGTGCATTAACATACGAATTTGGCCTGCCTTCTTCTTGGGGGGTTTAAGTTTTGCGTATTGATCCAACGTTTTCGCTACTGTAATGATCCATATGGATCCTTTGTATCTCATCTCAGTTGGGTGATGATTCGGAGAGGATTTAGGATTTATTGAGAGAATTTTAAGATACATGAATTATTTTTATAATATATTACGAATGTATTTTATAAAATGTAGGGCACATAGGTATTGTACGTTTATTTTAATCTAGCTTTCGACGTAAATGGACGTAGACTTAGTCTTAAGTGGCTATTACAGTTATAATATAATTATTCACGTGTCTCGTAGTCACATTGCACCGTTAAAATAACTTCTTTGTCGCGAAAATGGTTCGTACCTTTACGAGTATTAGATAAATGGCGCTATAGTCAAATTATTAACAAATTCTATACATATTTATAAACTCATATTATTACAATTTAGTTGTGGTATAAAACAGTAATGTATTGTACTGATCGTAATTGCTGTTTATTTATGCATCTCATACATTGTTTATATTTCCTCATGTTGTCTTTCTAAAGGTTGTGTGGAAGAAATATTGCGTAGGAGAAGATTACTATTTGTACGCAATCTGGAATAAACATATATTTATATACCTCAGCACAACCATAAGGTCTGGGCTCGTGTCTTTCACAACATGTGGACAGGCGAGATACCACCACGCGCGCCAAATGTGGATTACGAAACTTTACACACCTTTGCGAACTTTATGGAAGCCTTAAAAGTATGCAGGTTTCTACACTTTGTTTCTCTTTATGGAAGCAAATGATGATGCATAGTTGCCAATACGCACATAACTTTATAAAGTTAGAGGAGCATGCTGAAACCTGAATTGCTCATGTGGAAAGCACATGCTTCATCTACTACCTAGTCACAGGTTATAAGTAAATATAATGAAAAAATGAAAATCAATTATTATTACTGATATAAAAGTATTAAAACTTAATGTGTGTGCATAAAACATCTATTTCAAAACAATTTAAGATAGAGATAGATGGAAAGATCTAGAGTCGTCGTGACCGTTGGTGCGGGTGCGAATTGATTTCATATTGGCGCGGTCCTTTTGCGCCATTTCCTCTTCACTGAGATCCAATCAGTGCTATCTTGCTTAGGCGAGGCTTCTTTATATAGCGTATATATACTTTTTCCAGATAGGTAAAAAAAAATTATATGAATTTGAATTTTCAATATTAAATTTACATTTTAAAACCGAGTCCGCCTATTTCTTCTTGGTTAACAACGCGTCGGTGATGATGTTGGTGTTCGTGATGTCCCTGGGTATAGGTGATGTTAATTATTATTAGGATTATTATTAGGATAAGCAGACATTATAGTTACATACAGATAGGTACACAAGTAACATGCTATCGTTCGGAAAACATTAAACATTATCCTTATGGTCATAATTAATAACGGGAACCCAAACGATTATTATCTATCAGGCGTTTTATAAATGATACGCGTTTGCCCCATGCACTTAAATCTCTTCATTTCATAATCCTATAAAGATTCCACCAGCAGACGCTGGCAAAAACGACATGAAAATCCGCGCAATAATTTTTGAGATTATCATGTTAAGACACCAAATATGTTTCAAACTAAAAATATTCATATATTAAGTTTTTTTTTCAAATAAAAACATTTATTTCATATAATGATATAAAAATCGTGACGAACCGAAAGGACTTCGTGTCTGTACCTGGTCGAGAATGCTTTAAATCAATCAAAGGCGGTATAACTATCAGTATATGTATTTTGACATGCCATCTGCCAGGCAAGGAGCTAAATCGGTCCGGTCATGATCATGGTACAAATTGTGACTGGTTTGTTAAACGATATACCGCAGTGACACTACAATCCAGTAGTGAATATATCTACTTTCATGTGTATATAAAATTGCAATGCCGTTCTGATGAGATTTCATACAGGCTGTAATTGGATGGAGTAGGTACTATATCAATAGTATTAGTCCAGTTAAAGCATCAAATGCAGGGATGCTATAGAGGTCCGTAACCGTAACTGAAACTATCGGATATCCGAAATAAAAAAATATTCGAGAACGAATCGAACCTGATAAAAAAATTTCGAATGATTTCGGATAGAGGCAGTCTAAATGAAAAATGTTATTACAGGTTTTCAGTCGAGTCGATACACCAGCCGCGTCACTCTCATTTTTAGACAGTTTTTATTATAAAATTTTTGAGGTTATTGTGTTTTTTCTATGATTATAATACAAAATAATATCTAGAACTAAATTCAAACTTTTCCCTTTTAAATTAGTACAGTATATTTTTTATAAGTTCTAAATCATTCGAAATAATTTAATATTCGTAACCGTAACAAAAAACCGGTAAAATACTATCCATAGCCAGATCCGAAATTTCATATCTATAACATCCTTAATCAATCACCTTAGCGCGCCTTTTTATATAAGTATATGTAAGTTGTAAGTGAACAACTTGACTGATTTAAGTCATATTCACACAATGTACTTGTTTTTGAGACGTTGGTTCATAGCTATAGGTAGCACTGTGGTGAGATTATTAAATAAAATTGTATTTATATACCGAAATACGATCGAAATACCGATCGACATCCATTAGATTAGCTGGGAAGTACCTAATTGAATAGATTTTGTACCCAATTATATCATGCATACATCAAAATTAAAGTTATAAAGACGCGCCGGATACAGAATTTAATATACATCCCATTTTCATAAAATTGAACGCTTTTGAGAGGATTTCTAATAACCCTTCTTTAGTTCGTCCTAAGTACTAAAATAATCATTTAGGTATACCGGTTAAGGCAGCGCGTTTAATTTGAAAATTTATATTTTGAAAGTACGTGTTTACAAATACTTCATCAATATATAATTCGCTTGTTTCCTCTTTTATGTATATAGAAGGTATGTTTATAGAGTTTTATTAATACGGCTCGCATAATTCACTCATTCAAATGTAGTAAAACACAAGCGCAACCATTTTATTGCAAACGAATCGCATGGTGGTCAGAGTGCGCCTATTTAAAATTTCTATATTACATTGCATTTATTTAATGACATCGTACATACATACACACACATTTTGTGGACAATTATTGGTATTTAGACCCGTCATTCTACGTATTTAGCGGTTCGGTGCTGCATATTCATCAAAGGATTGTTACTAAAAGTTTTCATTTATCGTTGCTGCTAACTATTTTAAATTGCGATTAAAATTTCGTGGAAACATTTTGGTTAAAGTAATATAATTATAATATGTATGTATATGGAAGTAACATGAGGATATAGAATAGTAAAAAGGCTCATTCAGGCTTATGTGCACCGTAAACGTTTCGGTAACGCTCGGTCGGATTGGTGAACGCTAGTGGTAAATTACCACGAGCGCTTTTGTACCACGTTATGGTTGTTAAGTCCTGTTGGAAGCCTTCGAGTACAAGAACTTCCAACATTTGGTTTGGCCATTAATCCCTCCGCTAATGTTACTAAGTATTATAAGGGAGTGTGCTCTAGACCTTTATAATTAAAAGCAAAGTCCCGTGCCCTAAACCGCCATTGAGTTGAAACCACATCTTTATTACATATACCCAAATGAAATATACAAACGTAATTTTTCAGTAATATTTTTTTACTTCTTACAGCTCAATAATTGACTACAATCCGACCTGATGCTAAATAGCGCTGGAGCCTTCGAGGGTTGGTAAAACGCAACAACCAATAACATAAAGGATTCATTAAAATAATATTATTGATTTAAAGAACGTTTCTATAGTATCAACGACTCTTTTCCCTAATCATTTAATGTGTTAAGAAGTTATAATTATAAATCTAATTATAACCCTGCGCTGCTGTAAGCGCGAGTGATCTGACCAGTATCTATGGGATCTTTTGATCTCAGATGCACCACGTTCACTGAACCCGTTAAAACTCCGCGGGTCTAATCGACCGAGAGACGCTCTTAATGATCATTAGTAGTGTCGTACTATGTTTGTATCGTGTGAGCGCAGTATTATGCATATGTTTGCATACATGTGTATGTAATTTATAATCTGTGAAGAGTAGCTTTTCTGTAATCATATATGGTTTGTTATATAATCTGTTAGTGACCCGTTAAATTTGAACGACTTGATCTATTATTTGAAACAATATTAACATAATATAATTTGTTTGCACGAGCCAATAATTTATTAATATTAAAACGGGATAGCACTAATAATCAAGTTATTCAGAAAAATTGTACGGTCAACAAAATAGCCGAATGACGGCTTAGTAAATTATAAATAGGATTCTTTGTGTTGCGAATGGCATCGATGCCAGGGAGACATCACAAAAAGACAAAAACTCCCATTCCAAATACAAACATTTCTTTATAAATCTATGCTCCGGCTGGGATTCAAACCCGGTCCCCCTTGATTGGCAGTCAAGTCAACTACCAACTGGACTAAAGAGTCGTCAGGGCGTAGAGTATTAAATACTTAAACGACTTGTTAAATTTGGCCGTTAAAACACCTACATATATCTTGTTTTCTAATTTATAAGTCGCAATATGGAACTTACTATTTCTCTTATATACAACAGTGTTTGCAAGTTTTCAGCTAACATTCTCATTATTACGAAACAATGATCCAGAGAAGTCCTCACATATCAACAGAAATTCAATGAAAATCCCTAGCGATTTAACCCTTGCAAATACCCGACTATTGAAGAAATTGTCAACCCAACCTTTTTGCCTAGCGTCATTTCCTTCACCCTTCCGTCCCTAATAAGAGTAACCCTTGAATTCTTTGCATGCTCCCCTTACCAATTTCTATTCCTATATAAAATAAGTAACCCATGTTAAAGTTTATAATACACTAGCTGCTCGAGAAGATGTTGTTCTGCAAGAATGAGTATAACTAGCATTAATTTTTCATAAATGTATAGTAAATATGTATGTATATATGTATTCTCCATGATGTGCGTAAAAGTGTGTGAAGTCTGCCAATTCGCACTTGGGCAAAGTGGCTTACTATGGCCTAAACCTCTCTCATTGTGAGAGTACCCCGAGCCCAGCTGTGGCCAGCAGTGACAATTATGGGTTGTAATCATTATGATCTTGGCGATGTATCGCGTTCGTTTTTCTCGATATCAAATAAAGTGGTATTATGCTATTAAATGTACAAGTACCAATATTTGGCGCGGTGTTCATTCGATATAAATCAAATACGTAATACAATCGTACATTTTAGACAACGCTTTCAAATTAAATTATCCTTGGTACTAAATAGATTCTCAATACATCGCTAACACCTTGGTGTAAAACCTAAAATAATTAAACGAAAACCCTGTAGAATATATAATAAACCTATTTCTATCCAAACTGGACAACGGACGCCTGACTTGTGGTATTCATTAGCCCCCTAATACGTGTTACTTTGTTCTAATCTTCTTACAAAGCGAATTTTAAACAAGCCGAAATCGACTTAATGGTGTTAGAAAAAGAACTGAATTCCGAATAACCAAAAGTAATTATAAGTCGATTTAATAATGAAACTACGTATTTCGCCACATTGTTTCGTCGTCAGTAATATAAAGACCATTTGTTGATGTCTAAATGACGGCGAGTAGTGGTCGCGTTGGAATTTGCTACCCTACTTCAAATGCAAATGGATTGTTTGAATAATTAGTTTCTTTAGTTAATTATCTTCTCAGGCTAATTACATTTTATCATTAACATCGTAACACTGTCTCGTTCAATTCTGTCTCCTTTCGGAGAGACACGTGTAAATTGTACAACATCAAATTGCCAAATACATTTTTCACATAACGTATCGTTAAAGGGTCTTACTTCGAAATTTTCAGAAGGTAAAACGTCACTTGAAGAAATTTGCCCTGAATTTGATATGTAAATCTATCACCGCCGCTCTTAGTTTTGCCCTGAAAAATGGAGAGAAAGAACTGCCTTGGATTTCAGTATACCTACTCCAGTATAAGTAATAGCCAATAAATATCTTTAAATTAATAAATCACTAGTCAGTACACACCCACCCTGCCAGAAGTAAGACAGAAATATTAACAATCCTTTTTTTATTTGTGACCAATTATCATTAGGTGCAACATTTACACGTTTGCTGGTTTTGAATCAAAAAAATCTCAGAATTAGCTCTGATAATATCAAGGGAAGTTAGAACTCAAGAACGAATAAGATAACACCCGTTATTACTTTTCTTTCAGTTATCATTCTCGTCATGTCCCCGAGCAGATGATACAGTAATTAATAAGTGAAGTAGGAAAAAGTGTGTGTCCACTAATGCTGGTCACGTAGTTAAACTTGATGAAAATCATAGCCACGTTTTTGATAATGATAGAATAACGAATGCCGGCGAAAAGCCAATTAGTTAAATGATAATTTTTAATTTTTCATAAAAGTATCACCTGCTCATACTGTATCGATCGCGTTGCTAAGGAAAACAAAAGATTAAAACCTACACGCTGGATCTTCATAAATCATTATGTAAATCGGTTCGGAACTACGACTATTGTGTAGGTATACGGTAGGTATACGGTACGCGTCGGTCCGGGGCCCGAATTGCGTAAATTAATCAAACGCACACAAATATACCCATTGCCATCTTCACCCACACTTTATTCGGCGTTTTCGCCAACTAACATTGTACGAAGAGACAAAATAACTAGAAATGTTAACTTATTCCCATAAAATTAAAATAATACAGAAGAAAGAAAAAATATGCGAGGATTCACATTGCATGTTTACATACAGATATATGTTACATAATAATATAGTTGTTCCAGGAAGTATATGTGGAGAATGACGGCACTCAGATTTTACCATTGTACTGTACTATCCACTGGCAATTGCTATAAATTTTCAATCAAAAAAATACTGAAATAAATGAACGCTAGGTTTTAATCAATTAATTTAATATATTTTGTAGTAAGTTAGATTGTTAATTTTGCCCAAATGCCCGTTAACGTAATGTAGACAGAGATTGACAGGCAACTAACTAGAACTTTGAAACTTTGAAAATATTAAAGTTAACATAACTTTATTATGAACATAACATTCGTTATATCAATCAGTAAGTACTGGATCAAACAAGACAAATCTATCAACCCGGATCTAGTAATATTTAAATCTACGTTCGAACCCACTCACACACACACACACACACACCAAAGATAAGGATAATGAGGCCGGGAGTCACAATTAGAGAGGGAAGTGCGTCCAGATGATCTTGGAGTCATCGAGGTGGGTACACCCTCCCGTGGGTCGGCTGTAGATAACATTATCCATATAGGATCGGTAAATTGTTCGGCAGCCATCTGTGTCGGCGGTTTGGAAATGCCGAAGATTTATCTTTGAAGTAGAAAATATAAGAAGAACTGAATGACAATACATTCGTCTTTTCTACCATCATCTTTGTTTTTAATAATAATGTTATGAAGTTATGTTGTAGTAGAAAACAACTTTGGTATTACAAAATTTATTAATTATTTAGTAATTTACTTTACACTTATTTAACTTTAGGCTTTATTCTTCAGATGTATCTTTTGTTTGCGATTCGAACATTTGCATCCTGGGAAAATAAATATTTACTTATATAAAATATATAAAATGAGAATATCCGTTAACAGACAGAGGAAGAATTGGAATCGAAGTGAACTTCTGACTGTACTTAACTGGTTATTGCGTAATTATTAGTATTAGTATTATCTAATTTATACAGTTTTAATTAATCTTTTTTTTTTCAATTTTTTTATTATTATCAATGAAGTTTGTTAATTGCTACCAAATAAAATAAAATAAAAAAAGTCAGTTGACCAACAGTGGAGAAAAAGGGATACAAAGGTTTTTTGTTACGTATTAATGTACAGATAATATGTATTAATATAACAATCGTGCAACCCTCCCACGCTTGGCACCGGTGCATTTTCTAGGGGAGAAAATAAGTAATTTGAGCAATTTCAAATAGTTTACGGGGTTTTCAAAAAAAAATTATCACTCAAACCTTTTCGTAACAATTAATAATACAATAAATAAATGAGCCAAATCGATCAAGTCGTTCTCCAATAATGATTTTTATATACGCGGCATGTTTATAAATTGATTTTTATTTATTAATAGCAAACTGCCCTACCTTCACTTCGGAAAAACTACTCCTTACCCTAAGAAATAGTACCAACAATATTAAATTAGTTTATAACTTTTTTATTTATGGACGGATTTACATGAAACGTAGTTTAAATATTAAGTGACGCTTACTATTCATATACTTACTTATACATTAGTGAAAACCGTAACGAAATCGGTTAAGCCATTTTTGAGATTAGCGCGAACAAACGCACAGACAAACAGACAAAAATTCAAACAACTGTTGTTTTAGGTTCTATTGCGTTACCAAATAAAGGCCCCTAATAATATTTTTTCTCATATATCCATCTTGTACAGAAATCGATCAGTTAGAATTTTATTGTGTATAGATATGAAACTTCTAGCACAGACAATAAAAGAAATAAATAACCTTTCATTAATGCTGTTTCTGTTTGTATTATACTAAATATGTAATACTACTATACTAAACATATATTGTATATCAATAAGCAAATAGTTTTTCACGTTATGAAAATTTTAGACTTAGACATGATGACAAATAAAGAAAGAAATGTTTGATAATTGTTTGGATACATGCTCATTATACTAGGTATTACCTACCTGTTACTGGTACTGGGGATGTTATGGATATGATATTTTGGATCTGAAACTGAAAACGGATGTATGAATAATATTACACCGGTTTCGGTAACGTTTACTGATATTAATAAATTATTTCGTATATCCAATAGTTTCATTTACGGTTACGGAGCTTTATAACATCCCTGTTTGGTACTATAACGGGGTTGAATCTGAAAATTGTTTTTTTAATTTTTATGTTGGTAGACTTATCGATATAGAGAGCAAAACATTTTTTTTACTTTGTCTGTACTTACTTGGCATTACTGTGGCAGATTATGGATCATAAACTGGGATATTTTGTATACTGGGAAATGGATCTGTTCCCGCGGAGTAGGAAATCAAATTTAAGCTGTACATTCTATTAAAAGGGCAGTGAATAAAATGTCGACTGCCTAGGTACAGCTAATATAATAAATTAATAAATAAATTAATATGTTTCTAATTAACAAAACTAGAAAAACCTATTGCTAAACAACGCGGGTGTTATTTGTAAACTTCTCATGATCAATTCTATACTACTTCGTTTAGTGAACTGAGATACGCTCTTTGGATCGGCACCCAAAAACAGAACTACATAGTATACTATATACATAACGTAAATAAACAACTAATGCAACACTATTTTATCATCAAAGCGTTAATTTACCAAACTCACCCAACCCCACTACACCGTCATTATAATTCCAAATTGCAAAAGTTGCTAGTAATTAATCTGCTTCTAAATCCACCAAACTTCGTTCATAAAACTGAACTAGAAAACTAAACTTTCTAAATGCAAAAGCCAATGCAGTTTGAAACGAGTTCCCTTGCAGCGGCATTTTACCCGACCGCACGCAGCGCAGCTTCGCTTGTTTTCTTACTTCATAGGACTTTTCCAACTCATTTGAATTCAAAAGCAGATACGCCGATGCGCAGATACGGCAGCGCAACGTACCTTTGTGGTTCCTATAGTCTAGAAAGTTCTAGAGCTCTAGTTCCGCTAGAGTGGCAGCAGTTACCAACTTTCCTAGAAGTTGGCGTAATGTTGCGGCAAAAAGCGCGTTCACGCTGGGTTTAACAATTACCTAAGCAACGCAAAGTTTTGCACGTAGTTCCCTGTTTGTTCCGTTTTGAATACAGCTTGTAATTTACAATGTAGATAGAAGATATGTTATTTCAACGAACCTCATGTAGCCTTTGTTAAACAAATCATCGGAGTGGTTTGGTGGAATCTGCTTGATAGTTTCGCTGTGAAACAAGTTGTTTCAATTCAACCTTATTTCGGTTTTAAGAGTGTCCGAACTATTCATTACGAAAATTAAATGAGACTGAGATTATTACTAAAATTTATTTTTGGAAATCATACCGTTATATTTATATGGCAATGAAATATGTGATATAAATAAATTTAATAAATGCACAGCTTAGCTTAGCTTATCTTACACTTGTAAATGTTTTCAACTCAGTACAGGTTCAAAAATGCAGCGTAAAATTTAAAACAAAACATATATTGTACATAACATTATTTTAATTTATTATTTTAACACAATAACTTAGCTGTTATAGTCTTATCTATTAGGTACCTCTTTGAAATAATTATTTTGATGTGAGTTTAAAAATTTTAGACCGCAAGCATCATAAACGTTAAATTTATATTTTCATTGAAAACTATTATTGTATTTTAAAACGCAACGTGTTATAGCACTATATTATAATAAAGATTATTATTGACGTAAACAGAAATTCTAATGAAAGTTTGCTCGAAGTAAATCGTTATTCGCGTTATCCAAGGACGATTTAAACTGTCGGAATATACTATGTTTTCAATTACTGGAGGCTCGCGAAATATTCGCTGTGTATAGGGTTGTCACAGTTGGTACGAATTGTGAAGGAAAATATGTTAAGGTGGTACCAATCAGAAGGTAAATAAATAAATGAACACTTATGTACTCACACCCGCTCAAATAAACATGACCCGAGAACAAATATGAGTCCCATACATCTGCTGCCGAGAATTAAACCCAATACCTTGTATCTACCGAGGCAGGTTAACTAACAACTGTAGAGTGCTGATAAAAAAATCTACAAGCCGGTGAAAGAAAATTTGTAAGAAAAGATGTAACGAAAGAAAAATTAATGAGTACACCAAGGGCTTTAAGTAAAAAAAGCTATAGAATAAAAGGTGTATTCATATAGCAGTAATTTCAGAGGTAAAAAAATAAACAGAAAAGGTCAAAAAGAAATATGAACAAACAAATCAAGTTAAAATGCTTTATAATTAAATAAAATTCGAAACTTTCCAGTATCATACTATGTACTATAATAATAATAATAATAATAATTAAAATCCATACAAATTGAGCTATAAATGTTCGCGTTATTTGAAATAATGGAAATTGAAGACATCTGTTATTCAACATTTCATACAAATAAATGCATGTAAAGTTGTAATCTGCCTTGCGATATATACGCCTGTGTAAAAATAGAAATACTTAACTAGAAATTCTGAGTAATTTTGTAACTTGCCAAGTGGCAACCCTATTTAGTGCGCGTTGCTAGCATACCCTTTCCCGCCATCCAGCATCGTCTCTCGCACCATTCGCTAACCAATGCACCTTCCACCTTTAGCCCTCACAACCTCGCGATTCAATGTAATATTTTGGGTGAATTTATTATATTAGATTAAATATGATTATGTTAGATTTTGTATAATAATTATTGGGCACGCTATGCTGGACAAAATTTGATCGAATTCTAGTTTAGCTATGAGCCACCGTATTGACGTAAGAAATATATAGGGTGTTTACTATCTTATATGGCCACTGCGCTCAGAAATGACACAATGTTAACTAAATTTAATATAGACTTGTATAAATAAATATATATATTCAATCATGTTTTTGAATCGTCGCTTGAAACAACAATAAGTTACAGCTTGTGTTTATACATATTTGAGTACAATTAGGATTATCGATCTTTCCCATGTCAATAACATAGTCATAAAATAATCAAATTGTAATTAGTATTGATACACAAAAAAAATTGAATATAATAACAGTATTCGTGCATCATTTTACTGTAAAATTCTACAATTCTTATTATTGTTGTAGCTTACTTTCTCTTTAGGCAAAAATAAAAACCTACTCTGAGAACTTCGCCTGAAAAATCTCAAGTATGCAGGTTTCCTCGCAATATTTTCCTAAGAAAATTATAATTAATATCGATTACATGCATAACTACATATTATTAGAATACTAAAATCCTCTTAGCACGTCATATCAATTATTTTTATTGTAAGTTTTGTTAAAATAATAGAAACGGTACTACCTACTACTAGTACTAACGGTACAGATTACTATGGTAATACAATAAGATAAAGAACAAAATGGCCGCGTTGTGTATCTACAATGGCATGCGGAGATTATCTAAAAGAGAAATTAATTTGTAAAGTTAGATGACTACACGACAGCTAAACGTTATTTATCTTACATGATATTATTTGTATTTTTACGTCGCAATTGCTATGTAATTATTAATACTAGTGTTGCCTTAAGAGCTTTTTAATATCAGGAATCAGGCCGCTCTTCGCTTTGTTTGCAGCTTATTAAGAGTTAAAAATATCGTAACCACACGTTGAAGTAAGACGTTAATGTAACTCTTAAAACACCACTCAGAATTTCATTGTTTTAATTAGTCTAACTGCAAAAAAAACTTCAGTTAAGAAAGTCATTTTTTATCGAAGGGTTTCCAGTATATTGCAAAATTGCTTTCACCAAGGAATTTTCAAGAATACTCAATATGAAATGAAATTACCTTTACCCTAACGTTTGTCCTATTAATTATTCTCACAAAGTTTTATTCACAGACTTTTTAAACATCAAACAAAAGCGGCTTCGTGAGAAATTCACAAGAAATAATTAAAACACATCTAACTTTAGTAAAAAAGGAAGATCTTAGTTTGCTATAACGACGAATTTATTGTTAAATGGTATGAAATGACTCGATTATTCGTACCACATTTTATAGGAAGGCTCTAATTTACAATATGCTGTAACTTAAGATTACAATCTATCGCGCTGCCCAAATCTGGGTTGGTGACATAAACCTAAATTAAAAACGTCATGGAGGACTATCACTTGTGTTGGGTTTCCCCAATCTCCTGCGTCACTAAAGCTCACACTTTCTCATAAATATTTCAATATTCAAATTCCCTACGAATTATTATTTCTCACGGAGACGCACAACGATTGCCTTCGACCCTTCTCTCCATCTTAATTCGGGTTCAGTGACCGAACCCCCACGAGTAATGCCCAAAGGGTCAGAAAGATTCACTAATACAGAGAAATTAAGAAGACCCTTCCGATTGCCTCCCTCGCTGGACACTGCAAACGGAACGAATTCTGCAAATGGCCGAAAGCACCATAAGATCCCTCTTTGTTGCTTTAATTTCACATTTCTTTCAGGACATTAATAAGGGTCCAGACATTTTAATTCAGTAGGTATGTTATACGTTTTATATAATTTACGTTCAAGTATTTTTTCGTCATCAGTGACTTTGAAAGGTAAATGAAGTCTTTCGATAACTTTAACTTTCTAAGAATTTCTTGAAGAAAATTTATTTTTTTGAGTATATATTGGAGCGAGTAACTGCTTCAGTTCTAATGATTTGAAAATCTTTCTACCAATCGGGGGATTTGGATTTGATCTTTCTGCACCCATACCTAATTTTAGAAGTTATGCTTAAATTACTTTGGTAACGGAAGGTATCGAGAAGACAGCTGCATGTCTAATCGTCCTTCATAATATTATTATAAGTAAGTGAAGTCTGGTAGTTGGTCAGTATGGTTGTCTCTGGTTTTAACCTTCTCTTTAAAGAGTTAACTTTCTAATTATCATATTTATTTTCCTAAATCGAGAGGTACCTACGAGTGGGCATAAAATACACTTCACATAAAATTTATTTGAAATTAATTTAGATTAAATTAGATAATTTCGTAATTAATTTGGTTGTTTTTAATAGCTTTCGCGAAAATTATGCGTTATATAGAATATTGAAATTTGTTACAGCATCATTAAAACCCTTTAGGCGTAGCTATATTACAACATAGTTGGCAGCCGCGCTTGTTGATGAAATATGAAAATAATTATAAAATTTAGTCTTGTATTATCGAGCAACTTCACTAATATAAAAACTTTAATGACAATGAGTCACTCAAGTAATAGTAGTAGGGATTCGCTTAATCGCATTAAGTATAAAAAGAAAGTACATGAGGAGATGACGAAAATTATGGGTGTTATTTGTTGTAACGACAAATGATAATGGTAAATCTAAGACAAGACATAATACACACTAAAACTAAATACTCAGATAATGCCAAGAGAATCAATCTAAAAACAATTGTAAAATTATATTTAAAATATGAAATTCATATCGAACGTATCGTGACGAATTAAATCACGTACTATGTCAGGAGACCGGTCTGAAGGTTTGCTGGATTCTGGAGTAAAAATACACTTACATACATTCACTTACTCGTTTGGTGAAGAAACCATACCGTTGACCATTTGGAAATGAAAACTTAAAATACATATAGCGATGGTTTGAACTGGTGAACTATTAAATTCTTCTGAAGTATTACTTATTGCTTCTGCAATAATAAGACAACATCATGTAGATCACGATCGAAATGGATTGCATAAGCAATTCAGCGTTCTTTTATGGGGCTTGGAGTTCGGTTTTACAATAAGGTTCCAAAGTTGATACGTCAGTTACATATTGGAACTTTTAAGCTATGCGTTAAAGCGCAGCTTATAGGTAATGGATATTATGGTAAAGATAAATATATTAAGGACAAGGATGCCCGAAAATAACAGTGCCGAGACCATTTCCGCGCAGGTAAAAATTTATTTTGTAATTGCCTTATCTTGTTTTAAAAGATGTGGTGAGGAGTTCGATCGCCGTTTCTTTTCCTCAATGTCAAAACACCTTTTCAAAACGTTAGTAGAAGCAAAAAATGATGTGCGTAAGTGTATTTACAAAACACCTTAATTATTAAATGATTTTCAATTTGAATTTATATTACTTTTGGTTTGTTTGAGTGTGTAATATCTACTTCATATTCCCATCATAGAAATAAGATTAGATGTGAAGCATATATTTTTCTCTATGTAGTTATAGCAATGTTGGTATAGCAACTTGAAACTAATTAAATTCCAAACTTAGTCCATTTACGTTGCTGGTTGTTATTTGTGAGGGAAACAAAGACCCTCCCTTACTATCGGTTTGTTTGCTTTTGTAACTAAAATTAGTTTTCTGCGCGACCCTTCTCGCAATGAAATTATACCTCCCCTGGCCCTGAGTAGCAGACGAATAACGTGTTCAGTTATAATTCATGATAACATTCACTCAGCCAAAGGTTCTTAATGTTGCACGATAATTGATTTTTATGAAGGAGTATTAGTACAATGTAGTTTCAAAATTAAAACTTTACTGAAAATTTCATGATTAAGTAGCTACATTAGCATTTATGAATATTATTTATTTATATAAAATGAATAGATTAATCAATAAAAAATGTGCTTGCGATGTGCTGAAAATTAATGGATTAGACACAGGTCAGTTTAATGGCTAATATAATATATACCTACGCTATATACGCGGGAGTAAAATTGAGTAAAAACCACGCTCACATTTAAAGTTTAAATTAAATTTGTTTTCTGAAAAGAGGTACTGTTGGTTGGTGTGAAAAGTAAGGGGCTACATCCGTCCTTGACTCCAAGCCAACCTCCTCTGCTTGTGGTACACCCCGCTGAAATCTAATGAGGCACTGGAGAATGGTCCTTCCCGTTGGAGCCAAATGGTCTCTTCACCACTCATTAAATACAGACGGTGGTGAATGGTGGTAGGACCCTTTAACCGCAGAGACATCATCCTTCTTCTAGAATCTACTGTGAACTGCCTAAATGTCTCTTAGTTCCATCTTGGTCGACGTCGCGTCTGGAATGGCTTAAGTTTATCGCATGTCCACGAGTGGCGGACAACGCTTGGTGATCATCCCGGTGGCCAGTCTGCTCGTTCGTTGATTATTTATTAAAAAAAACCCTCATGTAAACTGTGTTCCATGAAAACCTATTGACATTTTTTTCAAGAATCTCTAAATGATTTGTATCTGTATTGAAGACAGTGGTATATTGACAACTATTATGAATACGTAGAAATATTACAGTTTAATTATTATTTGCACAGATGCGCTCTTTTTAATTAATGACTTACCTACTGTAGTGACTCAAATATGCCACCTCAAATAAACATTACATAATATGTTATGTAGATAACAATTTTCATATATATGATTCATTGAAATCTTTGTAGTATCAGTTATTACTATTTAGTGAAGTTTGTAGGATCATTGAGGATAATTTCTTGTTTACCACAGATGTATAAAACGTAAAATATAGAAAGCTTTCTTCCAATTGAATTCACTGTTTCTAAAAAGTATATATATAAAACTGATAACTGAATGCGTTGGCTATTTTCGTTTACTTTCAAGAAACAAACCGACTATAATTTTATTTAGTTAAGAAAATGAGAAACGAGAGTGGGAATGAGAAAAATGAGAAAACACAAAGCGAGACGGTGGCACTCGTCGACTTGCATGTAGACTGCTTCTTACTGCCTTTTGGTGAAAAATTACTGCTCGCTTCTACTTTACAATTTCATTAAAACGCTCATAGCACTCTAAATATATTTTTTATTTAACTAGCATATAATGTCGATCCTCTAAAGACAAAACAAATACGGTTTTTTGTCGTTTAGCACATAACAAACCTGATAATTTATTTATGTCAATTCAAATCAACTTAGTCGAGCCATACATTTTTCAGATTATACGAATAACGAACAATCGCCCTACATTTTGCGCGCCGCAACCTTCATTACTTACTGACGAGCGGGATAAAAGTTTCCCAATTAAGACTGCCATCGAGTAACGACCGATACCACTATGATTTGGGAATTAATTTTATTACACACGTAAAAAACTACAACTTATAAATACGCAGTTCCATAAGCTCTATTGCGTCTGTTACCGATTTTGTAATATTCTAAACTCGAATTGAAGTAGTATCGGAATGAAATTAAAGTGGTATCTATATATAAAATGTAAGTCGTATCTATATATAAAATGTAAGTCGTATTTAACCATTTTATTTTATTATTTTATTTTATTTTTTGGCTCAGGACCGGTCAGAGTGGCGCAAGATAGGGGAGGCCTATGTCCAGCAGTGGACCTCCAAAGGCTGATGGATAGATGATGGATGAACCATTTTATTTATTTTTTTACCATGAAACAACCATATTCGTACTTATAGGAACACATATGTAACGTACTGGTAAGTAGTAAAATGTTTTATTGTACATTTTTGGGAAAATGTATTTTCATCCGATTACGTTAATATTAACGAAACTTACATAAAATTTATATTTTTATACTATTGGTATAGTCTGAAAACCGCGTAATCATCAAACATGATAACGCCGCCTCTGAAGGTTACAACTGAATTAATTTTATTAATAAATTAATTTTCTATCACCTTGTCACCCATCTAACTCTCGACCGTTCTCACTACCGTCTTACTATTTACTTACTTAAAACAAGCGTAAGCTAGCTAAGAGCAATCACCTAGTGACTATAAATACGTAGAATATAGTACAGTGACTGCACTGAGTCGACTCAAGTAACCTTCGTCACTGCTTGCCGGCGGGTGGAGCTAAACTTTTCCAATTATCAACTTCGTCAAGTGACCCCACCTCCCTCGTCGGCCAGCGGCACAAAGAAGTTTTAATTGCACGCCTACGTTTCAGCAATCACCACGAATGAGCACTATTTAGATTGCACTGCACCTACGTAACGTATGTAACGTAGTTCTGATAACGTTTCTTATGTATTTGACGTTTTCTTACGACGTTCGTTAAATAAACTTTTCAGTTTAATGGCCGTTATTGTAAGGGTTTAATATTCGGACATTTTTTACTATTTGATTTTGCCGAATATATGTACTATATTCGTTAGTGTTGAAATAATAAAAAAAAGCTATATTCAAAAATATCACTGACCATTTTTACACGATGAACACAGCTATGTTTCGAATACTATTAAAAATGTAAACTATCATAGGTAATACTGTACGGGGTTCTTGAATCTTTGGATTGAATCCTGCCCTCCAGCTTGTTGTGTATAAACGAGGCAATGCCATTAGATTTTTTCTATTAGAAGTTATGGGCTATACACCGACCATAGCACCCCTCTTCCCTAAGGGGATCGCGTTCGATGAAGATTTAGAGTCCGTATGACCTAAATCAACCTTGGGTGGTGTTTAGTGAGTAGGCCCGTAAGTTTATCGTTCACCACCTCCCTTCCGTGCATCTCCGGAGGTAAGCCCTTTTTTCTTTGTCTGGGCGCAAAAAAAAAAAATACCGACCAACTTAAATCTAAAGGTACCAGCTTCTCACGCATGATGACAATTTTTAACCTGCAGTCACCAACCCCCAAAAAATCAATTGTAAAATGTTTTAACGTGCGTACTGATTCCTTATTGTCTAGCATCGCATTGTAAGGGGTCGCTTCACAGAACGGCGTAACCATTTGATTCACATTTAGATGTACGAGTATATGAAAACATCCTCTCAAAGGCAAGCTGGTGGTTTTGTAGATTAAGTAAAGCTTATACATAATAAATTGTGATCACATATTTAGTCTGTCCGTGATGCTTATTACAGTCTGAAACCAAACCCTAAACTTCGAGCAGAGGTACGAATAAACACGATCTCCGTAAGAGTCATAGCATACTCTTGCATGGTACAATTGTATACACAAACCATAGTTCACCGATGAACAGGAGTGCAAAGGAATTGTTACTCAATAGATACCATTATTGGAAGAAATCACATTTGGCAGAAATAATGCTATAAGTAATATATGTCGATCAAATATGCCAGAACCGAATACCTTTTATGAATATTTTTTGGATTCATGAACCATGGTATCAGAGTGTTAAGAATTAATTTATAAAACTCAATGTTTACGCATCCTTCTTTCATCTTAGTAACAAATAATAGGTTTAGAATGTACGTAAAATCGTAGCCTAGATGTTGAGGCCATATTCATAGTTATTAAAAGCCACTTTAGTTCCCTTAAGACAATAGAGACGCTCCAATAGGCATCGTCGGAGGAACAAAGGACCCAGTAATGAATAGAATACATAATTAAATCACTATAACTACAACAAGCCCCGTCCTTCTCTGTTTAGACAAGAATAATAGAGACGGGTGTTCTTGATAGATATGACTATAGTTAGGCCTCAATTGAAATTGAGAGACTTCGAATGCATTGGACGGCATTATGTAACATGATAAGACGGAGAATAGGTGCTTTTCTGTTCAGTAAGCTACAGTTTACTCTGTATTTATACCAATAAAATGAGTTATTTTTTTTATGTTTTCTTTATAGTACCTATTATTATTGTGATAATAATAGGTACTAAAAAGCGCCTTTTTGAGAACATATTGTTAATCGTTGTTGCTATAAAACAAGGACATAAAAATATGTTTGAAGAAGTGCTTATGTGACGTATTTTCGGTATCGAAACGTCCAGAAGCACAAACGAAGAGGCTGCTAGGTCCTAAAATATTAACTATAGACCATGACTATGAATTTTGCATTTCACGGCGTTATAATTTATTCAAAATTTCAAATTCCCAGTAATTACGCTTAATTATTTAAATTACTGATTAAAAATGTATTGTTTATTAAAGCAAGTCAAACTACACAACGTATATCGTCAGAATGGAGCACGATTACTTGATCAAATACAACATTTTGTAAGCATGTTTCAGCTGTTTATCTGTAAGTGGAACAGTAGTAACTTATTTTGTACCGTCAAATTGTTTACTCAACACAAATAAAGTTATTTAACCATTGTTTGTACGACCTAGCGTTTAATTTCGCGCTGTTTGTCCGCTGACAAAAGGAAACTCAAATATGTCTGTAGTAAACCGTGCCTATCCACCTGTGTTCATATCTATAACAGATGACGTAAAACTGGGCTTAGTACAATTTTATGATCTTTACTGAGAATTCTCAATTTGTTTATTCGCCTACCTAATAAATGCTCAGGACGTCAATGATTCTGAAAACGAATTCCTTGTTTTAATGATTAAAAATGAAAATATTTCAAAATTAATAAGTTTATAGTCATATTTCTAAAAGTCAAACAATTCTTCTTTGAATTTCTCATCGAGTGACATATGAAACACACATAAATATAAATACACATATGTATTTCATGTATTTGGATTCTGCGGTATTACAATTTAAGCAACTTTCCTTTATGGGATCAGTAACTTTCGACTAATTCATTACGATAAATTTACCTCGCCCTCGTTAAACTAAGGTCCCAAACTACCAAATTAATTATAAAACACGTCAAAACAAGGCATAAACTTCGAGCGACCCATCTGAGACGCGCACAAAGGGCGCCCTTAATTCGGGACAGGCCCAACCCTTATCGCAAAGTAAAATCTCCCCACCATCGATCTTAAGTAGGGTGACTTATCCCCCCTAAAGGGGAGGGATGAAAGAAATAGCGAGGGTGGTTTTAGATTGTTTTAGGGAAGCAAGCCCGTTGCTTTGCAAGATTAGAAGGGTTAGTTTTCGCTCGTCACGTTCATTTGAAAATGTTTATAAGGGATTTAGCAAATTCGCCAATATTCGTGCGAGAGCGTGCCACGGATTAAAGTCTTTTATAGCAATGTTTAGAGTAGAAATTAATTTAATGGCACTGCTCGCGTGGACGAGATGGAAAGATAGTAGGATACTGATCTATATAAGATCTATATTGAACACCTATAGCTGTAGAGCAGCTAAAACATACAGTATTGTGATAGGACAAAATGTTTGTACTCGTACGACAGTACTGCAGCGGCTGTCCTTTCATATACATAAGCGGAAAAGCCTTGCTTGCATTGTATTTTGCCACATAATATCTATACACATAGCTAAATATAATACGTGTCACAGATAAGGAGGCTAGTAATACACAACCCTACGTAATGTAGGTTGAACCGAATTTTACACCACATTTATCGGCGTCATATGATTAAAATATCATTAAAAAACCATCACTAAAATATAACTTTAATTGAATACATACTAGGTGATTTCTTTGATATAAATTTGTAAATATTTGTAACAGGTACACATAAGATTTGTATAAATTCAAGAAGCACTAAAAATTTTACCAAATCAAAAAATACAATGACATAATGTGACGACTCCATAGTCCAATTGTTAGTGACCATGCGAAGGGTTTCGATTTCGATTCCCAGGCACACATGTATTAACTGACTTCAAAAAATGAAAAAGTTCTCAGTTCGTTTATTTCTTTTATGTTTGTTACATCAGAACATCGTCATTTATTAATCGATTTGGAAAATTCCCTTTTTGTTATACCACCCATACTTCCCTTTTGGTCCCATTTAAATTTAAAGAAAAAACATCACCCTTAAAGACACAAAATAGGAGATGAAACTAATAAATTCACCTTCTTCAAATTTAAGTCGGTTTTATTTGTTAAAATATTTACTGGTGGGACAGATAAATGTTTGTTCGCCGGTCCTGGGTATTTGTGATGTCATATTGGTATAACGTCTATGTCCCCCACAAAACAGGGAATCCTTAGTGCGAAATTGTCAGTGTGTGAACGTTTATTATAAAAAAAGCTTTAATATAACCGTAAAATTTGTAGGTTTACCGACGTATTCTTACTAATCAATGAAATAAATCAGTTTAATCGTGTTTTACAAAAAATCGACATTCGTATTTGAATCGTGGAGATTAAAACAAAATTGCTAAGCGAGTCACGACTCCAGTACGTATGAAAATTGTCCAATATACTCGGGCGTCATCTTAGTGTGGGTGGACGAGGAGGTGGGGACCGGGAGCTTTTATTATAGGTCCGTCGGTTTGCGGGGGACGCACTTCTTACAGCCCGAGGGCTGCCATTTTGAGATACTTAGTTCGCTTAAAACTTTTTTCTAATTTGCATGGATTATAACGGTAAAATGGTATATGTTACAATTACATGACACAATTATTTACAATTTTACATGTATTTTTTTATTTATTGTATATTATATGTATGCAAAATTTGTACCTCCCACGGCACTACTAATTCCTTTTCGGAAATTTCATCCAGTAGGCCCAAAAAGTAGAAATTAGATAATGCGCGGCAAATTTAGTGTGTAACTTAATAAGAATATATATATGAAACACAAAGATGATATATATTTATAAACTATTATATATACTATATAACATAATTTTAAAAGCATATAATAATACATATTATTTTTTTTTATGTTAATAGCCGACAAACGAGCTGACGAGTCACCTGATGGTAAGTAATCACCGTCGCCCATGGATATTAGCAAGACCAAAGGTATCACTGATGCGTTGTCGGCCAGGAAATGAGAAGTAGGTTAGAAAGCAAGTACTGGCTCTCAAGCCCCCAGCCGGCACACGACGAGTCGTATGGCGGCTGACTCGAGCAGGAGGGTGGTAGCTAGCCAGGCAGGCTTCACGGAAAGATAATAATATTAATAGCTTCACTATTAATACTGATAATATAATTCAGTAATAATATTAATACTGATAATATAATTCATACGCGAAGCTCTACCACCAAGCAAGCTGACTTCTGTCGCCTCTTACGACACCCTGTTCGGCCAGCATGGAATTGAGCATAGTATTCTAAGCCGGCCCAATACGGCTGAATAAAAATTATATCAGTGCACCTGCCTTCGTTGACTCATTTGTTTTTATCGATAATGGCGTTGCGCCCACGCAACATGCTCACGCCCTAGCCGGCTTATCTATTATGACCCAAATTGCATGGAGAAAAAAATTATACTATAGTCTACAAACGAGTAGCTGAAAGTATTAGCATACCTGTATTAGATTTTTTATTATGTTAATTTTGTTTCGAAAGTAACGTTTTGAATGTCTTTATAAATGTCAAAAGCTTCATCTTTCCATTAAACGTAAACCTATATATACTATACTATATAAATCTGAAGTGCCTGCCTGTCTATACATTCAATTTTTTTGTCAAATTTCATAATATGTATTCGATTTATGAATCACTGTCATCAATTTGACAATTTTGAAAATGTTTATCAGTCTGTCTGTCTGTAAGCCCCGATATAACTCAAGAACGCCTTCACGGATCTTAATGAAAACTGGTATGTAAGGAGAACACACAATTACGCAAATGATAGGTTAAAATATAAGTAAATCTATTTATGTATAATCAAGGCAAAAACATAACATGTTGAATAGCCATGTATATATAATTAATTGTTTAACCCTAACGAAGTCGGAAGGGGTCTCTAGTTATAAATAAAATTAAACGCTTGCAATATTGAATTTGGCGAAGTTTACGATAGCTCACCGTGTCATAAAATTCAGTTTTTAACTCCAAACAGAATATCATTTATAGTACACTGTATAGACCGGTAATTTCATCGTTAAATTTCAGGAGAGCAAACTCACAGCCCTGGCCTGCGTCTAGTGCGTAAACAGAACGCCTCCCCATTCGGGCAAGAAATTACATACTTTAATCTTATCGTCGGAGTAAAATAGAATATTAAATCGAGCTGTCGCCGACGAATGGACGCCCGACCGTACTAAACAGAGGATGGAACGGGATAAACTCATTCGATCTGACGGGACTCATTGCGGGGAAGAATGTCTTTTCAACCCTACGGGTTTTTGAATCGAGGCTTAGCTTTTCTTTGATCATAGCTCGACTTAACGATTGTCGGAGATGGCAATAGCTGGTCACATTTATTACATTTGAAAGTCTCTGATTCTGAATTCTGAATTACACACTATGTAGGCGACACGTTACCTTTTTCACATACGATGTACATATATGATAAATGACAGCCTTAGCTATTTTTAGCCGTTAAATTGATACTTAGTTGCTTTCTAATACAGCTTAAAAGCAATGTTATGATTATTATTCAATGAGTTATGTATTTTTACGACTGCAGTAAAACGCAAATTTGCTTTAAGATTTACGTATAACATTGCAATGAATCTTTAAAATCTTTTACATTACACCACACGAATCGCATATAAGAAAGATTTGATATGATTGTTCTGTTACGGAAACTAAATTTATGTACGTATTTCCAATACGTAAGGTGCATATGCTGTCGATATGCAAATAAATTATAAATATTATACTCTTTAACTGATTGACTTTGAAATATACATAGTAACTTTTCTAGGGTTTTGTAATTTTCATGTTATAACTATTAATTAATTGTAATTCTAGTAATATTAGATATTTCTCTGACATATCCGTGGGCAAGAAGTTCCGATATATGTAGATATGTATTTCGACAGCTAATGTATAATTTTAAAAATATGTATTATTATCTTCATGGCATATGCATGTCGTGGTCTAGGTGTCAGCAGTCGGTGTACAAATATGAGCAAAATATACCAATTTGCTGTCTCTAACTCCTTTCAAACTTTAAGTTAAATGTGTCCGCGGTACTTTTATAACCAAGAGCGCGTACCCCCATTATATTACAAAAGCTTCCTAAACATTCACGAGAGAATCGCACACAGGCTCACCGATCCGTATCTTGGAGGGTCGGCGTGGCACAAATATATCTAAGTGCCGGGGGTCCGTCCAGTTTCTCCTTTCCTTATCCTTTCCCCCTTTCGCCACTATGTCCCCCCGTCTCATCCCCATAAACACGGCTAAATATTGGAGTAAAATTGTTAAATTTGGTAGCACTCCTGTTCCTAGTCCGGTGTCAATTTGTTAAGATAACATTGGTACAGATCCGCTGAACGTTATTTACGATTTGGGAATTAATTAAGAGAATAGTAATTAGAACATGAGATAGACGGTATGATTTCCTTTAATATTTGCCTCCACACTTGGTTTTTCGACTTTATTGTTTAATTGTTGATTTTGGATTGAGATATTTTGAACATCCTCAGAAATATTGTTATAAATTTTATCATTAGTTTACATTTCAATTATTTATTAACTGTTATATATAATAATGATATTGAAGATATATTTTTTTTAAATTCTAACAACTATTTATTATTCTTGAGCGATATCTTTTTTAAAAACATCAGAATATTTTTGTAAACTTCATGTACTTTGAATATTCTTGTATGTACTTCATGTACTCTCAGTTAAACTACCCAAAATATAAAGGTAATTATATATAAGGTAAATTTATTTTAATTGCAAATTAATAAGGACTGGAAATTCGAATATTAAATATTAAACTTTAGAACTAAATTGGGTGTGAAAAGACCGTTGATTCAGTTCAGTTCGGATTTATCTAAATTTATGAACATCAAACAGCGTCTATAATAGTCTCACAGAAAAAAAATCTGATCCAAAAAAATCGATAAGTCAAAAATATTCAATTACGTTTGAACATTAATATTCTAGCATCGCGGTCGTCAAGGACCGCTGGGGGGATAGTGCAGGTGGCCGCCCACCCACCTACAAAAAGGGGGGTGAGGAATCATGGCCGAAATTCATGTTTTTAGGCCTATCAGGCTTTTTAGTATGGCGTCCACGTACGCTTTGTGGAAAATTTCACGTGTTTATTTATTAACTATAGCTATGTATATTAGTTGATTAGCGTTTGATGAATCGGTCTCGTCCACAATAACGAGCTATTTGCCAATAAATAGTGATGGTCTGTTTTTAAAATTGTGGTTTTATGAAATCATCGGATTGATTGATTATTTAGGTGTTACAATGAATTACAAATGTTTACAGAAAATTTATGTAAGTACTTTACTTGTATTTATAATTTTTCGTTAATAAACTATTAAAGTGTACGCTGTTTATTACAATTGTATGCCATTTAAATTAAATTAAATAATAATTGTCCTTAAATTAAATAACGAAACACTGCCTATGGAACAATCCACGGTTTTTTTTAGGTATCGCCTTAGATAGTAAGCTTCAGTGGGGCGCCCATATATTGGTTCTAGCAAGTAAACTTAGTAGGTCTGTCTACGCTATTAGGAAGATAAGACTAATTACTGTTGTAGAGACAACTAAACTTTTTTATTTTGCCTATTTTCATAGTCTTACGGTATCCTAATGTGGGGTAAATCAGCGGACATTCATTCAATATTTATATTACAGAAAAGAGCAATTAGAGCTATATACAGATTAAAGTCGCGTGAGTCATTAAGAGAAAAATTTAAAGAAATAGGTGTACTCACAGTAGCCAGTCAGTACATATATAGTAATTTAGTATTTATTAAAAAAATATATATGTATAAGCAGAAAAGTGATACACACAATCATCAAACAAGAAATAGGCATAATTTGGTTACATCTGCATTACGTCTTCAAAAGGATCAGCGTTCCTTTATGGGGCTTGGAGTTCGTTTTTACAATAAGATTCCTAAGTCGTTACGCGAGTTGCCCATTGGAACTTTTAAGCGTCGCATTAAAACACAACTTATAGGCAAAGGATATTATAGTATAGATCAGTACATGAATGACAAGGATGCCTGGACAAAATTAGAGTCGTAATCAGTTCCGCACAGGTTTAAACTTTTGTAGTTACCATATGTTGTTTAAAAGATGTGCTGAGGAGTTTCTTTCGCCGTTTCTTCTCCTCATAGTTAAAGCACCTTTTCGAAACGGTGGTAGAAGCAAAAAATGACGTTCATAAGTGTATTTACTGAATACCTATATGATTAAATGATTTTGAATTTGAAATTGAATTTAAAATCTGTTGAAAAAGTGAATTACATAATGAACACATAGAAAAGAAAAAAATCTCTGAAACTTAAGCTTTCTAAGTACTCGTAGCCCGCACGAAGTATTTTGTAAAGCTTGTCTATTTCGCTAAAATCAGATTTTCATACCAAGTTTTCATGTCCTGATTTGGCTGAGTTAATGTTCTTATCTTGTGTTACCAATATTTATGAATGCTAAAGTCCGTGTCTGTACTATATAATTAAGTAATTATCGAATAAAATTAAAGAATCATCCAGTTATGTCTGTATTTAAATACCGCCTAATCTACACCAGCACCGCGATTGTATAGCATTCCCGCGTAGTGACGCGCCACTATTAATCATAGAAAATGACGTCGCGCATTGTGTGACTCCGCTCGACTCAAAATTGTGAAAACCTATCCCGACGCAGCGCAGGCGAACTAATAACGAGGGCGCTCACACTTCGCAAAATGCCCGCTAGGGGGGAGGGGGTACAGTCCGCCAAATAGATAAATATCATTTATCAGGTTTCTTAGCTCGCAGCGTTGTTGTTATTGTTTATAATGTAAAGAATTCCATCCATCCATTCAGGTTTTTTCATTCTGGCTACCTACCTTCCTCACTGGTATCGAAAATTAAGTGTTTTAAAGTATTTCGGTTGCACAGTTGTACAGGTAATTAATAAGAGTGTTCATAATTTCCTTTTTGCAACAACGAGTCAGGCGATAGTTATGGATTGTTGATGTTGAGAACATAATTTTTTTGATATATTTTTTTTGTTTTTTCATCCTGACTGTACATCATAGAGCTTGACGATGACTGAACGCGTGTGTGTGCGGCACGCGTGTGTGCGTTACGCGTGACGTCCTGCAACCGTCGTGATATATTGAGAACTGCGCCAAAAATCGCTACGATTTAAATTATGTAACGCAAAATTTTGGTCCATTTTACAATCTGCATGAGATGTTCCTATAGCGACTTGCCATACCTTTAGACTTTGATAAAGAGCAATACGTATGTACATCTGGGCCCAACAAATCCTAAGTATTATTATTGACTGAAGTTCTTTTAATCAATATTAGTTTTTATGAACCTAGAAAATCCATTCACTCCACAGCTTCAGCAACTTCTTAAGCATTCAGGAAAAGCTAATATGAACTTCCGAAGAAAATTTTTTGTAGCAGTTACAAAAATCACTTATTATGATCAAATGTCTAACTCACGTCTAGGGATTGGGTTTAAAGAATAATTTACCTTAGTATTTATCATAAACATCTTTACACACGTAATCTAACATCAAAATAAGTTACAGCATTTAAAGCTATAAAAGAATAACAAAAAAGTTTACTTACTAAAAATACCATTCCTATATCTGATACCTATATTCCGGTACTCATCAGTTTCTGAAACCCCGAATACAAAATATACGCGCCATTTTGAAAAAAAAAATCTTAAGTTCTGAAGATCGATGACGACTTCGCAATAGTAAAGGTGACATATTTATTTACTTTTACTGATCTGTTGACTCTGTGATGGAGAAGGAACCTCGTGATTCTAAATAAACCTCATAGTTCCCCCATGTGACCGATCACTGAAGGAGACAACAAGAGTCGGAAGTTCATCTACTACTTGAATTAAGTCAACATGGCTTAACGGCTATTACGTAATTACATTACGTAATAGTTAACTATATAACGTTTAACACCGGAATCGAGCAGCTTAATGTGCCTTCTTTATTGTTAAACTTGGACAAACAATTACATCTAACAGCAGTCTATATAAGTACTTCATTAATCAAAACTACTGTTATTTATAATTCTAAGTGCGATTTGTTTATTCCTCATATTTTTTTGTTATTTAATGGATAGTCGGTAATTATATATGTGCGTATAAATAAAAATACATATCTAATTTACATTGTGGTGAATTCAAAGCTAAAATAAATAACGCAACATTCGTTCCACTTTGCCTGCGATCTCATTTGCGGTTCTCCGAGGAACACAACGGCTATGTACCTATATTTTCGAATTTTATGCCTACCACGTACGGGCCCCTTTCCATCCATGTACGTGTGATTTTTAACCAATTTATTTAGACTCGCCTATGGACAGCGGTAACTTAGAGTCGTGAACGCCAAGGGGGGCCATGATAGCTCTAGTTAAAATGGTATTTGCGCATGTGTGTGAAAGTAGTTGAGCGATAGTGAAGGGGTAGTTCCACCCCCGTCGCGTCATCGGACTGACTATTGCGCCTGTGTTAGAGAATGAACATTTAAAATGCCCTCCCCATGACGACCACTGTACGGCCATTTTTGTTTTTTTTGGCAGTAATGATTTTATGCTTTAAAATTAAATTTTAAAACAATACAAGTTATACTGATTTTTTTACTTAAAGGGGAGAATATATTTTGTATGAAAAATTTACACGAAAAGAATATCATGATGTAGTATTTAAGAGATATTAATTTATAAGTAACTTAACTGTCTTTGCTTTGCTTCAAAACACAATATCTTTGGATATTCTCCTTGTAGCTTGGTGCTGTAAAACATTCCTGCGTTGCATTCATCTCATGAGGTGTTTTAATTCTTTTGTTAACTCCATATACTATAATGACATGGAATTATAAATAAAATATAATAAAATATAAACTGGCACCCACCCACGGTTTGCTTGGAAATAATTGATTTTTACGTTCACAAACTACTGTTTGAACTACAACCAAATCCAAAAATCCAAATAACTCACATTAATCTTACTCTCTCTTAAAATAATAAAAAGAATGTGTTGTGTTTGGTTTTGTACCATGTACCTCCCAAGTAGAAATTACGTTTTTGAAAATATATTCCATCTTGTTATGAGACTCGTAGCTATAAACTATCGTATCAAGAAAACAAATAAGTTCAAATTTACGAAGATACCTACTAGCACCCCGCTCTGGCTCGATTTCGTTTAATAATTATATGTATTATCAGATATTCCATAGGTATAAGCCATAATAAGCACTGAATAGTATAAAAAAATAATATATTCTAATTAACTTATGTTTTGTATATGATCGTAGCTCTATCCGGAACAAAGTACCTTTCAAATGGTAAAAATTACACTCCGCATATACAAACACAAAATTCGACTCTCTCTTTATAATATTAGTATATATTTATATATCTGTCTCTTTGCTGCCGGCGCCCATGTCAACAGCAGTATATATTCCATTGTTTTCTTTTTTATGTGTTACAGTTATTTATAAATGCCACCATCGCTGATATCTACTTAGACCAAAGACTGACTGGTAGAGAATGATTAGAGGTACTTCTGTGAGGTACTTATATATATATATATATACTTCGACAAAATCAATATCTTTACTCCGTAAGTAAGATCACGATGCTGCAAGCCCGTTAACATATCAAACGATGGAAGTTATTAAAAATATATAGAACAAACCTTGTTTTGCTTGAATTTTGGTAGACTTTTTAACATTTGCTTCGTTTAATTGCACAATACAACACCAGCAATAGAACCGATCAAATTAACAGTATCTTATGTTTGCACTATTTTAGTATAAATTACGAAAAAGGACATTTTCATATCAAACTTTCTTTAGTCAGATATAAGTTCCGTACAGATCAAGAGTTGTCTACAGAATACGCGCACAAATAAGGGCAACTAAGGGCAACGGTCATCTTAATTTCACACATACATTTGTATACATTAACATTAATTTCATATCATCGGGCAAGATTTATCTGTAGGGTCAGTTCAGGTGACAGGACTATACACCGGTTTCGGGTGACTTCACTGTACAGGAGATTACTTTTTTTTGCTTTTTGTATCGATAATACTTTTGTTTTCGCGTTTATTTATTTGTACATCTTAAAAGATGTTACAGGTATATATATGAGTTATACATTTATACATAAAATTAGCTCGTGTAAAATGGCGAAGTCAAAAATCTATTTAAAGTGAATGTCGTTATTGACTTTCAGTATATTCGAAAATGTATGTTTATCACAGTTTCTCACTACAACGCATGAGTATTTTCACTGATTTGTCTAAAAATATCTCAAACACGTATGAGTTCAACAACACTCATAATTACATTTAGGTATATTTTTTTAATTGTAATACAGGTAAGTTTGTTATCGATATAAAAGTCGAAACGTCTTTTGAAATTCATTCTGTCTTTCTGATTACGTACGACACTAAAATGAGTAAATAGATTTATTATATTTTAGAAATACAGTTAATATGGACACTCTATTAAGAGGGCAGTAATTAAATTTAGTCTGACTGGTTTCATCTATTATAATAAACACTATATATAGAACTATGATTAAGCTTATCATGATAATCCAGGTCAAGTGTCCAGTGGACACGTGTACAGCAACATTTCTGTGATAAGTGCACCAAAATTAACGATTTCTGTAGCATATGTCAGCTGAGCCATTTTCAACATTTGTGATTTTTTGTTCATTTCGGTGGGATTTTTTTTATTGAAAAATATAAGTTGAATGCCAGCAAAATGAAATGCACTCACATGTAATACATACATATATATATATATATATATATATATACTATATATGTATAAGTAAAAAATCTTTTTGCCATTAACTACAATAACCTTACCTACGCCGTTTACGCTTGTTTACACATACTCACCTAGTTGATTGTTTAGACTAGCTTTTTGATGGCTGTGAGCCACGTGCTTGTACTTTCTTTGGGTTGTATAAGAAAATTTTGGGCATATTGGGGCGGCCTAGAATACATCTTTAAATCCCATGCTGGCAACGAAAGGTGTCTTTTTAATAAAGAACACTTGATGTTTAAAGCATGATGAAGTGAGTTTTTCATATTATCATATTTTCATCTTCATTTTCACACCGAAATTGTAGCATACGGCTTAATATTTTTGCTGTATTGGGGCAGCCTAGAATACTCACCCCAATATTATTCTGGCAGAACAGGGTGTCGTAAGAGGCAACAGGTGCCAGCCTGCTTGGTGATAGGGCTTCCCGTAAGGATTATATTACCAATATTGTTATTAAGTCATTAATATTATTACTATTTTTATTTATATAATTATTATTATCTTTCCATGAAGCCTGCCTGGCTAGCTGCCACCCTCCTGCTTGAATCCAGCCGTCAAAGGGCCCGTTGTGTTCCGGCTGGGAGCCTGATAGCCAGTACTTTCTTTCTTTCCTCTCATTTCCTGCCCAACAATGCATCAGTAGATACGTTTAGTCTTACCAATGTCCATGGGCGACGATGACCACTTATCATCAGGTGACTCGTCTGCTCCTTTGTCGGCTATTTACATAAAAAAAAATATTTTGAAATCATATAAATTCAATTTTTAATTATATCTCGTTAAAATATTGCAAATCCTGATCATTTGTCCTAAATTAATGACCTAGACTTCATTTAAATAGTCCTTAAAATAAAAAATCTAATAACTTTTATTTTTGTTTTTCGGCGCTCCTGTGAAGTCGTGTGTTGTCCTAAAGACCCAGAGGCCACTTTGCATAAAGGTGTGCTTATTAGTGTTCAACTTTCTGTATCACTTCTGTGTAGTTTGCTTAAACATTACATTCTATCACTCTTATTGTTTCCCGCTCTTCATTCTATTTATGTAGTTTAGTTCTTTCTTTGTAATGTATCAGTGCAATAAACTTTCGTTTTGTGTTGACAATTATGGACTATTTATTTCTTCGGCTTGAGATTACACAACATTGAAATATAAATATAGTGAAGAGTATCAGTCAACTAGCTGGGATAGCTTATACTGGTACCTCGCTATATATGCTTTCTTCTCTTTATACAAAACAGGTGTATATATAGCATCTAAACATGTTAAGTGATTATAATAAATTACATCAGTGTTACACGAGTCACATCAGTTTTACTCGTCTCCCAAGCACTAACCAGTATAGAGGTATAAACCAACTTTCTTCTGTATTGATGTAGAATAATAATACCCTCCTTTTAGTTTTAGGAGATCGATTTGTTTCGTATTGCGTAACATTATAAATAGTCGAATGATATTGTCACGCTAAGTGTTAAATAAAAAATATTAAAATAAAATTCAAGATTGAAATTGAACAACTAAATATATTGACGATTAGAAACAATATGGTAATAAAAGTTCAAAGAAATTTTATTTGAAAATTTACCTTTCATAAATGCTGATGCTTCACAGACAATTAACAATTAACACAAATTCCTCCTTTTCTTCCGACTCTTATATTGTATTGGGTGCGAAGAAGCTGGCACGCTTGGCGGACTCTAGAACGTCCATAGCTAGAAACAAAGGATCCACCAGCATAAGAAACAGCAGAAGGTACTGCATATGCAATATCGGGTTGTGAGCTTTGTAGTCCTTGTGGGCCGTATGGTCCTGATGAAACAGATACCGCAGTGGCTGACGCTCCTGTTCCTTGTTGTCCGGCTGGACCTTGAGGTCCTTGTGGTCCTTGTAGACCTAGGGGGCCGTATGGTCCTGATGAAACAGATGCCGCAGCGGCGGATGCTCCTGGTCCTGGTTGTCCGGCTGGACCTTGTGGGCCTTGAGATCCTTGTGGTACTTGTAGACCTTGTGCGCCGTATGCTACTCCTTGTGGTCCTTGAGGAAATTGTGGGCCATATGGTCCTGATGAAACAGATGCCGCAGCGGCAAATGCTCCTGGTCCTGGTTGTCCGGCTGGACCTTGTGGACCTTGAAGTCCTTGTGGTCCTTGTAGACCTTGTGGGCCGTATGGGCCTGATGAAACAGATGCCGCAGCGGCGGATGCTCCTGGTCCTGGTTGTCCAGCTGGTCCTTGTGGACCTTGAGGTTCTTGTAGACCTTGTGGGCCGTATGGTCCTGATAAAACAGATGCCGCAGCGGCAGATGCTCCTGGTCCTGGCTGTCCGGCTGGTCCTTGTGGACCTTGTAGACCTTGTAGGCCGTATGGTCCTGATGAAACAGATGCCGAAGCGGCAGATGCTCCTGGTCCTGGTTGTCCGGCTAGACCTTGAGGTCCTTGTAGTCCTTGTGGGCCGTATGGTCCTGATGAAACAGATGCCGCAGCGGCAGATTCTCCTGGTCCTGGTTGTCCGGCTGGTCCTTGTGGACTTTGTAGACCTTGTGGGCCATATGGTCTTGATGAAACAGATGCTGCAGCGGCAGATGCTCCTGGTCCTGGCTGTCCGGCTGGTCCTT